>JAGTXR010000049.1:1800000-2268350 GCA_022606575.1 Glossosoma conforme
AGGCAGCTAAAGCAGCTCCTTGCAGTTGCGCCAACAATCGAGGCTCCGCCCCTGCCAGGCAAGACGCCCCCGGAGGTGCCGCAGGTAGCGCACTCGGCCTGAGAGGAATCCTCCTTTGGTTCTCATTTATCTGGTTCTGGTTGCCGACTATGCTCTCGATGCTGAAGCCGATCTTAGGCTTGGGAGGAGCAGCCAGCACGGGCGTTGGGGCAAGTGGCATCATCGTCATCGGCGGCCCGAAGGCCGCTCCGTACAGAAGAATCTTAAGGCCGATTTGACACAGCGCGGGATGAAAATAACACCATCAATGACACAAACAATCGTCTATCAATCAAACTAAACACAAAATCATCATCACATTTACTAAATACATCTAATATTAATGCAGCTTTTGTATTTTATTTTTAATTTCTAACGCATCAAAATGAATATTACTTGTTTGAACTTTACACTCATTTTTTTAAATGTTTCAAGGCATTAATCGAATCTTAAAAAACACAACATTTGAATTAAAAATTAATGCTTTATAAGCGTACTTTATAGCAGATTTTTACGTTCAATTGTAAGTACACAACACACTTTATGATACTATTTATTTGACGCTGTAAATATCCATAAATTGCACAATGAAATAATGCCTTTTGTACTTTGAGTTTCTTCTATTTATGTTTCTTTGATCAAAACGGTATATTTAACATCCTTTTCTAAGCATATTGATCGTGTCTTTGAATAATTCTGAACAGTTCTGTCAATGTCACCCTACATATAATTGCTAAATATGTCATATAATATTTAAGTGTTATTAAATGTGCATTATTTTTATATGCAAATCAAAATAGTTGCTTACGGTTTTTCTAATAAATTGTCAACAATAACAAGACACTTGTATTTATTTATCTTGTGTTTTTTTTTTGAAAATCTTTCACTGAGATCTGACGATCATTTCTTCGGACACTTCGAACCTTTTATAAATCGTGTTTATCTCAATCTTATCAATCACAAAACAAACATCATTGAATCCTTGTAAGTCTATTGATAAAAAATCAACAAATGACCGACGGTAGATAAAACATTGCACGATGCTATTGATTAATTTTTTATCACTTTTGTATTATTTTATAATTATTCGTTATAAACATATCGACACACTGTAAATTCACGCTTTATTATTATTTAATTTTTCACACACGAAAAAATGTTTTTTATTTTTTTAATTGTTTAAACGCGATTATTTGATGCAATTATGATGTAATTACGACGGCAATGTACGTATCAATGTTTTAAAGTGTCAAAATATATTGTGCACCCGATAAAAGTATTTAATTTGATTTTTTTTAAATATTTCCTGCGCGCGCACTCGCATAAGATCCGTCTACGGTCGCTGCTTGACGCCTACTAACGTTTAGAGTCGAGACCGGGCGGTTCGACGGCAGGAGGGGGCGTGGCCTCGTCGCCATTGGTGTGAATCCCGACACGTTATTCGCCATGGCAACGCAAGCCGAGGCCGCGATTGGTCGATAGGCGGAGCGGTGGGCGGGGCCAGCAGAGGCGTGAAGTTCGCCGCGGAGTTCGGCAAACTTCGCACATCTCTTCGGGAAACGAAAAAAATCAAAGAACACAGGGTGGTCGGAATTTTATAATCGCACTTTAAAAACCATGTCCATTATGTATAAAATGGAGCATATCTCAAACACAATTTGATACAAGCTATCTCAGTAACATTCTAGTCTCACACTAGTATCTATACTGTAAATATATACCATAATTCCCGAGTACTTACATAAACAATTCATATTTATGAAAAATTGTAATACTTCACATTTTAATTTTCTTCAATAGTCAGGTATCATGGAAAAAAATCTTGATTATAACATCATCTGAATTCCGCTATATATTCCACAAAATTTTGTAGTCAACTATCTTTCAAAATTGATAAAAAAAACGTGATTCTTTTCGTTCTTTTGTGGCAATTGGAGCGTAGGGTCGCCATATTTCAGACACATCACAAATATATTATATGTAAATATGTTAATTTTAATTTTTAATTACATAAATACTTACACGAAAGCGTGAAATGGATAAATTAAATGCAAATAAGTAATAATCATTTTTATCTACATTCTGAAATATCGACTACTTATTAATCGGTTTTTAATGTTTTTGTTAAGTATTTACAGAAATTTTAAATATAAATAGTATATCTAAAGTAATATTCGTATATCTAACATATTTATTCAATATATCACTTCCATTTAAATAAGATAGATAGGTAAATTGGAATTAGAATCATTTGAATTTTGTTTTTATTTACTCTTATAAATACAATTAAAACATCACCAGTAGAGAGTTTCGGTATTCTATGAACTATAAAATGCTTATTTCATTCAGCTAAATACTGCGAGCGTCATATATATATATATATATTCGGTCAACGAAGAAGAAAAGAGAGCCGACCCATCATCTGGGGTCGGCTCTCTTTGTGCACATTCACCATGTACGTCTGTCCTGCCTTGCATTCTCGGTCAAGCCCAGAGTCTTCAGATCCTTGTCTACAGTTGCAGTCCAGGTCTTCTTCTCAGCGTGGGGTATGTTGAGGGCTCTCTTCACCATGTGGTCCTCATCTCTCCCATACCATCTTAGGTGGTTTTCAATTATCTTTTCAGGTATAGGGGCCACGCGAAATGAACACCGAATATGCTCATTTCGAACTGTCTCCACTCTAGTCACACCGCTCGCGTGGAAGTAACGTCTAAGAATTCGAAAACATAGCATTGACCGACACTCTGCAAAATAAATTGATGACATCAAAAAAAAAGAGGGAGTTCGTTGGGCCTACAACAGAAATTTTCCAGGCTACAACAAGTCAACAATTACCTCCATTTCGAAATATCTGAAATTATTTAGAGTATATTATCCACAGTTTAATTCAGTGATTTTCGCATTCAATCATCATTTTTTTGTATTTATATAAACATGCGATATGATTTGTTAATTGATTAAGAACAGAACACTCTGTATATTCCGTTTCAGGCGTAATGTTCTGCTTTTTACGTTTTTGTTTGCTTGTAAAATATGTCGAGTTTTTTGTATGAAGCATGGAACCGAGTGGCTCTTGTGTCGTTATTGCCATCGGAGCCGAATTTACACGAACAGAAAATATATATTACAGCAATTCGCTGAACAACTAAGTGTTAACAAGACGTTATATAATTATTCCAAATTAAAGATATGTATATTTGTGTTTTAACCTTTTGGGTGCCGGAAAAAAACCTCTTGGCTGTACATCACACGCAACGTGTATAATAATTTGCAAGATAACCTGCGCCAACGACATCTCTGACTTGTCAGTTGTACGCTTTTCATAATTAAAATCAATTCGATAATCAAATTAATGTTGTAAAATGTATTTTAAATATTCTCTTAGATGTAAGTATTATTCTGCTTATTTTTATTTTGGTCGAATTATTAGTACTACCGATATATCTCGTATCTGGCGTAGCGAACTTGGACTGCTTGACGAGATATCTCGTTTATGGCAGTGATTGGGTTAAATAAATCTCAATTACCCAAACGACACTAAAATGTAAGACTTTCAATTTACGTAAGTAAATCAACGTATTTCTATAGCCGCTCTACTAACTGGAGCGTTTGATCTTCACACACTGCCGTGGTCCACGCCTCATCCCATGTCGAGTCTACCTTCTATAATACATTATATGTATAGTTTCTGAAGGCCCCAAGAGCCCGATTGGGTGTAGAAAATGCAGCTATAGTTTATGCTCTCTTGCGGTATTCAAAGTATGTACATACCCCAGCCAGATCCACGTTCGTCACTTAACTGACTGTAGTATGGATGGATGCTTTGTTAGCTCTTAGTCTTTTTACCAAGGCATCTACTTTCAAGACCCATTGTAAGGCTGCATTAGATTTTGGTGGGATGGCAAGATTAGAAGCAGACGCATAGACGGATGGGAAAGTAGGATGGTTACTAATTTTGTTAAAAAATATATATAATTTTCAATTAATTTTAATTAAAAAATAACAAATTAAAAGTATTTAATTAGTTAATTTGGAGACAATCTTCAATAATTATCGAAGATGGTTTCCAGGCAGGCCGCAACATGTAATCGCTTAAAATAAATGTGAATCAAAACTAAATATTTTAAATTTAAAATTATAATTATGCAGTTTCACAAGAATTGTCTTTTGATAACTTTAGTTTTATTAAAGAAGTAACTGTTATTTTAATCAATGTTAAGGGATATATTACATCCAACTTCCAATTCGTGAATCACAAACGTAAGTTTGGTTCTCATCTCTAATTAAAATTCACAGTGTAATGAATTATATTATTGTAATATTATGTATCAGTGTTAGTTATAAAATTATTGTTCTTTCATATCCGCTTCCGCTTGCGCATCTTGGTCATCTCCAATTTCTGCTACAAATATTCGTCAGCTATAAGGATAGTGGTCCTTTTCTCATTTCATGTCATCTCTGTATTTAAAGCTTACAAGTCTCTATACTTGTAGAGAATGAACCTGTAGTATCAAAGCATATTTAATCATTTTATATCACATCTTTTGAAGGGCTTATGCTATTCTCTCGAGGCCTTACAACAATTTGGTTCAAAGAGGAGACTAAATTAAATTTAAAGCTCAGGTTTAATATTTTTTTCAAAATTCTTTACAATCACCTATATGTATATAAAATAGATTAGCAGCAATTATTTGCACTAAAGACAACGAGTATTAAATATGCATATCTATGTACTTATATGGCTTAAATCCAAAGTGTTTGATTACTATAACAAAGGTCGTGTGTTCGGTCTCCGACAAAGATCAATACAAAATTATTTAATAAATTTATAAATTCTATAGATACACTCGGTCAGTGAGAATTATATTCCTCACCCATAAAACACCAGTCTTAGCCTAATAATCAAAATTCTTAGTAGACGAAAGTCGTCCCGTGAAGACCGTACATTTATTGTGATTTGCTGTAAGAATTTTTGGTGCTTGAATTCCGGTCTATAGTCTAATGACGTTGGTGGATCAACACTTTACTCGTACATACTGAGCTTTATAACATTTAAATGTTTTGGCATTTGTTATAGAAACACAGTTGATATTTCTGGTTCACCAGACAGTCTGTATCTATCTGCAGCTTGTATGTGTTTGAATAAAAAAATACAAACAATAATAAGTTGATTCGTACTTGTAATACGACTGGGACGGAGTAACTTTTCAAAAGAAATTGACAGGCGTATACAACTGGCATGGGCAGCATTTGTAAAACTAAGTACATTTTTAAAGCGAAAATGCCGCAATGTCTAAAAACTAAGCAGTTTAACCAATGCATCCTCCCTGTATTAACTTATGCCGCACAGACGTGGAATCTGACAGCAAGTCTTACCCATAAAATAAAGTCACACAGCGTGCTATGGAGAGATCCACGCTCGGAGTTTCGCTAAAATATAGAATCCGAAACGAGGAATACGCACTCAAGTAGTGGATGCTACCTAACTAATAGACACTCAAGTGGCAATGGGCAGGACATATCTGTCGAAGAGACGACGGTCGATGGGGAAGAAAGGTATTGGAATGGCGCCCAAAAACTGGCAAACGAAGCTTTGACGTAAGAAGAATAGCGGGAGTGACCTGGATGCGGAAGGCGGAGGATCGAAGAGGATGGAGACTAATGCGGGAGGCTTACGTTCAACAGTGGACGGATACAGGCTGATGATGATGATGACGTACTTGCAATGAAATTCATGACATTTATAAATTAATTTGTTTTTCAGCAGTTAGATGTGTAGATACCTCATTTTATGTCATAAAAAATAATTACGCCAATGTAATAATTCAGTGTACTCGCTGATTAGTTATGATTTATTCACTTTCACATTGGCAGGTCCTTCTGAAGACGCATTGAACACAGTAATTATATGAGAATACATAATGTGCAATTGCTTATGTAATAAATACTTAACCGCCTGCCTTTATGCGACAAGACATAGCTACATAATCATATTATTATAGCTTGCAATGAATAGGTCAGTGACTCGATAGTATATATTTCACATTAACCACTTCATCGCCACATGTTTGTAGACAAATAAAAACACTAATTTTAATAATGAATAAATTATTTCAATATTCTTAACTTTGATTGGTGAGCTGCAATCGATTGAGCTACAATTTTCACGAAAAAAACACATTTTTTTCACTAGGGCTATCAAATACTCGATACCGCCCTAGCTACAGATATATTTCCAAAGTATATTACATAATTGTCTCCCTACATCGTATGTACCTGCAACGCATCACGTTTGTTGTAAATATTCAAGACATGTATATAATATATAATTGATAATTGTTAAAAAAAAAAACTTATACATCATTTTATTCAGTGCGAGCGCTTGACACCATCTCGTGAATATCTCCCAAACAATCGATATTTATTAGTTTGTTAATATTTGAAATATTAATAGATATCGTAGTGAGAAAATCGGAATCGATTTTGAAATACATCTTTCGAATATTGCGAAGCGCGCACCGATGCGCTTACGGCGATCTGTGGGTTAAATTTTTTTTTGTGACTTTTTAGACTACATTTCAATATTCTAATACTGCTTAGATAATTTAAGTTTTATTAACTTTATTTTAACAAATTGATACTTGCATACAAATTTAAAGCAAATATATAATTATGACATTTCTCTCATCAATAATTTTAATAATACGTCTCTTTGAAGATGCGTTGACGCATATTATGATAGATTAGCAACTATTCAGTCCATCCTCCCTGAACAATTATGGCCACTGCACAGAAGTGTTAAAAAAAGAAAAAGAAGTGTCACTATTATAATATAAATATTTAACTAGAGTTTAATTAGAGTACCAATAAATGGTTAAAGTTCATCTATAATATGCAGACATTATGTATTTAAACATAAATGTATATTTCGTGAAGACTCTTCTTCTTCCTTGTGTCAAAAACGTCATATTAACTCAGCTCAATAATTGACAACATCGATGGTTGTCTGTTACCCAACATAGAGTCTTGTTAAATGCAGCTAGTCAGGAACATGTGGTAGGATCTTAGATGTGATGCAGATTGTTGGTTTCCGCAATTGCACAGCAGTAACAACATATTGCAGCACTTTTAATTAAGTTATTTTGCATTGTTTTTACTTAGAACTTTACCCTATTTAGTGACATCCATGGCCGCTAATAAAGATATACTAATATATTTTTTATGTAAGCACATACAGGAGAATACTAATTCTAAAGTCTCATCTGTGGAATTCTATGACGCTTACCATGATGCATACGGCTAAGCGCTGCATGTAGAGTGTTAATCCGCCAACGACATAGACTACAGCCCTTAATTCATGCATCATCCTTATTATTACAGGAGTTTATGAGTTAAAGATATTTTAATAAGATATATTTTATTTAGGATTTGTGGACCGAAGCCTTAACCATTGGATCCTTAGGATTGTCTCAACCAATACATATATGTGTTTGCCTGTAGAAAAATTAATTAACATGCTGACATTCAAATACATATTTCAAATATAATATTTATTTTATATTTATTATATGTATTAAAAGAATAATATATTTTGTACCATATAAATTCTCAGCATCGTTTTGTGTAATCGTAGAAAAAATTACATTAAAATTGGTTCGCTTACATTGGCAGTGTTGCGGGGTAGTTATGTCTGCTGGGTAGGCACACGAGTGTCTCTGACAAAGCGCTTGTTAGTGGAATTTATGTGGACTATTCCGGAATTCCACAAAGCGGCGAATCGACGCTTAAAAAGAGGTATTTTTCAGTCTGAAACAATGCAAACACAGACATAACTGTTGAACAGGTTTTTGACGAAAACGTGTCCAGCAATACCTGAGTAAATAAATTGTAATAAACATACTTGAAAAATTAAAAAAAAAACTTTAAACTTATCGGTAGGGTGTAGAATACTTCAATCATCAGTATATTTATTCCAACAATCTTATTCTCTTCGTAAATATGATCGATAAACACTTGTTATATGCTCATACCTACACGCACACTACAATAATTCAGAAATATATCATTATAACTATGTATTTACCTAAATAATTGTTATTTATTTCCTACAGTCGACAGCGCAACTGAGGGGAATACTTGGATTGCTCCGAAAGAAGACCTAGCCCCTGGACACGACCAGGGGTGGAATATATGGAGGTCCCTTACCAGACTTCGGACCGGAGTATGCGAAACGAGGACACAAATGAAAGCCTGGCAGTTTTATAGCAGACCGACTGAATGTGACTGCGGCGTGGAGCAGACCCTGTCACACCTTCTGCAGTGTGCGCTGTGTCCTAGTAACTGCACGCAGGAAGACCTGATGATGGCCGGGAGTAACGCCATCGACGTCGCCCACTTCTGGGCAGACCGGATCTGACCCTGTTGTTTCCGACTCGATTACATAATTTCAAAACCTTTTTTTTGAGCACATACAGGAGAATACCGACAGATGGTGATAGTAATTCAGAATACTCATCTGTGGAATTCTATGACGCTTATCATGGTGCACATGTCTAAGCGCTGCATGTGGAGTGTTGATCCGCCAATTTCATCGACTCCAGCACGATATGCACGCATCATCCTTATTATTACAGGAATTTACTATGAATGGGTGGTCTTCACGGGACGACTTTCGTCTGTCACCAATGTTAATTAATAGGCTATGACTGGCATTTTACGGGCGAGGGATCAAACTCACACCAATCGGGGGTATTTTATTGCTCAGAAATCGATTAAAAATCCTTTTATTTTAATCTCCGTCGGGGATCAAATCCACAACCTTTGGCTTGCAAAAAAAACGCTTTGAGCATTGAGCTATACCCACAAACATTGAGCTATACTCGCCGGCTACAACAATATCTATAGTTTATGTTTTTTTAATTTGTAACTAGTTCAGTGCCGGCTTAAGACCTTACGGCGCCCTGGTCAAAAAGCTCCTTGGTTTTTTTTGGGTGGAAGCGAAATATTCAGAAAACACCCATTGTAGGAGCTAAGGCTGCCTTTAGCGCCCTTAGTTCATTCAGCTCCTTGGGCACCCGACCCACTGCGCCACCCCCTAAAACCGCCACTGAACTAGTTTATAAGGTTTCACTAATAATTCCATTTATATTTTTATATATTCACGGGTTATCTCTTACAAATGCCCGACACTAGTAATGAAAGTATCTTATTATGGACTCAAGTTTAATAAAAGTTTCCTTACATAATGTCAGTGCCGGTTTTAGGGGGTGGCGAAGTGGGTCGGTGCCCCAGGGCGTCGAAAAATCTAGGGGCGCCAAAGGCAACCAATCTCGAATTAGATTTTTTAAATATTGTAAGCAACACGGAGCACAAAAAAAATGCCCATGGGCGCCGCAGAGTCTAAAGCCGGTACTGCATAATGTAACAGAGATTTAGTCCTTTTATATTTACAATGGCGAAAAAAAATGGTACAATATACAAAGCTTCTGAAACTTTTAAGTGTCGAGAGCGAGCCGACCAGCGCTTCTCAAATGCCGTAAACACCATCAACACCGTAGGCGCCCGTCGACACGCCGATACTCCGGATAAATAATTGAAACTTCGTGATGCAACAACCATACCTACACGGTGTATATGTGCTACGTTGGAAGGTTGAGATTCACTGTGCGTGAGAGAGGGACGCGACCGTACGAGCGAGCGAGAGGTCCGTGTGTATTCTGCGGGCCACGCCCACTAATTTAGTGCCCGCTCGGGATCGAACCCATGCGGACGGGTTTTATGGTCATTCATTAAAATAATGCGGGAATTATTTTGTATGTGAACGCACGCAGGAGAACACCATCAAAATATAAATCGCTCAAATAAGTCAGCTGAACACTGCGCGCAATAATGCATTGATTTTTCATCATCATCAGCCTGTATCCGTCCATTGTTGAACGTAAGCCTCCCGCATGAGTCTCAATCTTCTTCGATCGTCCGCCTTCCGCATCCAGGTCACTCCCGCTATTCTTCTTATGTCGTCAGTCTATCTTGCAGGGGGTCGGCCAATGATTTCTTTGCCAGTTATTGGGCGCCATTCCAATACTTTTATTCCCCATCGACCGTCGTCCCTTCGACAGATTTGTTCTGCCCATTGCCACTTGAGTGTGCCTATTCGTCGGATAGCATCCACTACTTGAGTTCTTCTGCGTATTTCCTCTTTTCGGATCTTTTAGCGACACTCCGAGCATGGATATCTCCATAGCACGCTGGGTTACCTTTATTTTATGGGTAAGACTTGCTGTCAGATTCCACGTCTCTGCGCCATAAGTTAATACAGGGAGGATGCATTGGTTAAACGCCTAAGTTTTTAGACATTGCGGAATTTTCGCTTTAATAATGTACTTTGGTTTTCCAAATGTTTGTAGCGACAATAAAACGTCGTTATTGTGGTTTTCGATAGATTACCAATGTTAAGTAACATTTTGCTCAACACTTTTATGGATACTGCATGTCGCTGGTCATGCAGAGCCGCTCTTTAGCACCAAAAGGTCCAAGTTGTAGAAATGTTTGGCTAATAAACATACCTTCTTAAATACATACATTAAGAAATGAAGGGTCAGCTCTGGAAGTTAGCGTCCGTGTTTCCTCCTTCATACAATTTGGTTATATTCAAAACATTTAAACATACACTTGAAAACTCATAATTCTACGGAGCCTATTAGCAGAGCTGATTTTAGGGGGTGGCGAAGTGGGTCAGTGCCCCAGGGCGTCGAATGAGCTAGGGGCGCCGAGGGCAAGCAATCTTTCTTAGGCTTAAAAGCACACTCAAGTGGCAATGGGCAGGAAATATCTGTCGAAGAGACGACGGTCGATGGGGAAGAAAAGTATTGAAATGGCGCCCAAGAACTGGGGAACAAAGCATTGGCCGTCCCCTACGAGATGGAGTGACGATATAAGAAGAATAGCGGGAGTGACCTGGATGCAGAAGGCGGAGGATCGAAGAGGATGGAGACTCGTGCGGGAGGCCTACGTTCAACAGTGGACAGACACAGGCTGATGATGAAAAACATTTAGCCAACACATATTTTTCATTCCTTCTCTGAGATTCGAACCCAGGATTGTTTTCGCGACTATCACGCGTCTAATCATTTCGGCCTCATGTCGAAACTCTTCTTCTTCTAAAGCACAGGTTTAAATTGTTTCTTTTGCGCCTGCGCCTTGGTATTTGAATAGTTGTTAGCATCATTGTGTTGTAGGTATTTATGAATCGTATGCGGTTACCTGGTAGATCTGGTCGTGAGTAAATTATATTAATTCGAATCACAGAACATGTAACCATCACACATTACGATTTTTTAATTCGATTATTGCGATCGAGTTATATTCGAACTGAATTTACTAGAATTGTATTTACAGGTAAAAAAACAGTGGCGTAACAAGAGTTTATACCATTAGTGGGTGGGGGGAGGAAGATCTTTTAACTTGCTCACAACCTCAAAAAAAACCTATCTCAAAAAACCCCTAAGTTCTTTCCCTAGAGTTCATTGGAAATCATAAGTGTTCCAAAGTGGGTGTGAAATGTTTACATTTAATTGATTAATTTTTAAATATTTTTCAATTCTTTTTTTATGAGCATGTTAAAATCAACTTTCAAATTAATAAAAATGCATTTTTTAAAATAAACTAACAAACATTTAAGACGACTCCATGAAATTATTTCTGCACACAAACTCACGGAGCACATGTCTGAACTGGGCTTCCCTCGCGCGGAATATATCAATATTAGAGGCGATATGGTTGAACAGTCTGATTACTTTCCCAAGAGGCATGTTGTTGAATTACAATACATTAATAGCTCTATTTGTTTTTATGTAAGCATATGCATTAAAATGCGTATAGCCAATATCAAATATTGAATAGACATGTAATGAATGGTCAAATTATAGCACACCATAGTTAAATTATATTTTCTTTTTAACCCTTTCGTTACGGCTCGGTGAAATACAAATTATACAGACAATACGGCTTTAATTTTTCAAACCATTTTTTTGCATAAAACTAGTATTTGAAGCATAAATGTACTTAACTGACCTATTATCAAATATCACATTGGTTCTTCTATTCTTTAGCTATCAGATGATGCTTAAAAACTATTATATTTAACAAACGTTCATTATGTAACCGTGTGGTGGCATTGACACATGCGGCTTACAGAAAAATCGCTCCTGTGACGAAACCTAACGATATTTATTCACATGCTTTACAGATTCCTGTAAATAATACATGTGGTTGATAAAGACAATGAGTGCACTTCCTATTTCCTACCGTAGATGTCACAATGAGTACTGAAAGTAGCAAAACGATATATCATGTCAACCGATGTCAACGGTCGGGGAATCTTTGACGGCATATGCCGACAAGCGATGCGAAAGGTTTATAGAATACACAAAAGTTATATATTTATTTATAATAAAATACATAGATTTCAAATATCTTATTTATATATTTGCAAGCTTCGTTGTTATTACTTGTTACGCACAAACTCGTATTTTAAGTAAATAGCTCCACAGTACATTGTATGGATATAATAGTTTGCAGACATGTATATAATAATATATAGTTAAGCGCGTATTATACGAGTACATACCTGTTAATACTGTATATATATAGCTTGTTCCTAGCTTCTCCATTGCGTGTACAGCATACAGTACCTAATGGCCGCGAAACACTATAATTATGGATATTATGCAAAATAATTTATCCTCATTTGGATGCACTTAACGAATTCATAATCGCGATTGGTTGATACTAATAACAAACCTTAATTGTGAAGCTGGAGTACATGCTCTATGTAATTCGTTATTCGCTGAAACTTAAAAAAAATGTAGAAAAAAATATATAATTTCGTATTGTACCCTGCAAGTTACGCACAAGGTTAGAATATACGCCAGAGAAACAGTTGAAGAACGTAGGAGCCTATTCCATGTCAGCCTCGTTATCCGCTCTTGTAACCCCTTCTTTTTCCACGTCAATAAGTGTTTGATGGATGGAAAGATAGTTTTGGTATATTCGCTGAAACTGAAATATTATAATGTTTTAACATGTGAGACGTGGAACAAGATTAAGATTGGTCACCGCCAAATATAATCACAGCTTTTGGTGCAATTATTAACAAGAATCGTCTTATAATACGATTATACAAAAAAAAATAAAGCATAATTTCCGAGTACTTATTTAAATAATTCATATTTATTATAATTTTAATTATTACAAACGTTTGTACCAGCTCTAAAATACCCCCGGTTGGTGTGAATTTGATCCATCACCCGTTAAATGACAGTCATAGCCTATTAATTAAAATTGGTGGTGGACGAAAGTCGTCCCGCGAAGACCACGCATTCATAATAAATTCCTGTAATAATAAACGATGATGGGTGAATCTCGGGCTGTAGTATATGACGTTTTCGGATCAACACGCCACATGCAGCGTTTAGCCATATACACCATGGTAAGTGTCAAAGAATTCCACAGATGAGACTTCAGAATTACTATCAACGTCTGTCGGTATTCTCCTGTATGCTTATAAACAGGAATTTACTGTGAATGGGTGGTCTTCACGAGATGACTTTCGTCTACCATACATTTTAATTTATCAGGCTATGACTGGCATTTTACGGGAGAGGGATCAAATTCACACAAACCGGGGGTATTTAAGAGCTCAGAAATCGATTCAAATCCTAATTTTTTTTCAATCTTCGACGGGGTTCGAACCAACGACATTTGGCCTGATGAACTGAATATAAATTTATGAGTATTACTAATTATTTAAATTATTAATTGATATTGATTATCAGCATATATTCCGTTGAATTTTGGTGCATTAATGGCTATAAAAAATAATGTTTATTCATACCATTCACGAGCAAATTTTAACTGCATCATAAGGCTAACATAAAAAAAATCGCCTTCATATTTGTTGCGTAAACTTTGGATAATTTGATCAAATAATAGCAGGTATGACCATAATAAGGTCGATGCCCCTCTGGGAGGGTTGTCGGTGAGCGAGAGAGATGCTGGGAGAGTTAGAGTGAGAGGTTACAGGTAATTTGGCAGACACACGAGGTGATAATACCAAATTTGCGTAGGTTTCGCCATCTATCGCAGGTAATTGAGTATGAATTGGATGTCGTGAGTTGGAATACTTCCAGGGCGGTGTAAGCAAAAGCTTTGTTTATCATATCACTACTATGTAATGCGCTGTTTGATTCAAACTTTTTTAGAGAATACCGACAGATGACGACATGATGATTCTATGACGCTTACCATGGTGCATATAGCTAAGCGCTGCATGTGGATGGTTGATTCGCTAATTTCATAGACTACAGCCCGGGATTTACGCATCATCCTTTATTATTACAGGAATTTACTATGAATGGGTGGTCTTCGCGGGATGACTTTCGTCTACCACCAATTTTAATCAATAGCCTATGACTGGTGTTTTATGGGTGAGATTTCAAATTCACACCAACCGGGGGTAATTTTAGAGCTCGGATATCTCCGTCGCGGATTGAGCCCACCTTTGGCTTTCAAACCAGACGCTTTAACCATTGAGCTACTATACTTGCCGGTCCTGAATATATATTTATAATAAAATAATTCTGTACGAACACACAAAAACACAGTGGGCACCATAGTTCAGTGGTAAAACGTTTGTTTGTCGTTCCGACGCCGTCAGTTCAAAACCCGAAAAAAAAACATTTTGTAAAATTGATTAAATCGAATCTATTCATGCTCCTGGTAAGGTTGAGCTACCTCTTGAAGGACAAAAAAGTTGTCCAAGCGTCGGGTTCATTATCCGATCTCCTTAAAAAAATGCTGATTATGGAACAATCAAATATTTTTTTAGTACTACAGCCGCACTCTTTGCAAGCTCGCGAGCTCTTGCCTTGGATGCTCCCGGGGACCATCTATGTTCCATGTGATCTTCTAGGTATACAAGTGTTCTGAGACAAGGCTTAGGCAATCTGAACTTATAGAACTGTGAAACAGCAATTATCGTTTTTTTTTGGGGCCTAAGTACCCAATGCCGGTCGCCTTGTACCTACGCTCCTTGGGGGCTCTTACCAAGGCATTGTTTATACAAGTAACGGGCTTCGGTGAACAACACCAAAAGTGGGTGTAAAAGTTAGTAGTTCAGACGTTTAAATTTGGACTTTTTGACTTCTTCGCCGAAGGTCGCCGCGTATACAGAAAACTCCACATGCTCCAAATATTGAACGGATATGCTTAAAAATAATAATAACATGTACTTAAAAATTGTAAAATACTTTAGGGTTGAGCCGCCCTTAAGAAAGCATCGAGCTAATCATGCGTAAGCAAAAGATAAACAAACATTTTTAAGCATCCATCAGATTCTACAGTAGACGAAACATATATGGTTCTCAACGACGTCCACGACAGAAGCCTGGAGACTTGAAGAGACATTTATAGTATCCGAGGCATATTGTGGGTGTTTTTTAAAGAAGGTCTGATGATTAACCAGACGCTCCCGAGTTATGAACCGCTGAGTTCTAAGAAGCGACTCAACCTGACTAATGACACGCACTTTAAAAATGTTGTTTCTCATCCATTCAATCTATAGTTCGGTTCAAGACCCGAGTGGTACTTACCAAAATAAATAGACTGTCGGAAAGTAATAGTATACAAAATACTGTGAATAAATGTTGACTGATTGAATAATAAAAATAAAAATATACATACTTTGAATATATACTACAGAGACATCTATCATACGATGATAACAATGACATAAATACAAGTTCCAACACGAGTCAGCTCAGGCAAAGAAATAGCCACCTGGGCAAATGGTTGGTTCCAAGGTCCGCGGTTCGCATCCCGCTTCTGCCGATATTTTTTCTGAATGAATTGACTCGTTTAAAGAATTTTATGGATAGTATATGTATATTTAATTACTAAAGACACGCAGTTATCAGCAGGCGGTGACTAATCAAAACCATTTTTTTTTTGTCTCCGTCCAATGTTGCGTCGACTATCTAACGAGGCTTATAATGTGCTATCGTTTAACAATACAAGTAAATATATTTTTTGTTATAAATATTCATTGTAGTTTTTGACGCGTAGCAACGCGCGCCGGGTGGTCACCAGTCTGCTGAAAATATAATAAAAACGAAGTGGCTACCCTGATTGGCGTTGATTCCGAACTGCTATTACGTAACGTGTTATATCTGATCAATCACTCTGTGGGTTAATGATGGGGTGAGGTGCTGCGAGGCGATGGTCCGGGTTCGGTTCCTCGATCTTTATTTATTATTATTATTATTAAAGTACACAAACATATTTAAAAAACAAAATTTAAAAAAAACGTATCGTTGAACAGTGAAAACAGCACATTATAAGAGCGGCTCTCGTTAGATCACCAAAGTCAAGCAATATCAAACGCGGACACACACTTAGATACGCTGTTCCTTACCGCGTGTCGTTGGTTGAGTTTACCGGCTTGTTATACTCTACTTTATATCTTTTTTTCGATGTCTGTCTGTCTTGTAAAAGATATATGTACTTGATTGTAGTTAAATAATGACATATGATAAACAAGAAACATTAATGGATGCCATATATATAATAATATATATTTTTTTCAATGTTTTCAGCATTCACTTTGAGATCCATTATAAATAATAAATATTTATTTATTCACCTTGTTTTTACATGGATCACTTTAGATATGGCTTCTGTTTAAGACTGCTGTTTCGACTAACTAGTATCCTTCCTCAATCTATCACTTGTCAAGAGCTGCATAGTACTTCATAAAAGGTCACACATAAATGGCAAGACCAGCGCACTCTATGACGCTCAGCCAGGAAGGCTGGATGCTGCACGCGGGACACGTGTGTTGGGGAGATTACATTTCTATATTTATCTGTTTCTTGAAGAGATGCGTATATTATCCGAGATGTAGGAAGGAGGAAACTCAGTAGATGGAAGAGCAATCCAAAGTGGTGGCATTAAGGAAAGAACTTTGGAAACTGCCAGTTCTTAGTCGACACACATTAACCGTGTATGGATAATCAGCAAGTTTAAGACGAGTTTGTCGGTTGTGGGGGGTGCGGAAGGAATTAGTTCTTTAAGTTCCGAAGAGCAGCGACCGTGGTAACAACGGTAGAAAATACTAAGTGAACCAATCTTACGCCTGTGTTCCATTGATTGCAGAATGTATTTTGGGGCCCAGATCCAAAGGTGACTGCCGTATTCAAGGATAGGTCGGATTTATCCTTTTATAGAAGAAGTAGTTGTTTATCGTTGAAATACCGATATGATCTATATGATACACCTAGTTTTTTGGAAGCGAGAACGACTTTATACTTAATATACCCGGCGGTTCACATGGGAACATAGATGGTTTCCGGGAGCCTCCAGGGCAAGAGCCCGTGAACTTGCATAGACTGCGACTAGTACCAGAGAAATATTTGTGTCTTCAATAATCATCGTTTTCATTCGACGAATCCCGCTTGGTGAAAACCCTCCCTGTCCCGTCCTGTTTTTGGGAAATGGATTCTACAATAAGCAGACATCAGTTAGGAATCATTACTTGCGTCTGCACTCTTGCAGACGGACGCGCAGAAGCGTTCAAAAGCAGCGTAATTTCGTTTGTTAGTAACGAAGTCCTGGTATCCTCTGGACTTGATGCTGGCCGGACCACTTCAAAGAGCGCAATCCGAGCAGAGTGGTGCAGCGGACAGTTCCACAGAACGTGAGGTGCGTCCTGCGGAGAGCTGCCGTCACATGGGCACTCTGCCCGGGATGTGGGATTCAACTGTTCAAACATGTCGAGGTAGCTCCAGGAAAAATCCGTGTCCGGTTAGCAGCTGGCTCGTGTAGTGGTTCGGGACGAGCCACTTTGCAGCATGGGAAGCATCCTCGTAGAAACCATTTTGAATTTTCCCACTAATTTAAATGCATTCGACAAACCCGAGGCCTGGACAATTTTGTTTTGTCATTAAGGGGTGGTTCTACCCTATATCTGATCACCACAAATTGCCGCCATTCAGTTGCCACTACCCATGAGTATACATTTGGTTGATTTGGGTAATATAATACAGAGAATGTGTCGAAAAAAGTGTTTTTTTTCGCCATCTCCATTAACGAAAAGGCAAACATCGATCTCCGGCAGGAATATTGGCGAGAAGCGGGTTATTAGAGCGGATAGTTAGGCGGTTATTTAAATAAACATGCCACGATCGGAGCGCGGGGCGGCCATGTTTGGTTTTTTTATTTCCCTCGTAATTTATCGATAATTGCGCCCCCGAAGGCAGAATTTGTGAGTAAACTGCGAATTAACAGCCAATCCGAGTGCGGACAAATCACTATCATTAGTTTTAACGTTCGATTCGTGATGTTTGAATATTGGCGCCGTCTCGCTCTAACCGAAATAGCGCCTTCTCTCTCCTTCATATTCACGCACACACTCACGCACAACACACATACACATGCAGTTACATGCGTACACTTGCAGCATTGTTCAGAGAAAAAAATCGTGAAAAAAAATCACATTTATTCTTCTTTAGCCTCGCCATTTCCCATCATCTGGGGTCGGCTCACCTTATGCGGAACTTTCAAATCCTTGTTTACAGTTGCAGTCCAGGTTGCCTGCGGTCTTCCGGGTCTTCTTCTCAGCGTGGTTATGTTGAGGGCTCTCTTCACCATGTGGTCCTCATCTCTCCTTGTCACATGCCCATAACATCTTAGGCGGTTTTAAAATATCTTTTCAGGTATGGGGGCCACCCGAAAAAGAATCACATTTATTAAAACGCATCTTGATGCACACACCCACAACTAACAGACTCGTCTGACACTTGCTGAATATCACTGTTAATTTACGAGTATGTAGTCAATAATTGGCAGTTTTTAAAATATATTCTAAATTTCACCGCAGTTCTGCGAATTAATAAGTGGATATTTGGCACGCTAATTTTGTTCTGGAAGGCGTCGGGAACTACACAGAACATTCTGTATAGCTCATCCCATATTAGCTACCCCGATTACATACTCGGGGTAGCTGATATGCGAAGAATATGGCACCAGATAGAGTTTTATGGTGATAGATTTGTCCGAAACATGTACAAATATATTCAATTGTAATGTTCATATATAGGAAAGGTAAAAGTATGTGAAAAAAGGATTAAAGTGCGTGAGTTACCTATTGATATCCTCCTCTTCCATTTAGGACATCGATTAACTGGATGAAGGATGCAGGATCAGGTTTACAATATAAACACTTGTTTCACATATTATTTGTTTATTGTCACAAACGTCGCCCGCCACAGCGAACGCACAGGACGCGCGCACTGTGACGGGCGCGAGTCAAACTTCAACTGCCAGCCCACGGCGCGATCTCACATCTCCGCAGTACCAACTGTCAATATGACAGTCCTACCAACCGGCAATAGGCTAACTGTCATAACAATTATTTTTGGCGTATGCAAACATTCGATGTAGATGTCACGCAAGCGAACCAAAATAATAGACAAAAGATCGCTTGTTGAGGCTTTACGGCATCGGCCTTAAGGAGCTATATCAAGCTGATATCAATATTTAGAAGCGCCATTTCACTGGAACTGAATTGAGTACTCGAAACTGCACAGTTACCAACTGGAAAATAAAAATAATAGATGATTACGAGTATGCGTACAACTACCCATAACGTAAAACTTGAAGTATTTAAGAATCTCAAAGTTGTGAATGGCTCTACAAAAGAAAAAAATATATGTTCAAAAGCACCCATTTTCTTACGGGACTCTAACAAGTATTAAATAAAGGATAAATAGAAAAAAGATATTCTTATAATGTAAAGAATCGATTGAATAAAATGGATTGTTTACATACATATAAAAGTATAGACGTCGAAGGATATTTTTATTGATTGTTCAAGAATAAGAATGTATTTGGAACTCCAAACTATGCTGCCATATTCCGGAACAATCAAAAGCGAGTCAATAATGCAGTGTACGAAAATAGAGAGTTGCGAAATTTACTAGGCAGATAAATGATGAAGACAAGAAGTGTATTAGCACGGGAAGTTATGTTAATTATGCGAGTATGGAAGGTGAAAGCTGAACAGTATGTTAAACCAAGAGGCTTAAAAACTGATACTCTCTCGAGCAATATTCATGATAAATGTCGAATTGGAAAAAACAAAAATTGTATGGTTGAAAGAAATCGCATTGGAAGAGGAAAGCGTCGATGAAATCAATGTTTTTTTTTGAAGAGTCTATAGTGATTAGTCTGACGCTCTTTCGCGTACTCTATATAAAATGTTTGCCATCACCAGCTCGAGCACATTAACGTCGGATCGCTCCGCAGATTAGCTGCGTGAGTTTCGCCGGATTTGTTCTCGGGGAGGATACCCGGCGCGATGGGCGGACGAAGTTGGCGAACCCGTTAATGGACAGAAATTTGCATTTCCAAACACAAAAACCGCAAACATCCACTCGCGTAATACACGTGCGAAATTAACTATGCACCTGCGTAATTTGGTCACAAGCTCGTAAAATATTTTTTAATCAAAACTTAATATTTAAATTTAAAGTTATTTAGCGGCATTGCCGGTTTTAAGGGATGGCGAAGTTGGTCGGGGCCCCAGGGCGTCGAATAAGCTAGAAGCGACGAGGGCAATTAATCTTTCATAGATTTTTTTAAAATAACAACAATATTGGGCGGTAGAAAAAATTGCCCCCAGGGCGCCGCAGTATCTAAATTTGGTTCTGTTTAGTGGCTAGCCATCACAATTTTTTGAAATTTTGAAAAACTGAAAATAAAAAAATACAGTTTTGCATGAAAAAAATATTCATTTTTAAGTTTAGAGTAAAAAAATGTATTACAAATATATACAAGAATAAATTTGCTACAGTATTGTCGTAAAGAAATATGTCATCAAATAAACGGCTTAGACGTTAGATAACGTTAAACATACGCAAAAAATTCCATCTATACATAAGTGGAAATTAATCAAAGTAAATAAATAATTTAAAATATTCTTTCTTGCAAATAAATATACTCTTCCATCCGGCGACAAAATTAATTGATAAATTATAATTTTGTGTTAACGAAAAAAAACATAATTTCTTACGTACATTTTCTTATGTATTTCGTTGGTTTAATTTGATGTGGCACCTAGCAATTATCAAAACACACATTTCGTGGTATGGGCGAGTGTTCCGGCGAATAGTTAAGTACCTGTGAGGTAATAACAACAGGAAATTAATAATTACGCAGGTAATCACGTATCACGTGTTACTCTGCGATCATACACCTGTGATCACACGTTGTGGATTCTAAGGCGGTCTATTAAATACGGGGAAGATTGGATGGCGTGATAATTACTGGACACCTTCAAAAATTGTAGACCAGAATAGATGGAATGTCTTCAGGTTAGGTTTACTGTTATAAGCTTGTAATACAATCATATATAGGGTCCGCCATCTAACGTTTTTTTTTTCAACTAGTGCTTATTTCGTGAATGATAACATTGAGCTCATGTCTGATTTGACAGATAATTAGTTTTATCCTTCCGCTAAACGAATATGATTGTGTTTACGCTTGAAAAACGCTGGGAAATATTGCGACATTACTTTGAAAATCAGGCCATTTTTCTTCGAAAATGAGCAAGGAGTAGCCGTTACAGTCAATGGCGATCGTTATCGGGCCATTTTTGTTCAAAAAAATTGAAGAAGAGGATATTGGCAACATTTGGTTTCAACAGGACGGCGCTACGTGCCACACAGCCGAAGCTACACTCGATGTTTTGCGCCCCATTTTCAAAAAAAAAAAGTTATTTGGCGGACCCGTTACTTGTGTACTATGTAGGATCCCGCTTGGTGAAAACCCTCCCTGTCCCGTCCTGTTGTTGAAGACCCAGATGGGGGCCTGTTACTCGACGCACGCAAAAAGCTACTTGATAGAGAGTGGCTGAAGGCCTTTCCGTGATTCTAGGGCATCAGTTAGATGTCAAAGTTAGTATACTACAGCGAGTCTCGATTCGCCTTCTTTGGTAACACGTTGCTAACCACGAAATACGTGGGAATGGAAAAGACTATGCAGGTCATCAGATCGCTATGCAGGATCATCACCATCATGTCAGCTTCCTAACTGGAGCATATGGGATTCACAAACTGCCGCCATATACCTCTTTCAACCCCCATAGTCTTCGCCTCATCCCATTTCCGCTCTGCTTCCCGTAGCTCCACCGAGTAAATTTTATGTATAGTTCCCGATGGCCTTCCAGGACTGCACGAGCCCAGGAGCTTGAAGAAAAGGCAGCTCACATCCGTAATTTATACTCTCCTGCGGCTTTCTTATTAAATGCCCCAACTGTAGTATATGACGTTTGCGGATCAACACTCCACATGCAGCGTTTAGCCATATATACACCATGGTAAGCGTCATAGAATTCCACAGATGAGACTTCAAAAAAAAAATATACCTACAAAAAAAATCACCATCTGTCGGTATTCTCCTGTATGTGTTTACAAAAAAAAAAAAAAAAACTAGGTCCACCTTTGCATCTTGCCCGACTATGGTATGGAAGGCTGCTTTTTCGCTCTCTCACATTGTCATATCTCACAAAGTCAAACCATCATACCCCCAGTATTTACGCAGGCATCTGCTATCGACACTCATTACGCGGCTGCATTTATTTTTGGTGAGATGCCAAGATTCACAGAAATTAAGAAGAACGAAAACGATACAGGCTCTTTGTATGATGGAGAAAAGCTGTTAGTAAAACAAATTTCATAGCAATTCAATTTATTTTTATAAAAATATATTTAAAGATTATCATTACATTAGTATTTGTATAGCGCTGTTTTATGACCGAATGGTCATTCCAAAAGCGCTTCTTTGCCTCTGAGTGAAAAGGTGGGTCTTGAGTCTCCTTCTGAAGGATGCTTCCACTTTAAGCTCTCTTATGCTTTCCGGTAGCGAGTTCCAGGCCATTGGTGCCTCGTAGCTGAAAGCACGATTGCCAAATACCGTGCTAGGACAACCTCCAGAGCAGAAGTTTGAGTGCTTGATAGGCAAATTTTTGAGTGATGTGTTAATCGGATTTTTTAATGTAAATTTGTCAATTTTTCGTCGCCCCCAAAGCCTTGACCGTTTTGTTCTAAGAGGCGGCTCAACATGTACATACGAGTATATCGCGTAAAGGAAATTCATCACTATTTTGTACAGGATCTGTTAATGATTAATGCGACTCATATATTTCAATTTGCTGTTAGCGATGCTTTCTCTTTGCGTAATAGAGAGAGAGACAATGCCAACCGTGTGGCCAAGGTGTGCCGCGTAATTTGAGTTTCTCGGAATGGGAGAACGTCTGTGGAGATAACCGAGAGATGCAAATTAACCTGCGGATAACAGCCACCCGGTCACGACCGGTAACCAGGGGTCGTGATAACCAGTGGTTATCTACACGTTAACTATGCGAACGCAGTCCCAGTGTACCAGAAGTCACTCCTCCATATCATTTCACAGCAGTGGCGCAACTAGATAGAAATCATCAGCAGTCAACTTCCGATAGAATTGCTTGTTAATTGGCATCAGTGTACTGATGGAAAGCAAGACAAACCAAAGCGTACGAGCCATATCTGTAGCTTACTCTGAAAAAAATAACGAAATCAAACCAGCTCACTACAAATACTGAATATTACACAGTGAACCAAGTTATATAAATATGGGAACTATAAATATTGACTTCCCCGTTTACTCAAAGAACGACTTAATGTCGCTGGGATCGAGAGATGAGGAGTAGATGAGCACATTGAAATATATTTCAGTAAAAGATTGACAAACTTCGGTTATCTGCCCGAAACGGAACTTTCTGCTTCAGGTCTCGGACAGATGACGACTGACGACTGAGCGCACGTAGTGGGTGACCGAAATTAATACTGTGGCCATTTACGGAACTAGCCCCGACCGACGACAGGACCTGTCAAATAATCGAAATTGGCGACACAGCAGGCATATTTGTAGCGGCATTTAATAAAAATATATGTTCTAGTTAAGAAATTAAATATGAAATTCTGATATATTTTACAATAACAACATCCTTGCGGAACACCAGCTCTCCGCGGGGCACCAGTCAAGAGCCACTGTACCTTTACCCGCGTAATGCAGATTTACCCCTTTACCTTGTTACATTCTCAACACAAGCCTATCATTAAGTGTAGATAGTATTTTTTAATTATTTAATAATTCACATACATATTCATATCAAATTATATATTATCATGTTTGCTTACATTGTTGATAGAGTGGGTGACGCCTGCGTGGCGGAATATCAGCTGAAACATTCAATTTTCAAAGGCCATTATGTTGGCTTATTCTTGTTTTACATATTAATACGTCTCACTGTGGTATTCTCAAGCATGCTTTAAGACAGGTCTTCTTAAACATTTTTTTCTATTTTTTTTATAAGAAATCGCATGCAGGAGAGCACACCTGGAGCAGAACAAACAGGCTATGATACTCTGAATGACTTGAAACAGCATGAGAGATTTTTTCTTTTAACCCTTTAATTACGGCTCGGTTTGAATACAAATTAAACTATCAATTATAAAACAAATATTTGAAGCATAAATGTACATATCTGGTCCATTTTCATATATCACATTGGTTCTTGCATTATTTGGCTATCAGATGATGCATAAAAAACTATTCTAAGAAAGTAGCAAAACGATATATCACATCAACTTATGTCAACGGTCAGGAAATCTTAAGACGGCATATGCCGACAACCGATGCGAAAGGCTTAAATGTGAGAAACTATGTTTTGTTTGTTCTTGTGTATGAAAAAGTGTATATTGTTATGTTTCTTGATGAAATCCAGATTGTCTTAAGGAGGAATCACAGATGCTTGAAAATTTCATTCCAGAGCTTACTGGTGGCATTTATTAATTAATTTTTAAAACTGACAGTTCTTGGTCGGCAAATATTAACCGTATATGTATGTTCAGTAAGTTTAAGACTAGTTAATTATCTGAGTTCAAAAGAGCAGCGGCTATGGTAACAACGGTAGAAAATACTATATGAACCAATATTATGTATGTGTTCAAAGAATTGTAAATTATTCGTAAGAGTGCCATTATTTATTGAACTACTCTTTTTTTAACAGACTCGATTAGAGTATAAAAAGTACGATTAATTTGGGGCTCCAACGCAAAGGTCTGCCGACTGGACCATTGGGTACTAAAAAGCTCAAAACAACCAGCGTTATACAGTGAGCAACACATATTTGTGGCCACTAAAAAAATCCACGTATTTACCATTTTCACTCGTATTTTCTGTGAGAGAATCTGTCTTCCATTTCCATCTTCTTATATACGGGGCTTTAGGGTATTTATTTTCTGGCGCCCCATATTGTTTAAATTTAAAAAAATCTAAGCGTGATTGGTTGCACTCGGCGCGCCTAGCTTATTCGACGCCCTGGGGCACCGACCTACTTCGCCACCCCCTAAAATCGGCACTGTTTAACACTTACAGTGGGCACAATTGTTCAGATTAGACTTCCACTGGATTTATCAGTGTTTATCAATGATCGCATCATTGAGGAGTCTCAATTTTTCTTCTATATGATACGGGTATGAAGCGGGTAAAGTCCAGCCCAGCTATGTTGAAAGCCACTGTTTTTAAGGATGTATGAGGTAGTGTGTGCTGTAATGGGGTAATGTTTCCATAACTGTACTTGATTATAATAATTGTAAAAATATTAGCATACGTTTATCGAAGTTGTTGAAAGTTAATGTTTGCGGTTGAGCGGGGCTTAGAGGTAATACGCTTATTATCCATGTGGGAGGTCTCACAATACTAGATCTTTTTTAAAATTTTATTTACACAACCACTCACTAGCTGAAGCATATGGACGACACAAATTGTCGCCAAAAAATGCTGTCATATGACATTTCTCATTCTTCGTTCTAAAGTCATTTTTGACTTATATTAAAAGTTTTAGCATGATCCTTGACTATAGTTATAGTTATACAAATGTATTTACAACAATCCTGGTTTATATATAAGAGTTGAAATCAGTACAGGTTTTAGACCCTGCGGCGCCCTAGGAAATTTTATTTTAGGCGCCATATATTGTTTATATTTAAAAAAAATCTAAGCAAGATGGGTTGACCTCGGCGCCTCTAGCTTGATCGACGCCCTGGGGCACCGACCCACTTCGCCACCCCCTAAAACCTGCACTGGTTGAAATACTTAAAAACATTTAGAGTAAATAGAAGCTATTAGTAATTTCGGCAAACATGTGAAACATTGTTATTTTAAATAAATAAGTTTTGTAAATTATGAATGCGGTGTACGTCAAGAAATAAAAAAAGAGTTATTCATTTATTTCAGATCACATTGTTGTGAATTAATATAATATTAATCCAACATAAATTTAAAAATCTAAATACAGCATTTTATGCAACATAAAGTTGTCACTTTCATCGGTTTGTAACCAACATCAAAACACAAACTTGTAACTTTTTCATAACGAATGAAACATGACATTCACCAATGTCATAATTATATGCACAGATATCAATAATTAAGGTAAGTACTCAGGGATCATGCTCTATTATATTGAGTGTAGTACTACATTATACACACTTAAATTCCATTTAATTCAAGGTAAGTGCCTCGACATTCTAGGGTATACAAATTTAGAGTTTTTCAAGGAAGCAAGTTGAGAATGGGAGAACACTGCCTGGAGAAGATACAGGATTCTAGACAGGGATCGGTTCAGCAGAATTACAAAGTTGGTGACTTACTGGTTTAATTAAGCTAATCGGTCAAGAGACGATCGTGGGCTTAGCTGAGACATGTTTTTCGAATGCCGCAAGAGAGCAAAAAGTACAACAGATTGAAGAGAGGACCGTGGCGGCTGATAGAGCTTTGTAAGGTATTTTGTAACATCCATATCCTCTTTTGATGCAGCTGATATGAAAAAATAACGGATATTATACAAAAATACAGTACCAGTACCAGCTTTAGACCCTACGGCGCCCTAGGGCATTTTTTTTCTTGCGCCCCATATTGTTTATATTTAAAAAATCTAAGCAAGATTGGTTGTTCTCGGCGCCCCTAGGTTATTCGACGCCCTTGGGTATGAACCCACTTCGCCACCCCTTAAATCCGGCACTGAGCATACGTATCGATTTAACCAATACATAGGTAAAAAAATATCAGGAAGAACGGTAAATATTGATTTATCTGTATTAATCGCCGCCCCGGGCAATATGGACGTAAGCGCCCTCTCTAATACAGCCCCCATGGCTCTTTAAAAACTGAGAAAGAAATCATATGAAGATGCTAGGTTCTCTTGCTTTGCCCTATTATTATGTAATGCTGATGCTTGGTGGTAATAGCAAAATAATGTTCAGTTAAACCGCCACTTACGACCAAATGGTCCAACCCAGGAGAGTGTCAAAATTCCACTAACAAATCACCCAAAATACCTCTTTACTGTAATTTTTATTTTTTTTCAATTTTTCAATTTTTATTTATTTATTTCTTTCAGAAACATTACAAATACAAATATATTTAATACGATCCTGAAATAAGATATAATACAAAAAAATTATAAATATGAGTATTAACAATAATTTTTAAAAAGTCCCGGAGCCCGCTAAGCAGAAAGCTCCACGAAATTACTTTGATAAATAAATTCGTGGAGCTCATGTCGAAACTGGGCTTCTCTCAAGTGGAATATATCAATATTCGAGGCGATATGGTTGAACAGTCTGATCACTCTCCCAAGACGCATACCATAGTATTTGCATATTTTTTGTTTCACAAGATATTTTTAAGGAATTTATATTTATAGGTTTGTTCGAGGTTTGCTCTGTGAATGGATACTATAACGTTTCATGTAATTTATCAATGAAGAGCTGTGTTTATCAGCCATATCATGGTCCCTCATCCAATATTAGTGAAACTCACTCAAATATTATCGTACATTATATCTGTGAAATTAATATGACTAGAATCGAAGATATATCGTTATTGCTTTTAGTGCATGTGGTAATACTGATATCCTCCTCTCTAAGATGTGTATCGAATTACTGGGTGACACGATGCAGAAGGAGATTAATAACACAAAAAACTTGTTATCGTAGCACAATTCGCGTTTATTTTAAATAAAGTTTGATCTCTGCGCCCGACCGGTATGGCATTTCGCCGGCCGGACGCCAGTCAATTGACAACTGCCAATGATCGCGGCAAAAAAAACAAATTAAAGATGACAGTTGCACCAACATGAAATGGAGCAACTGTCATAACAAATAAAATGGCGTATGCAAACGTCTTCTATAATTAAAACTAACATTATAAGATGTGCATGTCAGGCGAGCGAACAAAAATAAGAGACAAAAGATTTTATATCGAGGTTTAACGGTACCAGTCAGCAAGGGCTATATCATGCTGATTTCAATACCCATATATATATAAATATAATCATTATTATATATACTGCAGTTTACGCTCTCCTGCGGCATCCTTAGAACATGTCCCAACCAGGTCTTCCCTTCGACTGCAGTATGGAAAGACGTCTTATCCGCTTTCTCACCTAGTCATTCCTCACAAAGTCAAGCTATCGTATCCGTAGTATTCTAACCAAGCATCTGCTCTCAAAACGCATTATACGGCTGCATTGGACATGCGAATATTCACATCCACAAATAATAAAAGCGCTTTTAATGAAAGATTATATATTTATCATTTTTCAATCCCTAGTTGCCCCTGTGGCGCCTCATTCCAGGCCACATAGCACATTCTCTGGAACTGTCAGTTCCTCTTGTTAGAAAGAGGAGTCCTTTTCGATGCAGTTCGAGGGAATCGCCTCCGCCCTATCAGACATGCAGACTTTGAGGCCACTAAAACAAATTCAACGTTTTTACAATCATTGCTCGTATTTTCGATGAGAGAATCTATCTTCCATCTCTTTAGAACCCGTGAATGCGATTCTAATCTCTTTCAAGGGATCTTTCTTTTAGCACTTCTGTGCAGTGGCCACAATTATTCAGAGGGGACTCCCACTGGACTTATCAGTTGCTCACTGGGGAGACTTAACCCTCTTCCGGTGTGATGCGGGTGTGAGGTGGGTAAAGTCCAGCCACAAAGAAAATAATGATATAGGCGCTGCATAGACGGCACTTTATGTTGACCGATCGAGTAAAGCTGCGAGTTCCAGATATTGTGCTAACATCCTCCTCTCTCTCAAAAGGTTGTTATTCTGTCGCGTGATGGCAGGATTAGGAGCAGATAAATAACACAAAGACATTTTCAGAAGCACATTGACATATATTTACGTGACAAACTTTACAAACTTGTGGCCCGACCTAGTCGCAGCATTCGGCCGAGCCACAATACAATATGCTCTCGCCGAAGGGCGGGACCCAACTGGTCCGTGCGGCGCCGTGGTCGGTCACCAGCGCCGTAAGTGGCAATCTATATAACTAACGCCAATATGGCGACACACATGTCTGACAAGCGAACAGAAATAAGAGACGAAAGATTGTATATCGAGGTTTTCGGTACCAGTAAGCAAGGG
Source organism: Glossosoma conforme (assembly GCA_022606575.1). Lineage (NCBI taxonomy): Eukaryota > Metazoa > Arthropoda > Insecta > Trichoptera > Glossosomatidae > Glossosoma > Glossosoma conforme. Next base: position 1,829,630 of record JAGTXR010000049.1, read on the forward strand.
CTATATCTTGATGATGTCAGCGCATTTAATTAAAAGACGCTCCAGCGTTTTCAAGGTGGGAAGCGAGAACTTTATGTAGGACACCTTTCTAAGTGACCTGTCGAAACTATACATAGAATGTACTCGGCAGAGCTACTTAAGACATAACTGATATAAGATGAAGCGAAAACTAAGGCGACTGACAGAGCTTTTTTACTGCAGTTCGGTGCAGACATATGGTCCAATTAAGGGAGCAGAAAAATGCATCCTCCCACTGTTAACTTATGGTACAGTAGGACTTATCCATAAAATTCATAAAAAAAAGTCATATAGGACGAAGAAATGCGTAACACAATCAACCAACCGTCCCACTGCTTGTATAATCAGATACCCCCAACACCCAGACTGAAGTCGCAAAGCAGCTTTCTGAGATCTACATAACCTCTCACATCCGGCCCTGAAAATGAGAAACTCTAGCTCTGGCGACAAGTCGCACCAGAGGATTTCATTGCTCCAAAGGAAGACCTCCCAACTGGCAAGAACCTTGACTGGTGGACCTGGAAATCCCTGAACAGACTAAGAACCGAAGTTGGTAGAACAAAGGACAACCTCGAGCGGTGGGGAATTCTTCGGCAGGGAGAGCTACTGCTGTGCGACTGCGGAGACCTGCAGACCGCCTCACACCTAAAATCTTGCTCTATGTGCCCAACAAGCTGCACACCTCAAGACCTAATGCTAGGCAACACACGGGCGTGGTGTCGATGTTGCCAGATACTGGGAAGAAATAATTTGACGTCGCTGACACGAGGAAGAAGAATAATTCAGTCTTATAAGGATATTGGTAGTATCCTTTATTTACTCGCCAATAATATATAATAGTGTGGTGTGAATGTACCTTTATGTGAACAATAAGGCGCAGTCAACAGACACTTTTGTGGGAGAGACAAACATAAAATAAAAGTCACCCAGCGTGCTATGGAGAGATCCATGCTCGGAGTGTCGCTAAAAGATATAATCCGAAACGAGGAAATACGCAGAAGAACTCAAATAGTGGATGCTACCCAACGAATAGGTACACTTAAGTGGCAATGGGCAGGACATATCTGTCGAAGAGACGACGGTCGATGGAGAAGAAAAGTATTGAAATTGCGCCCAAGAACTGGCAAACGAAGCATTGGCCGACCCCCTATAAGATGGACTGATGAAATAAGAAGAATAGCGGGAGTGACTTGGATGCGGAAGGCGGAGGATCGAAGAGGATGGAGACTCATGCGGGAGGCCTTCGTTCAACAGTGGATGGACACAGGCTGATGATGATGAATCTTAGTTTGAGAAGCACTGGTGCGAGGAGAATATTGAAGAATAATTTTGTTTGCGCTGTTTAGTCGAATACTTTTGTATCATGAAATAAACAGTCTCTAAAACGTTGGGCCGCGAGCCGCTGTCCATTATACCTGCGCAGCCAGGTCCAAAACTGCCGGAGGCAATTTGCAGCGATGCTAAACATGTCATCGCCACCCATTATCACCAGACGCATTGCGCTTTCCAAACTGTAAGTCGTAAATTATGATGATTATTTTATTTACGAGGAATTTTCGGTTCGAACGATTATTAACATAAGTCTGACGAGGGTTCTAAATAACTGAGAAATAATTGTTTTATTTAAAAAATACATAAATACAAAAATTATTTATCTTTCATAGCACTCGGAACTATCTGCTGCTAGGGAATCTCTGGTGGAGAAGATGAACATGTCTCTTGAAAGGGTTTCACGATGGGGTGACCTCAACCTCGTCAGTTTCAACATTTCCGAAACCCAATCATGTACTTTCTCCACCAAGAAGACTGCTATGGATCTAGTATCTTTCAACGGTTATTCTCTTCCGAAAGCAAGCTCCATCAACATGCTTGGATTATCAATCTCGAATAATGTCAAATATTGCGAGTCAATTAAGTATAAAGCCGGTCTCGCTTCCAAAAAACTAGGTGTATTATATAGATCACTGCGGTATTTCAACGCTAAACAACTTCTTCTTCTATATAAAGGACAAATCCGACCTATCCTTGAATACGGCAGTCACCTTTGGATTGGAGTCCCAAAATACTTTGTAAACTTAATTGACTCAGTTCTAAGAAGAGCAATTCTTTTTTTTTTTTTATGTAAACGCATGCAGGAGACCACAACCGGTCAAGACCAGTGCACTCTATGACGCTCAGCCAGGGAGGCTGGACGCTGCATGCGGGAAACGTGTGTTGTGTTCGTGTTTATGTGTGGGTTGGGGAGATTGCAAGTGTATATTTATCTGTTTCTTGAAGAGATCCAGATTGTAGGAAGGAGGAAACACAGACGCTGGAAGAGCATTCCATAGCTTACCGGTGGCATTAAGGAAGGAACTTTGGAAGCTGCCAGTTCTTGGTCGACATATATTAACCGTGTATGGATGTTCGGCAAGTGTAAGACGAGTTTTTCGGCTGTGAGTGGGTGCAGGAGGAATTAGTTCTTTAAGTTCCGAAGAGCAGCGACCGTGGTAATAACGGTAGAAAAGACTAAGAGAACCAACCTTACGTCTGTGTTCCATTGATTGTAGATTAGACGTAAGGGTGTCATTGTTTATCAAATGAATTGCTCTTCTTTGAACTGAGTCAATTAAGTTTACAAAGTATTTTGGGACACTAATCCAAAAGTGACTGCCGTATTCAAGGATAGGGCGGATTTGTCCTTTATATAGAAGAAGAAGTTGTTTAGCGTTGAAATACCGTTCGTTCGATAAACAATGACACTCTTACGTCTAATCTACAATCAATGGAACACAGGTGTAAGATTGGTACACTTAGTCTTTTCTACCGTTATTACCACGGTCGCTGCTCTTCGGAACTTAAAAAACTAATTCCTCCTGCACCCACCCACAACCGACAAACTCGCCTTACACTTGCCGAACATCCATCAAACTGTCTTGATGAACCAACTAAACATCTGTGTTTTGGGGATTGGAGATTAGGCGTCATCAGACGTAATGGAAGCTTAAGAAAAAAGAAAAACGCGAATTAAAAAAATATTGTTTAATGTTTACGGAAAGTATCGTTAAAATAATGGCGGTATTTATTTATGGTTTGAAGCTTCTACCGTACAGTTAAGAAACATCAATCCCTAGAACTCATATCGCACGTTTTTAATATAAATAATGTTATATTACGAAAAGCTCACAGAAGAAATTAAGTGTAAAAAGCTCCCCATACAGTGGGAGCTGGAAAACATTCATTTTATGTCTTGTGAATAAACCACGCTTACACTGACAGATATTACTCAAGCGTTTACCGGAAACGAAATTTTCAGAAAATTCCTAAAAAGATTTGGCCTCTCCTTTTACTACACATGTCCATGTGATCCAGGCATTCAACAGACAGTGAGACACTCTCTCATGGAGAGCATCATCCATGAGAATAGGAAACGCGTTCTGTGTTGTCGCCTGGAAGTCTCTGCCATTTCTTGGGAGGATTTTTCTGAACTGCTGAATAGTTCTGACGGTCCCTTGCTGTTAAACTTCATCAAGGAAATCGTCGGAGCTACGCGCGCGGTTAACGGGGCTGACATAGAATAGGCTCTTACGTTCTTTGACTGTTTGTCAGACGCAAAATCTAACCTTGTGTGTAACTTGCAGGGTACAACACGTAACTATATATTTATATATTTTTTGTCAGATATTTAAATTTTTGTAATTTAATAGAATAGGTAGGACAATACGAAATTTCAATATATGAGTTACAGAACACTTACAAAGTAATAGTTTTTCTAAATTCGACCAATTTGAATTAATAATTTTACAATTTTTATACAGAAGTAGGCGTTAAAATTTTACATGCACGAAATAGAACCCATATTTTTTTTTATGTAAGCACAGACAGGAGAATACCGACAGATGGTGATAGTAATTCTGAAGTCTCATCTGTGGAATTATATGACGCTTAACATGGTGCATATGACTAAGCGCTGCATGTGGAGTGTTGATCCGCCAACGTCATAGACTACAGACCGAGATTCACGAATCATCCTTATTATTACAGGAATTTACGATGAATGGGTGGTCTTCACGGAAAGACTTTCGCTTACCACTAATTTTAATGAATAGGCAATTTACGAGTGATCAAATTCACACCAACCGTGTTATTTTAAAGCTCAGAAATCGATTAAAAATCTTTTTTTGTATTCTCCGTCAGGGATCGATCCCACAACCTTTGGCTTGTAAAGCAAAATATACTACAAATATGGATCGGATGTGGTAAAAAAAATAGGCTGTAATAATACGCATCTTTCCAATCTATAAATTCAAGCATACTACGCATTTTAATGATGTATGGTATGAACTCTGTTTGTGTAAGCGCGGCCTGAAAGCTCTCCATGGTTGTGTGTTGTGTTGGCTTTTATTTAATGTCCGGTAATGACCGGTGGTAAGCAGAGAGCAGCGATGAAAGCTGCACTCGGAGGAGCGCTGACGGACGGGTTATTGCTGGGCCCGCACCGGTAATTATCACCGCTGAAAATATCGACGAGGGGTCAGGGATCGCGTGTGTGGAAGACTTACCGGTAAAATCAACAAAACAATACATATTTGTAAATGTTACCGGTAAAAAAAATAGGACAAATTGCATGTTTGTGAAAATTACCGGTTAAAAACACAGGTATGTTTAAATTTGTATAAATGCTACCGGTAAAATATTCTAATTAAATTCAATGTGCGTTATTTTAACCGGTAAAAATTGAGTATGATTTACATATTTGTAAATGTCGCAAAATAATATGTGTAATATAAAATAATATCTTATCGTTAAAAACCCAAGGAAAATTACGTACTTGCAAATTTTAATGTTGAAAATTTAATGAGAAATTACTCATTCGTTTATTTATTTACAGAATAAAATCCACAATAAAAAAGTATACAAAATGCATAAGACAGATCAATTGCACAAAAAAAAGATAAAATATCTACAATAAATGTGGATAAATTATAAATAACAGTGAAAATAATCAAGGAAACCGACACCATCGACAAATGAGGAAATTAATGTATTTTACTAGTAATACGAGTACTTATATTTATATATATTACCTATAAATATCCGCTAGAAATTACATGATTGTTAATATTACCGGTAAAATTCTTCATTATTGGTAAACGGTCGCTTTAGATATAATATTCTATTAGGTAAACTACCTATCGTCCATAGCAGACCCTGTTACACCTTCTGGAGTGTGCGCTGTGTCCGAGTAGTAGGACTCAGGAAGACCTGATGATGGCCGGGAGTAGCGCCATCGACGTCGCCCACTTCTAGGCAGACAAGATTTGACCCTGTTGTTTCTGACACGAATATATATATATATATATATATATAGTAGAAAATGGCATCGAGTTAGATTTCGTAATTTAAAAAAAATATAGTAGATCTTAGGAAGATGTATAAAATTATTATCGGTTAAACGTTTTTTTAGTTTAGATGCCAATATCGCACACGTGATATATGTATCATTATTCACATCGGATAAACATCAATGCCGTGCTATTTGTGTGTCAACCATGATATACATATGACATGGTTTTTGTTGTCACAAATCCTAACTATTTGCACTGCGTATTCCGACACTTGTTCTGGACGAAACCAGTGCACTCTATAACGCTGCATTCTAGAAACGCGTGTTGTATTTGCGTTTGTGTGTGGGTTAGGGAGATTGCATGTTTATATTTATGTTCATCAGGAGGATTGTCAGCAGACGAACGCTGTCAACATCTTTCAAAGTCGGGGTCATCGCGACTTCGCTGCAGTCTCTCATGGAGCCTGAAGTGTGGCCTGAAAGGACCATCGTTCAACCCTGGATACGTGTAATACGAAAGAATCGCGGTAAACAGTGGTTGAAACCAACTTGAGGAAGATATTGACATATTTAGTGGAATATTGCTTCAGATTCAGTGCTGGTGTTGACAGATACGAAATGTTGGACGTTTGATTTTGAAATAATAACGCCGTGTTATTTGTGTGTCAACCATGATATACTTATGACAAGTTTTTTGTTGTCACAAATCCTAACCATTTGCGCTGCGTATTACGACACTTGTACTAAGTGTGACGTCACTAAATGTGTCAATACATTTACAACGGCACATTTACGTTAGTACTTCAATAACGAATTAAAATTGTATATTTTGTAATGCCATTGAAGAAATAAAAATTGAAGAAAAATAAAATTTAATCAATTTACCGGTAACTTATCGCTCGACAAAAGCTCTCCCTGTTTGTTTCTCATTCGTGAGTTTGGAGCTTTTAATATTTGATTGCGTTGCTCCGGTAATAACCGATAAGTGGATGAGATTTGGATAAATATTATTGAGAGCTTTAAAGCTCTCTTGACGCGTCATTATTTTTATATTCCCAACGAATACCCCGTACTTAATAAAACCCAAATTTCTACCAGCAGTTAGTAAGATATACAGTTTTCACACTATTTGGTAATTTGATTTAAAATTAAGTTTTATTTCACGTCTCTCAATATCCTTCATAACCAATATCTTCTAAAACTGAATTTGACTCAGAAAGAATCTTTCTAAGATAGACACAAGCACTCACATTCAACACTGAAACTTAAAGGCTCCACTTCTGGCTGTTCTTTTCTGGTAGGCCATTTATGAGCGCCATTGCCGTTGTACTAAATTGAGTGCTCGAAGCTCCACTAGTATCAACTGGAATCAAAAACAATGGATGGCTACGAGCACGGGTGTACTTATCCGGAACAAAGAAGTTAAAACATTCAAGAATCCCAGGGTTGTGAATTGCACCGCGAAGAAGAAGGAATGAATGTTTGAGAGCAGCAATTTTCCTCTGGTACTCTAACAAATGGAAAGAAAGCATCCCTAGAAGAAAAAGAGTAGGGTTCGAAATTGATTGAATTGAATGGATAGTTACCGTAAATATAAAAATAGAGACGTCGGAGAATTTTTTTAAGAATTTTTTGAGCATGATAATTTATTTGGATTTATTGGGATTCCAAACTAAGCTCCCATATTCCAGAGCAGATAGAACAAGTGAGGAATAGAGGGTACGAAAAATTAGAAGGTTACGAAATTGACTAGCTTGGCGGGTGATGAACCGGAGAAGTTTATTGGTGCGGGAAGTTAAATTAATTGTGAGTATGAAAGTGATGGATGAATCGTAGGTTATATCTAGATCCTTGACAGTTGCCAAGGATCTAGGTAGCAGGTAGGCTACTCTGTCGAGCAATGATCCAGATAAGTAGTATTTGGAAAGCATTGGATTTTTGGAACGGGAGAAAGAGATAGCGTTACATTTGTTGATGCTAAAAGTGAGCTTATTTATGGCAACCCAGTTCGATACACTATTAAGATCAGATTGCAGATTGTTCATATCTTCGATGGATAGTAACACTTATTTTTCTTTTTTTTTAACACTTCTGTGAAGTGGACATAATTGTTCAGGGAGGACTTCCAATGGACTGAATAGTTGCTAATCTATCATAATATGCATCGACGCTTCTTCAAAGAGACTTGATTATATGTTGAACTGGGAAAATCACAGTTCTCGACGCCACCTAGGACGAAGAACAAGCAGCTGTAATTTATGGTCTTAACCCATTCGCATCGGTTGTCGGCATTTGCCGTCATAAGATTGCCCGACCGTTGACATCGTTTGACGTGATATATCATTTTGCTACTTTCTTAGAATAGTTTTTTATGCATCTAAAGTATACAAGAACCAATGTGATATATGAAAATAGACCAGATAAGTACATTAATGCTTCAAATACTAGTTTTATAATTGACAGTAAAATTTGTATTCAAACCGAGCCGTAATGAAAGGGTTAAATAGATTTTTAGCTCTTATACCGGCGAGTATAGCTTGATCTCTCACCCGTACAATGTCAGTCATCATCATCATCAGTCAGTGTCCATCCACTGTTGAACGTAGGCCTCCCGCATGAGTCTCCATCCTCTTCGATCCTCCGCATTCCGCATCCAGGTCAGTCAAACTATTCTTCTTATATCGTCAGTCCATCTTGTCAGGTCGGCCAACGCTTCGTTTGCCAGTTCTTGGGCGCCATTCCAATACTTTTTTTCCCCATCGGACGTCGTCTCTTCGACAGATATGTCCTGCCCATTGCCACTTGAGTGTGCCTATTCGTTGGGTAGCATCAATCAATGTCGGTCATAGAGTATTAATTAAAATTAGTGGTAGACGAAACCACGTGCTCGATCGATCAAATGCCACTCTCGCTTTTAGACGTTTCCAAAAAACGCAAGCAGATGTTTCGAAATTGAAATTGATCGCTGAGATTTCATCGCGGGGCTAAAAATATCGCTCTTATCGTTCGCGGGAGAGATCGCCCGCAGACTGATCGCGGCGACGAGACGAGAGAGGGAACGCGCTACCACTTAACCGACTAAACTAACACATTTTTTACGAGGCGCCCACATGATACGAGAGTGGCCATTTAGATAAAAAGAGACCCTTCTTCGACTGGCGTAAAAAAATATCGCAATTTTATTGAAGATTCACGCTAAAGCTAAAGTTTAACACGTGTTTATGCGACTTGAGATAGTGCACCTACTTTAAAAAAAAAAACTGGCAAAAAATATATATTTATATCACATGTTGGCGGGTCAGTTTAAATGGTCAAAGCGTTTGCTTTGCAAGTCAAAAGTCGTGGGTTCGATCTCCGATGGAGATTAAAAAAATAAAAATATTTTTAATCGATTTCTGATCTCTAGAATACCTAATAATAGAGGTTGGTGTGAATTTAATCCCTTACCCGTAAAATTTCAGTCACAGCCTATTTATCAAAAAATTGTGGTATACGAAAGTCGTCCCGTGAAGACCACCAGTTCACAGTAAATTCCTATAAGTCTATTACGCTGGCGGATCAACACTCCACATGCAGCGCTTATCCCATATGCAGCATGGTAAGCGTCATAGAATTCCACACATGAGACATCAGAATTACTATCACCATCTGTCGGTATTCTCCTGTATGTGTTTACATCAAAAAAATGTAAGGCTGCCTTGTACTCACCTCTTCATATCTCATTAAGTCAAACCATCGTATCACCAGTGAGTATAATATATCTAATTAACTTTACTCAACAAAATATAGCACGATTCCCGATTAAAAATCTAAGTACTTGATATTTTTAATAATTTGTAATAATTCATTGATTTGCCCCAAATAACAAATACCTTACACATACTTCATCATACATCAGCAATTTCAAGTATTATAACTTTTATATAAGCGTGTGTTCTGGTAAATAAAATTTATTAAATAACATACGGTATCGTGCTAATTTTTTACTATATCCGTCTTACTTACAAAGGTATAGTTTTTTGGTGAAATGCGAGTAAAAAGCTGTGCATATATTATACAATTTGGCCAAACACGTGGCATATTTTACCACGTGTGACACGGCATCATAAATAACAGTAAAAAAGAACGTGGATCTCGTCGGTCGTTTGAAGACTGAAGGAGTTTTTTGTTGTTGTTAACGCACGTTTGGTGATTCCCTCTTGTTAGAGCTTTTCGAAGCTTTTTGTCTATGTGATGAATGTCGGAGCTTTCTTGTGAATGGTCGTAGTAATTGGTGTAATGAAGCTGTTGTGAACAGAAGACAATGGCCGCCGACTGGAAGCGACCGTTAGTGTTTTTTAAGTGGTAGAAAAAATGTTTATTCTAAATGGCGTAGATGAGGCGAAACAGTACGAGAATTTTTTTTCAAATGTGGAAACACTTTTAATGTAGATTGTTGAATGATTTTGGCAAGATAGATCGAAAAAAAAATGATCTACGACATTGTAAGCGCAGTTATCCGTAGATCACCGATGTTAATGGAATATATGGAGGTCCTTTAACAGACTTCGGACCGAAGTATGCAAGACGAGGATACAAATGAAAGTCTGACAGTTTTACAGCGACTGAATGTAACGGCGACGTAAAGCAGACCCTGTCACACTTTCTGGAGTGTGCGCTGTGTCCGAGTAGCTGGACCCAGGAAGACCTGATGATAGCCGGGAGTAACGCCATCGATGTCGCCCACTTCTGGGCAGACAGGATCTGATCCTGTTGTTTCTGACACGATTATATATGCCGATGTTAAGCAACTTTGCACATATATCAAAACATGCATGCGTTACCGCTTTTTACTTACAGCAGGTCGTTAGTTGGTTTGAACCGCACCTTAGGAGCAAATGTTCCAGATCTCGAGACCGTCGGACTAATCATCCCATCTTCTCAAAAACTCAGATTAAAAATTCTTAAAAATAGGTTTCGAGTACTACAGTTGCACCGTGGGTCCACGTTACTCCCGCTATTATTCTGATGTCATCAGTCCATCTTGCAGAGGGTAAGCCAACACTCCGCTTGCAAGTTCTTACGCCACCCAACACTTTTCGTCCCCATCAACCATCGTCTCTTCGACATATATGTCCTCCTCATTACCACTTGAGTGTGCCGATTCGTTGGGTAGCCTCCACTACTTGAATTCTTCTTCAGATTCTATCTTTTAGAGACACTCCTATCATGGATTTCTATCATCTCTTCTCTTATGTTTTAGACTTGCTGTTAGATTCCACGTCTCTGTACAATAAGTTAATACTAGAAAGATGCAATGCTTAAACGCTTTATGCTAACGACAAATATTTTATATATAAATATTTATTTATTTACCTTGTTTTTACATGGATCACGTAAGATAACTTCTCTATAAGGAGACTGCAGGTTCGTCTAACTCGTAGTCTTTTTCAATCCTTCTCTTGTTTAGGATTGAGAAAAGCTACGAGTTAGTCGAAACTGCAGTCTCCTAATAGAGAACTTATCTTACGTGATCCATGTAAAATAAGGTAAATAAACGAATATTTACAATTTATAATGGATCTCAAAGTGAATGCTGAAAACATTGAAAAAAAAAACATATTTAATATTTTATTCATGTATAAATAAATATGAAGCTTTAAAACAATTTATGCATTTTATAGTATCATATTTTTGTTTAAATTTCCGATTTGGTTCCCGAATTTTTTTTAGAATATTCTATAGGTACAAGTTCACATGTGATTTTACAATTTTCCATTTAAATACAACATAGTCTAAAATAGGGATGTCCTAATGCATAACTTGATGCCGTTAATCGTCCAGGGATTGCCCTCCATTATATTAATTACTGTGGCGGCCCTGGCTTCCAGCGCCCCTCAACAATAGTAAACAAATAATTAATGTGCGCGTTGCTGTCCGGGGAATTTAAATTTAAATTTCTCTCATAATCGCTTTAATTAAAAAGCGCAAACACAGTTTAACAATCGCATTCGTTCTGCGGAAAGACATGGATGGACTTTAACATTGTGAAAATATCAAAAAAAAAAATACTTTATCACATTTTTTTTTTAAATAAAATATCTTTCAAGTCAAGAACTCAAGTAGTGGATGCTACCCAACGAATAGGCACACTAAAGTGGCAATGGGCAGGACATATCTGTCGAAGAGACGACGGTCTACGGGGAAGAAAAGTATTGGAATGGCGCCCAAGAACTGGCAAACGAAGCATTGGCCGACCCCCTGCAAGATGGACTGATGACATAAGAAGAATAGCGGGAGTGACCTGGATGCGGAAGGCGGAGGATCGAAGAGGATGGAGACTCATGCGGGAGGCTTACGTTCAACAGTGGACGGATACAGGCTGATGATGATGATGAAAGTGAAAATATAATGAACACGACAATGCAATTATTGCACACGGTTTATTATATTATGGCACAAAACGTGGTTTTCAAATTTTAATCACCACAATCACAAGTAAAACAGCATTTGACGCAGACTAAAGCATAGATGGATCACCGCCAGTACCTTGTTTACCGCTTGTAGTAAGTTTTTTTTATGTAAGCACATACAGGAGAATACCGACAGATGGTGATAGTAATTCTGAAGTCTCATATGTGGAATTCTATGACGCTTACCATGAGTGCATATGGCTAAGCGCTGCATGTCAAGTGTTCATCCGCCAACGTCATAGATGCAGCCTGAGATTCACGCATCTTCCTTATTATTATAGGAATTTACTATGAATAGGTGGTGTCTTCACGGGATGACTTTCGTCTACCACCTATTTTAATTAATAGGCTATGACTGGCATTTAACGAGTGAGTGATCAAATTCACACCAACCGGGGGTATTTTAAAGCTCAGAAACTGATTAAAAAACGTTTTTTATTTTATCTTCGTCAGGGATCGAACCAACGACTTTTGGCTTACAAAGCAAATGCTTTGACAATTGAACTATACCCGTCGGCAGTTAGTTGCATTGAGTTGCTCTTTATGACCAAATAGTCAAGCACTTGGAATCGTAGGACTAATCACCCGATCTCCGTAATACGATTGAATAAATACCCTAATATGCCTCGAATACTACAGCTACGGTCTCTTAAACTCCACAAGCTTTCGCTTTAAAGGATGTCGGTAACCTTATATGTTCCCAGACCTTGGAGTTCAGGCATTTTGTAACCCTTTCGCATCGGTACCCGATATATGCCGTGTAAGATTCCCCTACCGTTGACATTGGTAGCCGTGATATATCGTTTTGCTACTTTCTTAGAATAGTTTTTTATACAACATCTGATAGCTAAACGATACAAGAATCAATGTGATATGTGAAAACAGACCAGATAAGTAAATTTAAACTTCAAATACTAGTTTTATGATTGACAGTACAATATGTATTCCACCGAGCCGTAATGAAAAGGTTAAACAGAACTTTGTGTCGGTATTTATGTGATGATCGTATGCTCCAAATATAAAACTAATACGAAAATAAAAAATACAAATCTTCTCTTACTTTTTATTTCACGCTTACAGAATAGCGTAAGAGCGATAATCCGCGTCACAGAAGTAAATTCTTTTAGTTATCTAACACTATCGCATACGGAGAGCTAATTGTGGTGCAATTCACAACCCTGGGATTCTTGAATGTTTTAACTTCTATGTTCCAGATAAGCACACCCGTGCTCGTAGCCATCCATTGTTTTTGATCCCAGTTGACACTTGTGGAGCTTCGAGCACTCAATTAAGTACAACGGCAATGGCGCTTCTAAATGTCCTACCAGCACACCTTGATCCTTTTCTTACATCCTTTTCCTCTTTTGTCGATGGTATTGTTCTCCTAGATCTATGTGATCTTTGACACGTCTCGTCTTCTTCTTCTTTTATGTTATTTTTATTTTTTATTCTCTTTTCTATGTATTGTATATTTATGTATACCCTATATTTCTTAATATTTGTACCCTGTTGTTTCCGACACGATTATATTATATATAATATTTGTACATTGGTTCTGTGAAATAAATAAATAAACTATATGCGTATCTCACTCACAAAGACTGAAAGCGTACGTTCGCGATTCCGCGCAGCATTGGCAAGACGTTTTACGTACACTGTGCGTAATATACACACTGTTTTTCTTTATTTATTACTAGGAGAAGTATTCTTATATATTCTTCAATATCAACTCCCAATTCAAAGCATGTAGTCATCAAATTGCCACTAGTCGCCTTTATACATAAATATTATTATTAATTTATTAATTCAATAATAATTTCATCATAAAATTCTCACTCCGCCCCTGTTAATAGATTCCTGCATTTGCATTAAATTTGTGATTTTAATACTTCGTTCCGCTGTGAAATGTGTTTATTTAGCCCAGGGGTGGACGCAGGCTATTTATTTATAATTATTATATTATTCATATAATTTAAACGCGAGTCCTCTCATTGGTCAGCGCGAAAATTGGACTGAAATAAATAAAACGGGAAAACAGAATTTAATAACATGTGATTAAAGCTACTGTTGAATTTTTAAATATTTTTCATACAAAAAAAATGTAATTCGAAACATGAAAAGTAATGTTGTATTTACATATGACATACTGACATCAGCATGATAGAGCCCTTGCTGACTGGTACCGAAAACCTCGATTTACAATCTTTCGTCTCTTATTTCTGTTCGCTTGTCGACATGTATGTGTCGTCACTTTTGGCATTTTGGGACTAGTTACGTAGAGGCGCGGTGTGTGTCAACCAGCGAGAGCATGTTGTATTGTGGCTCGGCCTGAATTCTGTGACTAGGTCGAGCCAAAAGTTTGTAAAGTTTATTATAAATATATGTCAATGTGCTTCCGAAAAAGTCTGTGTTATTCATCTGCTCCTAATCCTGCCGTCACGCGACGGAGTAACACCTTTTTGAAAGATAGGAGGATGGTCATACGGCATATTTACACAAGAATTTTAAAATAAGGAAATATTTGTTTACGACATGAATTACAGGTATTACCTTATGTATTATATTTGTACGTTCAACATTTTCTTCCCAAGAGCATATATTAGCCAAAAAGTTCCACCATAAAGTTATGTCAGTCGGCATGGTCATTGCCTCATTTCGGTTACGCCGCATTTCGTCACCAGACAATTCGTTCACCAACAAAAAAAGACTATTATTTTATGTAAGCACATTCAGGAGAATAACGAAAGATAGTAATAGTAATTATGAAGTCTCATCTGTGAAATTCTATGAAGCTCACCATGGTGCAAATGACTAAGCGGTACATGTGAAGTGTTGATCCGCCAACGTCATAGACTGCAGCCCGAGATCCACGCATCATACTTTATTATCACAAGAATTTACTATGAATGTTTGGTCTTCACGGGACAGCTTTTTCTACCATCAATTTTAATTAATAGGCTAGGGATCAAATTCACACCAACCGGGGGTAATTTTAGAGCTCAGAAATCGATTACAAAATCTTTTTTTTTAATCACCGTCGGAGATCGAACCCACGACGTTTGGCTTTCAAAGCAAACGCTTTGAACATTAAGCTATACCTGCCGGCGAGTACGAAATACTTTAAATATTAGATCATAAGACTGTCAGCAAAAACTTTTACATTTCTTTATTATACGTCAATTAACTTTTACTATCAGCTACTAGTACTTGGTGCTTCGTTAACTTTAAATTAATTGATTAATTCCATGCCTCCCAAACTGTTAGTGTTCTCTTCTCATTTTATTTATTATTATTTAAGCCGCGTGAGAATCATTTATTGTTAATATTACAAATAAATTAAATTGAACTTTGCCTAACACCTTCACGCCCTCCCGCTGGGAGCAACGATCGCGCTCGTAAAAAAATCAACCCATTAACGTAGGCCATTTATCAAATGCCACTGCGGGCAAGGAATAACCGGTAACCAATGTGTTTGGGATACAAACCTCAAATTTGCAGCGGTGGAGCACCATATGCGATTGGAATATACCAGGGTTATCCTTAAAATAAGGTTCCCATAGCGCTACAGTCCTGAAAAGTGCTGTTATGGTGTATCCCGCGATTCTGTAGTGTACCTTGGTTCCCCCACTCCAAATATCTTCCCTAGCGAGCTGCCTGCAGAGCTCAATCTAGACTTGGCAGGCTAACGTGATGGATCTCCCTCTGGCTTCGCCCGCCAGGTGTGAGCTGCGCTTGGTGATCCGTTTCTTGTCTGCAAAAAACATTTCCCCGGTAGAAATCCATTCCCAGCTATGGAAAATCTATGGAGACAAGTGTATGAGCATACAACACGTGCGCAAATGGTGCAGAGAGTTCAAGAACGGGCGTACTGACGTCCATGATGAGGAGCGTTTCAGACGGCCATCTGTTTCTGACGAAACAATCACAAAAGTGAAGGCAGCGATGCTCTCAGATCGAAGAGTGACGGTTCGTAAGCTCTCCAAAATGATCCCTGATGTCAGCAAAACGTATATTGACATGATTTTGATGGAGCATTAGGGTATACTAAGGTTTGTGCGAGGTGTGTGCCAAGAATGTTGACCGTACGATAAATTTGGATGTTGTATTGTCAAACACCCACCCTACATCCCGGACCCGGACAAGTGACTACCATCTCTTCCCTGACATGAAGAAACACCTGGGTGGAACGCATTTCGGCGATAAAAAATAGGTATATAGAACAGATATCTGCGTGGCTTGGCGGCAGATTTTTTTGACTCGGGCATTCAAAAGCTCGTATACCGCATGCAAAAATGCATTGACCTCAGTGGCGACTATGTAGAAAAATAGATAAAAGTCTGAACTCTCCAAAAATGTACGCATTCATGGAATCAAACATGTTTTACACTGTGAAACATCACTGGGAAATTTATTTCACGGATAATCCTCGTGTATACTCAGCAAGGAGTACAGTGGCTGTTACGAGCGCGTATACAACGTAACGAAATATATTCTTACATGGTTTTCTACCCATGTTAGTGATATCTTAATAATTAAACTGATGTATCTTTCTACATCTATTCCATGTCAGAACATTCTCAGATACGCTGGTCACGAGATATTTTGATTTATACCAACATCATTATTAAGGCACAAATATTATATTGGCTGTCCGAGAGACTATTTCCATGATTGGGCAGTCTACGTTACGGTAGTCGATCCTACGTCATCAACACACAATACGTACAGACAAGTCATTTTTTATTTTACTGAAAAACCTACCAATTAAATTATTAATAAAAGTTTTCATTACAAAAAAAAAATACATTTTAAGGGTGCATTTACCACTGGCCGGTATGGCTTAGAGTTATAAAGTTTGCTTATCATATCGTGGGTTCGATTCTCGATGAAGATTACAATCAAGTATTGTTTTTAATAAATTTCTGATTCCGCCACATTTCGTTCATAGACAATTCGTTCAACGACTCTTCGGTAACGACGTGGGGCGCACTGGACGTCTGTTGCACGGGACATTTGGCGCAAGGGAAGAAGGGAACCTAACCTAACATAGCCTTGAAGTTATTTCGTTAACGAGACCTATGGATCTCTGGACTATACGATCAATAGACAAATCCTAAGGTTAGGTTAAGTGAGGTTAGCGATACATCCAATGCACCAATTACCGAACAGCGAACTATATAGGTCGTATTACCTAAATTTCTATGCTCTATAAATACACCCGGTTGGTGTGAATTTGATCTCTCACCTATAAAAAGACAGTCACAGCTTATTAATCGAACTTCGTGTGAGCACCTCTCATTCATTAATAAGTCCTCGTAAAAAAAATATGCGTGAAAGTCGTGTAATGACGTTGGCGGATCAATGACTTTACTTACAGCACTTAGCCATACTTATAAAGGCATACTCTATAGAATCCACATGTAAGATTTCTCCATCACTGTCTATCGGCATTGTCATTTTAGTGTTTATAAAAATTGAACATGCGTGTATATATATGTTAAACATGAGAAATAATATTAATTGTAAATAGATTTCGTTTAATTAGTCAAAGTAGCGGCGTTACTTGCAATAAATTTGTAACCAAGGTAGATTTAACAGCGTTAGAATTCGTATTTACCTTTCATATAGCAAATTAGAAGGATTATCTTCTAGAATCTAGACATAGTTGACTTGGTCCAAAATACGTCAGTTCGTTTAATATTAAAATAACGACACATTTACGTATAGCCTCCAATCCTTGGAATACAGACATAAGATTGTTTAACTTAGATACTTAGTCTCTTGTATCTCCTCTGAACTCAAAGAATTAGTTATTCCTACATCAAACACCAAGAGTCAGACTCCTCTTACACTTGCTAAGCATCCATACACGGCTTATGTTTGTTAACTAAGAACAGACAGTTTTTCAAAGTGTCTTTTTAATTGCTAGCGGGAAGCTCTGGAATGCTGAAGTATTTACTTCTCCATACAATCTACAATTTAGATCTATGGATCAAAACTAGTAATTTCTACAACCCATAAAGTAACATAGCACATATTTTCTCCGTGCAGCTTCTAAGAACCCTGTTTGAGCATCAAGAGCACTGATTTCGAGCGCTTAAAATAAAGATGTACAGCAAAGTATTTAATTGTTATATTTTCCGTCCAACAGCACGAGCTAATTTCAACCCGGAAATGAAATGCAGCAAGTCAATAAATAACATAATGTGCCATCAACAGACTAACAATCCCACTGGCAAAACTAGGAACATCAGCGACAAAAGATTTATTACTCTAATTATTTGCTTAACGAGTTATGATCAAGCCTGACATCTATCGGCCGGTAGCAGAATCCAATAGAATTATTACTATTTAAAATAGCTTCTTAAATTAAATGAGTTAATGTATTCGATAAATATAATGTGGTTTTAAATTAAGTGTTTATTAAAATAAATGTTTTGATTTTATTAAAATAAATGATGATTTAAAGATTAATTACTATTATTGTTGGTCATCTAGCGTCCAGTAGCAAAACCCTTTACTTATAAAGCGAATAGTCGTACAAAAGAGGTTGAATACGTTTCTATAGACTTTGTATGCTTAAAAAAATAAAAAATATTACAATATTTTATAAACATGTTTTTTGCTACATAAATACATTTAAGACTATGACCATTTTCACTTTAAATTAATAAATCTACCATGCTTTTTGTTAAAATGTTTTATTATTGTTCAATCGGTAAGGATCTTCTGTACCGACTGCAATAAAATTGCCAGTTAACTATAACTTATCGGCATAACAATATTTTAATAAAAACATATGTAACTACCAGTCTTATTATTAAATATTGATACCTCCAATGGTACCAGTGAATGTACCTAAAATAGTTAAAATCTTTTAATTATTATAATAATTTAAAATTGCTTCGTTACTTAATTATTTATTAAATTTATAATTTTACACATTTTAGTATATTTTATTTTAAATATAAATTAGTTAATCGTAATTCGAAGCTTAATTTTGAAGAATTAGTTTAGAAGCCAAACAATTAAAAAATCTTGGCTGATGCTTACTTCCGCTGTTTTCAATGATAACTAATTAGGGAAAAATTATATTAGGTAGTTCGGAAAGAAATGACCATTTTTTGTGTCACTTTGACGTCAGCTTGTTAACGGTCGCCGTTGAGTTAGCACGTCGTGTCTGGTATCATTTTAAAGCTCTATTAGTACTCTTTCTATTTTGACATTTTATTTAAAAATGCCACTGGAGAAAAATGAGAAGCCTGAAATTGAAGAAACACATTTGCGCCATATCATGCTGTTTTTGTTTGATAAGGGAATGAAATCCAAAAAGGCCACGCAGACCATTTCTCAGAAGAATTATTATAGGGGGTGAGAAGTGCGTCCTGTACAGCAATTCGAGAAGAAAAAACAATGGTTATCGGCAAAACAGATACCTTTTTACCTACCTCGGCCAACATTGACCCTAAGCAAGGTTCTCCTTTGTGTTTGGTGAGATGTTACCCCTTTACGTGCGTACTTGAGGTGCGGATATATCCGCACCAACTCGCACTGCTCTTAAGTGCTAGGAGCGGATTTATCCCACGCCCTAAAAAAACACGTCGCTTCAGTGCGAGAAGCGGATTTATCCGAATACTATTTTGAATATAATTTTGTTTCTTATTACGATGTAAGCCACCTAATTTTTTTGACAAAGGTATGAAAAATTGCCCATATTGTGGAAAAATATAGTTGAAAATTATGGCAATTATTTAATAGAATAATAATGTATGGTTTAAATTTAAATAAAATTATTGTTTTAGTGAAAAAAATGGTAATTTCTTTCCAAACGACCTAATACATACTTACCTGGGGAAGTTTATATATATTTCCAGAATGGAAGGTACAAAGTAAAAATACAAATACAAACATTTTTTTTATTTTTGAAATATTTAACTGTTACCTTAACCCTTTCGCATCGGTTGTCGACATATGCCGTCATAAGATTCTCCGACCGTTGACATCATTTTGCTATTTTCTTAGATGCATCTATGCATCATCTTATAGCTGAAAGATAAAAGAACCAATGTGATGTATGAAAATAGATCAGATAAGTTCATTTATACTTCAAATACTAGTTTTAGAATTGACAGTATAATTTATACCCCAACCGAGCGTAATGAAAGGGTAAAAACTAGCAATTACAGTTATTTTTTATGAGGAGGCTAGACATTTTGAAGTCTTCACGCAAAACACCAACTAGAAGAAAAAGACTACATCTGCATGATTTTTTATCACGAATCAAAACATCGATGTTAGCGACACCAGATACACATATAATATTGGTTTATTTACTGCAAAAAAAACGTGTAAAATAAACTTTACAAAATAATGAAAGTATTAATAATTTAGTAATTTAATATGTACTTAAATGTATGTTTTTAATAAAAATAGACAACCATATTTTTGACATAGTCGGTAAAAGCAGATTTTATTTATACCGACCGTTCTTCAATACTTATTTTTCTTGTTCAGCAGAGGTTGGCAGCTCTTCTGAATTGCGAATTTATTTAAGGTTGGTAAAACCGTGCCGCGCCGGATAGGACGACCGCCATTTTCTCTTTGAAGTAACCGGTCGGCGGAGCACGTGCGCGAGCCGCACTCCGATCAAACGCCAGCAGCCAGGCCGCCGCGCGACCACCAGCCCCCCAGCGCCCCACGACAGCCACCATGAACACAGACAAGCTCAGAAAGCTCGAGTCGCAGGTGCGCATCGGCGGCAAGGGCACCCCGCGCCGCAAGAAGAAGGTCGTGCACGCTACCGCCGCCACCGACGACAAGAAACTCGAGTCTTCCTTGAAGAAGCTGTCCTTGAACCCCATCCCCGGCATCGAGGAGGTGAATATGATCAAAGACGACGCCACAGTCATTCATTTCAACAATCCTAAAGCCAAGGCGTCACTGGCCGCCAACACATTCGTGATCACTGGTCACGGAGAAAACAAGCAGATCGCGGACATGCTTCCAGGGATCTTGACCCAACTGGGACCTGAAGGACTGAACCAGCTCAAGAGGCTCGCGGCGGGCGCCGGAGCCCCCAAAGCCTCCCTCGCCGAGGACTTCGACGAAGTCCCCAGTCTCGTGGGCAACTTCGACGAAGCCTCAAAGCAAGAAGTCGCACCGAAGGTCGAGCAGGCGACGTCCTCGTCAGACAAAAAGTCAGATTAACAACAGCTGTATTAATATTAATTAATTGATAATATACTATTATATTGATGCCTTGACGTTTATTATTATTACATTTATGATTTTTTGTGATCTTATCCCGCTGCATCTCTTATGTCTTAATCACTGGGGTGTGTTTTTTTAAACGGACTGCTATGGCGGGCGAATGCGGCTTTAAACGTTATTGCATATCGCTGAGACATTACTTTTATATCATACTTAACCTCTAAAACAACATATTACAACCTGCACGGCATAGAATTCACTAAAAGTGACTAATATATTTCTTCAACGTGTTGTTGCACATTCATAAGCGGAACATGTATTATAAACATGCATTAATCTTAACTAATGCATTATCAATGAGAGCACTATTTCGTGATACTATGCTAGTTAGGAAATTCAATGAAACATCTGAAGTAATTATTTAATTTTGTTATACAGTGCATGAACTATTTTTGTTTTGCTAGATCATCGCTACCACACGTAGCTCAGCCTTGTACGATACAAAGGATGTAAATGATCAATTTCATAATTTTCCATATAAATGGTAATTATGTTTATGAACTAAATTGTTTTCTTATTATAAATGCAGCAATATAATGGGTTTTTTTAAACCGATAATCTATTTTTAACCAAAGATAGTTTTGTGTTGATACCAGTAAAATAAAACATTAATAAATGTATAATCATTAGAATTTTACGAGAAGTTACATCATGAATCTTTATCGTACAATTATTATAAAGAATTATATTCGAGATTTTATTATAACTCTGAATTAAATGGACATTTATTTTATTTTTTAACCGGGTTTTTTTTCTTAATTATTTCTTTCTATTTAACTTCTCGCATTATTCCAACGATTATAATACTTAGTTTTTAATTCGTCTTTAAATGCTCATTATGTTAGGGTTTACTTTTATAAAAAATGTCTCTAGCTTTATGTGAAAACTTAATATAATATAAAAGGCGGGTCATAACAAAATGGTGTTCTCTCAAATATTACTAATTATGAATATATTTTTTAAAATAAAAGAAACCTGTGTGGGTTAGAACTTACATTTATAAAGAGGAGTGCTGGATTCTCAAGTATAAAGAAAACTGTTTTAACAGTTTGCATTTAGCCCTATCGGCAAACGTAGAATTCAGGTTAAGTCGCTTCTCACTATTGGGCATTATCTTACATGTGTTTAATATAACAAATATAATTAAATATTTGAAAAAAACAAAGTATTTCTAATATTCTTTTCCAAACACATGTTTTTTTTAATCTCTTTAAATTGTATGATCTGTTACGTCGTATTTGCGAGTTCTGCCATTTTTCCTTGATTGCCAATCGAATTCCCTAATCATTGCGTCTTTGGCAAAGACGCCACGGATCAACAAACGATGAAAATCTATCGAGAGTTGTGTTACAAGTTACTTTAATGCCATGTTTTTTTTATATTATTACAAATGGTTTTTTGTACCCGCTCTTTTCATTTTCCGAACAATTTTGTATTTGTAATATAGTTGTACAAAAGTTAAGAGTAAAAAGAGCAACAATAAGAGTCATTATTCTAGTTTGGTACATAGAGACTAGCTCCACAACGTATTATCATGCTTTTTGAGTGTTGTTGATGATAATAATTATATTAAATGCATAATCTACTATTACCAACTACTTTGCATTTTCAATAACAAAACACCATTTTCCCACTCACCATCCAAATTTCCACTTTTCAGATACTCGATAAAAAAGAAACATTAAAAATGTATATTATGTATACAATACTTCTTTCATGTACCCTAAAATTATATTTTTGAAAATGAAATACACGAAGCATCTATCCATAAATCTAAATTTAAAAATGTTGAATTTTGGCGGTTTCAATTAAATATATTATTAATATATATATATTTAGCAATTACTTTTAAGTTGACTATAAAATACAACGCAAATTCTGCCAATACAATGAGATTTCAAGTATTTTTGTAGTAAATGTTACATGTTATGATTTGGATGCATAAAAATGTATCGAATCAAGGCCATGCCTTTTGAAAGTACTCCATTATATGATTCATATCAATTCATTGTAGTTTTATTTTTGTAAAGGTGGGCAAAATTAAAATATTATTACATTGTTATACAAATTAATTGGAACTGATTTGTATTTTTAAGACATCTTGCGATTAATCATCGACAATGTAAATGCATATTTTTATAAAATATTATGTTATAGGCCCGCGGTAAAAACTCTTTTAGTCATTATTATTATTGTTAACTTTTATACTAATAAATTTTATATAATGTATTGAATTTAAAAAACACAAGTCATTAGTTTAGATTTTGTTATGAATGGGTAAATAAAATTTTACATCAAGAAATGAGTTGATTTTTTCAGCCTCTAACATTTTTTTAAAAGTAAGTAATTAAACATAAAATTAAATAATATTGTATTCAACATGCCTTGAAAATTGGTTTTATTTTTTTAAGTTTGGATTTGTATCTTTTCCCACCACAAGATTTCTGTGGTCAGGCGTGTTAGCCAGATATAGTTTAAGACAAAAACAATAAATAAGATAGCAGACCTTAATCTAGCTAATAATCATTTAAAATATTGTAAAAATGATATTAGAGAAATACATTTAGATTTGAGTTCATACATTCAGGTAGAGATTACTATAAACTTATCAACTGCAAATTGTGAAACTGTAATATTGATAATAATATACATTTTATAAATAGATATTAAAAATAGTAAAGTTACTCATTGAGCATATTCATAAAAAATATTTAAGCATACTCGGCATTTCCGTTTCACATATTTGCAATTGGTTCTTTTATCCTTTACTTTATTCATCATATAGGTTTAAAGGAATAAAAGATGAAAACTGTTGACCAACCCATCTATCTACTCGGCAAAAGGAGGTTCTCGTACAGATGTAAGTATAAAATATCTGAAAATAAGATATAAGTATAAAGGTATGTAAAAAAAATCATAAATGTGAGATTTTTTTTTTAATTTAAAATATAGTTATTCACTTATAAAAGTAGACCAACATCTCCATCATAATGTTGTATATAAAAATATTAAAAAAACATCTATTCTCTATGAAGATTGAAATGTAAAACATCAAAAAATATTAACAATAATAAAATAAATGCAATGTTTAAACATTAGCCAATAATGGCTTAAATATAATATTAAACTAGATGCTAAAATAAAATTGTTAAAAAAATATTTGATCATTTTAGCATCAAATCATTTGATTTCCTTAAACAAGTATATAAATAGTTAATGTGAGGGAATCAGCAATCCTGGTGGGTGTAGAAACACTTATCCTGATTCAAGTGTATTGCTGGCATTAAAATTGCTTGATTTTTCATGGATGCCTGTGTTGAAAACAAAAAACATATATAATTATATGTACATGAATATATTCTTTACCATATGAGTATAATATTGTGCTGTAGTTGACGTAAAAAAAAAATATTTTTACTTATAATTAAGTAGGTGCTACATAAATAGGCAGTCGTTTTTTTTTAACATGACTTGCTAGACTGGAACAAAAAAACAAGCTTCATTGTAATATTTGATACTAGTATGTGTTAAACAAGCACACATCAATATAGTATAGATAAATTAATGTAACTCATAGATAAGGACATTATGAAATATCAAATCTATATTTTAAAATACTGGTACAATATCATCTTATTCTGAAATGAAAGCTATATTGCTCTATATTTTTTTCTCTTATAGACAATTATTAATGAATTTTAAGGTATAGTCCATCCAATATAGGAAGAACCCTATGACACATTTATTGCCCTGTGCTAAATATCGTCCGATATAACGTTGTAAAAACGTTCGCTACCTATACTAATTTTATCAACATAAACAAAAGCCTCTCTTCTTATATATAATAAGGTATTTAGATAAATATATCACAATAAAAACAAAATAATAAAAAATATATACATATTGTTACAAATTAGAAATAATACGGCAATTTGTAACTATAATACTCTAATATCTGACGCACGTAGAAGGCCATGTCACATTACTGCGAAAACCAGTGTTGGGGTATAAATAATCGTATTTTCGATTGTTTTTGTAAATACCTACTAAAATTAAATATTAGAATTATTATCAATTATAAGTGAATATCAACAGGTTTTAAGAAACATGTAAGACAAAGTATGAAGAATAATATTAGTAATATGAAAATTATGAAGAAAAGCAAGTGTAGAGATAAATATTAGCACATAACCTTAAAAACACATATTTTAGTCGGAATCCGATACAGCAGTACATTCTAAATTGTCTTCGTCACTATCGGAATCAGAACTACAACTTTCACACACATTTATAATCAGGTTCTGTTCACTTAAATTGTCAAAGCGTACATCGCGATCCCAATCTGCATAATATTCTCTTTTTGTTTTGTCCACCACTTTTTTTCCAATCTTCTGCCGTGACATTGTCACATGCCTCGTTCAATAGAGTCAACATCTTGTTCGCTGTGAATGGTGGAGCCGTGTTATTTCTAGCCGAAAAGACCAGAAAAACGACTTTCTCCCAATTCCTAATGCTCTTAATTTGCCTCAAAAAATCGCATCTTTTCAGGGAAATATCCGTGCGCTCCATTATAAATTTTCTTTTTTCACATTTTTTATATTTGAAGCCAATGTTTTTCAATACCTTACTAAGAGACGTCGCACTGCCTTGAAATAATCCGACTGACTTTAGAGAACCTACCAGTTTAATTGTTGAAAAGAATTGCTGCCAAATCAAAGCTATCGGGTTTTGTTATTGAGCATTTCTTCTGTCGTTTCTTATTTGGTGTTAATAATTTTTTCTCTTCTAATTAAGATTCACCGTATTTCTCCTCTGTGATCCAAGACACTGTAGATTTACTGATTTCTAGGGAATCCGCGACCCGATCTCGAATGTTTTCAACCGACAGCAATGGTCCACCATTTTGTTTTTCTTGATGAAAATAATCACGCAAGCGTACGACAAATTCACGTGATTCACTGCTGAGAATAGTTCTTTTCTGTCTCTTCGGCATTGTAAAAACACAAAAATATGATTCAATGAAACAACTTTAACAATACTAACAATAAATATAATAATTACAACAACAAAAAACACGAATCGATAGAAGAACAACACGCTACTGAAAGTCAAACATTTGTACTGATCCGCCATGAAGCCGCCATGCGGAAATAGAGATGTTTATATACGATTCACTTCGAATTCAAATTCGATTTTTTTTCGAAGAAGAAGAGAAAAAAAATCGACCTAATCGAAATAAATATTTTTGCCCCATCCCTTTTACAAGGGGCAATAAATGTGTCATAGGGTTCTTCATATATTGGATAGACTATAGTGCAAACATTATCTTGACAGTAAAAAAAATTTCAATTGTTAACACTAGAAATAACATTTAAAGGTTGTCCGAAACAGGCAATGAAAATTTCAATATTGCTGGATGAAGCAGAGATGGAAATATTTTTTTTTTTTTTAAATTGCGTAAAATATTTTCAACAATTGACATTACTGGTTTAAAAACCCATTAATGGAAAAGACAAACATATTTTAAAAAGTAGGAAGAATAGAATGAGGTGCAAAGAACCAAATATAGAATGATACATTGATTGAAATAAAGCATGTTTCCAATAAGATTTAGGAAGTAGTGATGTTATGTAGCCAAAAATTTCCTTGTTTTCTTAAGAAATTAGCAATATTTGGTAGCACTATTAACTTCATTTACACATAGCTTGTGTAATATTTTTTATTGGTAAATGCCTACCATATCATTTTATTATAGATTGAAATGATATTTTCAGCAAATATTCATATGATGATAAATCATTGATTAATAATATACACTTAAAATTTCTCCAACACAAAAATTATGCAAACTTTTTCCATGCATCAGCTGCCATGATTAAGTGTCATAGAGCGTACTCGAATGTCTCAACCAGTTCCCTCTAATTTATAGTAGGCTGTGTGGGTATAAAATATTGGCTGTGCAACTTTAGAAGGAAATTTTTTGCACCTCACGACAACATTTTAATAATACCAATGAATAAACAACACTAATATTATAGTATAAATTTATATAAATTAATTTATTCAAGATTTGTGTGCAATGTTGTAATTCATGTGCATGCATTCGCGCACAGCTTAGAGAACACTGTCCTCAACTTCATTTTTATTATTTTCTGGGTTTTTATTTATAAAAAAAACTCAAAATGATCTTCAAAATGAAACCTTAGCTGACACCCTATCACTTTGGATTCTATGAAGGTTTTTTTATAGTGCTTTATGTGGAGTGTTAATCCACATTCAGGGACCATTCAAGATTGTTCAGAGGGGACTCCCACTGGACTTGTCAATACTACAAATTGGTATAACATTTTTTTTTTTTTTTTTTATTAGTTTTGTGACGTTCAAGACACTTCTGAAATTACACTCTAAGGGGCGTGATGAGCTACGGATTATTTTGTTTGTTCATCATATAACATGTACATCTAGGCATCGAGTTGCACGAACTCGCCGAGCGTTTTCTTTTTAACATTAGCAAAATTAAATTTCCCGGTTAACAGGTTAAAAGCTACTCATTTGAGTATTACAAACATCTAATTAAAAATGCTTTTGAACTGCTATAGTACATAATATTTTTTAACTTCCACTAGTTTATATAATCTGAGTGAGTGCATCATCAAGGAGCCTTCATTGTCTTTGATTAGGGTGTAAGGCAAGAGAAATCCAGTCCAGCAATCATTCACGATACAAGACAGCAATGATTGATAAAAGAATAAATAGTGAATGATTTTTGAAGTGTGACCGTTTGCGATGGTGAAGCTTAGTCCTTTAGTTCTTTGATGGTAACACCTCCTTCAGGGTTGTCCCTCCAGATGCAGTAGTTGAGCGGTGTGGCCAGCGACAGCCAGGCGAGGTAAGGGACGAACAGCAGGCCGGCAACTTTGTTGATATTGTAGAACATGACTCCGCACACGGCGACGTTGATGTACAATGCGACTATGTTCACCATGCTCTGAAGATATAAAATGTCCAATTACATTAATCAATCATTAACCTTTAAACGCTCAGTGGTTTCCTTACGAGACCGCAGATTTACGTCGTTCAATGCCCTACGGTCCCATACAGGAGTGCTTATGGTTCATTTTTCAATCGGATTACATTAATTCGTAATAATAGTATTAAAGTAAGTTAATGGAAGAATCTATTGTGCGACGAAACATTACGAACATTGGCCTGCTAGGGAATTGAAAGATGCAAATTTGCGGTCCTGTATGGCAGAGCTCCGCAACCTTTTCTCATCTACGGCACACCAAAGTACTTCTTTGGATTCTACGGCACACCAAAGTTTTCACCTTGAATACCGCGGCACACCAAAAGCCAAAAATAGATATTAATTTGATCAATTTCACTTTTTTTAAATTTCATTTAGAACTTAATAAAGCAAGTACCTCGTTGTATGTCTACATAAATAGGCGATAGGCGCTGGGAGCTTGAGGACCGTTGTAAAATTAATTATTTTTCATATTGCCTTATTTGATCGCGGCACACCTGTATCGGCTTACGGCACACCAGTGTGCCGCGGCACACCGGTTGTGGAGCACTGCTGTATGGGACCACTGCGCATTTAAAGGTTATTTAATACTCTTAACACATAATGAGTTTTTCAGGGCTAATTTCTTAAAATTTATTTTATTACTTTCCACACGCTGAGGGGTCAAATACCAATAAAAAGTGACATCCCCCATCAAAATAAAGCAAACTTTTTATGGATGGGTGAGGAGCAGGTCGTCAAAGCAAAGAACTCGTCAAGAAGCACATTGACATTTATTTTACAAAGTCGAGTTACTGCACTGAAATTAACATAGCGGCCATCTATTGAACTAGCGGCTCAGGAGCCTGGATCGACTGTCAAAACAATAAACAAAATGACCCATGCAAACGCAGCGTCTTATAACTACATAAATCTATAACTTAGTCTTACATTTTTATGTGTGTCAGACAAGGGAACGAAAATAAGAGACAAAAGATCGCATATCGAGGCTTTTCGGCATCAGCCTGAAAGGGCTATATCGAGATGGTATCAAAAGAATAATCTCTTTCTTTTTGCCGGCGGGTATGGCATAGTGGTTAGGTGTTTTTATATATCATACCAAATTTGATTCCCCTCTTGTAAAATGCCAGTCATAGTCTATTTATTATAATTGCTGGTAGATGAAAGCTGTCCCGTTGACACCAGCCACATATATTGACTCCCTATTAAAATGGATGTATTTGTGAAAGCCTGGATGTAGTCTATGACTTCAACGGATTAATTTTGTTCATGACAACAATTGATTTAAAATTACTTTAACATATTACTTTAAAATTACTTGAACAGTTAGCAATTATGTAATTTTATATTCCTCTTGAGATAGCCCTTAAATAGTGTACTTGATGGAATTCAATCAGATGTTATGTACATATAATGTATTCTGCTATAAAAAAAACCAGTTAATTGTTTGTCTAAGTAATCTTGTTAAACTGGAAAATCATAAAACAAACAATTAATTAATTTTTAAATATTTATGTTTACACAAATGAAAAATTTAATTCAAATATTTGTATAAATATTTACTTTAGCTAGCAACACACTATATAAATCGTGCATAAAAATTAAATCACTTTTGTTTTGAAAATAGGAATTATAAGTTTAGTATTTTAGATTAGTAGCTCCATTGATGACATTTTTAAGTATATTTCTGGCATCGTTTCAAGGTTTCAGTAATTGTTTTTTCTAATTTTTTCATGTGAAAAGTGAACTATGGCATTGAATTCAAAGCACTCCTATATGTAAGATCATGGTCTAATCATACATTTAAGTAAACTTCACATCCATATTATTATTTTATTTATTATAATATATCAAAATGTAATAAAAACCTTTTTACACATTCAGTAAAAATAAATAATGATGATAGTGTCGTATTAGAACAGATGGTGATAGTGATGCTGCAAGTCTCATCTGTGGATTCTATGACACTTACCATGTTTACATATGGTTAAGCGCTGCATATGGAGTGCTGATCCGCCAACGTCACAGACTACAGCCCGACATTCATGCATCATCCTTATTATTACAGGAATCTACTATGAATGGGTGGTCTTCACGAGACGACTTTCGTCTACCATTAATTATTATTGATAGCCTATGACTGCCATTTTACGGGTGAGGGATCAAATTCACACCAACCGGGGGTATTTTAGAGCTCGTTAATCAATTAAAAAAAAAAACTCTGTTGGGGATCGAACCCACAACCGTTGGCTTGCTAAGCAAACGCTTTGACCATTGAGCTATATCCGTCGATTTATGTGAAATGAAAACGTTATTTCTTTTTTATTTAATTACTGTTTTAATATTATCTTATGAATGGGAGAAGCAAGACTGATTTAAGTCATTAACCTGGTGTGTTGTGTATTAGAATAAATAATAATATTTCTAATCAGCAGATTCAAAGTGAATTATTTACTATCATTTTTGTTTTTGTTTATGGTATTTGTGTTAATGTTTGTAAGCATGTGATAGATTTCTTATTTATATTATATAATAAGGATGACTTAACATATCAGTTTTAATATAATGTCATGTGCAAGAAGTGAAATACGTAAGGTAAATAAAGCCAGTAATAAATCTGATAAGAGGTAATATAAAACATCGCCTACATAGATGGTATGGATTACAAAATGTTGCCATAAAACGGTGTTTGAAACTATTATACATTTTAAAGATTTTCTTATTTTTTAGATGGCAACAATATTATTATTTTAAAAAGAAGAATAATTGTTTTATTTTATACCACAGATGAAATAAAAATATAACAACTTTTATTCAAAATAAATGGTGAAATAATTGCAAAATTTGCCATTTGATTATAATGCAAAAAAAAATGTAAATTTATGGTGAATTTTTTATACTAACACTAGTTTTTTACTTTTTTGACAAATAACTGATTTATCAGTTTCGAATAAATTACTATTTATTTTAGAGGATGACGTTATTTCATAATACATATTTATATCACGGGTATTAACACATAGTTATAAATAGTTTTCCAATAGACTTTAATAAAATAGCAGAAGTCTTAGATAACTGTTTTAAAATTCAAGAATAATTTAATATCATTTACATGTTCTACTGCATACTAAAAACAACTCAGACTGTATAAATTTCTAATACCATTTATAAGCAAATTAATAACAAGAAATGTATATTGTAATATATAATGTATGTTTACAAGCATGACAAAAATGTCATGCTGGAAATATTTTAAACAATTTTAATCTACGTTTTTATGTTTATACATTTGTCTGTGATGCGTCACTTAGAATCACATTTATTCAAGAAAATTTAGCGTGATCCCTGACTATTAAAGAAAAGCCCGATCATTTCAAAAATATGCAGGAATATAAATTTAAAAAATACACTATATAGTGGTTGATGCTTATGAATAGGGACAAATCAGAGATGTTACTAAAGTACATTTACAAATAAAATGTGTGTATGACCGAATTAACGATATTTTTCTTTGTACAATAGGAGTCTGCCCTGAAACAGGTTATACCTAGTTGGGCAGATTAAACAAATTTAAGAATTTAATACATTTCATGATACTGTATATGTGTATTTATTTTTTCATAATCACAATTGTATTAATATGTATGTAATAGACTAAGATAATTTTATTTGTTAATAAATTGATATTCTCTAATTATTGTTAAATAAATAAGATTTTATAGAATCCGGGCTTTTCTGAAATTACTGAAAGGTATTAGTTATTTGCGAATGTGTGAAAAATTACATAAATTACAATAACTATCAATTATTTAAGTAAATACTCGGGGATCATGATATATTTTCTTAAGTATAAATAACTGTCTTACAGTCCATCAATATTACAAACTACATTTACCTCAAAAGTATAATTTTAACAACAAATAAAACTTAATTTTAAGTATGTGCAAATCATAAGCTTACCAATTTGAGTTTGTGAGCTCCAAAAAATATGGGGGTCCACATCCAGTTCAATGCCAGTTGTGTTCCATAGGCGATCAGAGGTATTCTGGCATCACCTATAATAATATAATAAAAATGGAGATATATAGTACTGATGATATAACTATTTGTATTCACAAAAATTTAATCACACTGATAGGCACCTACTTGCATAACTAAGCAATGTATTTTTTATTACATGCTAACACAAGATTTCAAGGTTAAACATTACCAGTGTGAATCATAGTTATATTAAGGATAGTTATGTAACTTCGCTTTAAATATGACTACACCCTCTTTTGGCATGTCGTTTAAGCAAAATCAATGATAATTAAGATAAATTAATTTTGGAATAAAAATTCAAATATATTTTGAATTTTCAATCATAATATCCTGTAAGTAAAAATAGATAAAAATCAAAACATTAATTTCAAATAAAATATATTTAAATGGAACATAAAACCTACAAAAAGTTGGAATAGTTAATGTTTAAGATATATAAGAATAAAATTGAATCTTCTTTAGTATGATTACATTAAAAAATAACAGGAAGAGAGATCAAATCACAATATGTATATATATATATATATATATATATATATATATATATATATATATATATATATATATATATATATATATATATATATATATATCTAGAGATAAATACAGGTTGGTGTTTGTAAAGTACAGAAGCTTATTTGTTATAAACAATGACACAGTTAAAACTGTAAATATGAATTAATTGCATTTATAAGGCTGGATACTTTAAAGGTCAATGGCCAGATAATTACACAAAATTATATATATAATTATATATTTTTTGTAAGCAAATTTAATTAAAATTCATTCTAAAATTATAATCATGCAGTTTCACCAAGTATTGTCAGTTGATAACCTTAATGTTAATTACACAAAAAGTATTTTCTTTGTAATTTTAACACAGTAATCTTTTAATATATTTAATGCAAAAGAGTTAGGCATGAGGGTATAAAGTATATTTAATACTTGATGAGTGATTATTACTATGAATAATTAGAGTAAATAAATATACAATAATGTATGTTTACCAGAGAATCCTCCACCATTCGTGTACACCAGGTAAGAAGCAACTCCCATTCCCGTGTAGAGACTCGTCCAAACGGGGCCGAACACCCAGTTTGGGGGCCTCCACTCGGGCTTCTTCAGCGTATCATACCAAGCAAGAGATCCATCCTTAGTTTTAATTTGAGAAGCCGTGATAAAGCCACCGACCCATCCTCCTATATTGGGCAATATCGCAGCTCCTATTGCTGGCAAATACGAGGAAATGGACATGGCTAATTAGTACTTGATTGCCTTATTTTTTAATTTGAAGCGCCGCTAAGCAAAACACGTCCACCGCTGATCAATGTCAGAAAAAAGTGCTATTGGACGTGTCGGTCGTCTCACCGAGTACTAGTGTCAATAAAATAAGCAAATAACGGGACTACATGTCAGACGTTGCGTAATATCACGAATGTGTTATAAATTATCATTTTTTGATAAATGTGGATTATTTTATAATCGTTCAACTCATAAATATCTAGAAATAGCTACGTGTTTTGATTAGATTCGATTTGTTGACATTCCACATAGGTAGACGAAGAAAATAATTAAACCATACCTACTTTATTTTTTATTAAATTCAGGATTATAATTTGAATATATCGATAAAAGAATCATCTTATCTTCGTAAAAAAATTTCAGCTGCTTAATAGTGAAATGTAAAAATAGTTATATATTTTTATCAAAATATGTAGCTTAAGCATAATTAATGCTTACCGTGTCTCTATGGTGATGTGTATTGTCTTTGGAGTATCAGATGTCATTTTGACAGATAAACTAAACTTCAAGCTTATTTTAAACTATTGTTAAATAGTTATTCAATTTAATTAATAGGCATACTCAATAATTAATATTAAATTATAAAATCTCATATGCTGGTAACAGTGCATACCCAGATGCCGATAATATCATTCATAGATGTCGCTGATATGATTTCTTATCAAGTGCTCCATGAATACATACATACTTTATTTTTATTTATACTTAGAGATATTTGAATTCCATACACAAATATGTATGGAATTCAAATATCAATTAAATTATTAATTCGCAAACCTATAAGAATTAGTTTTCCATGTTTTATTTGATACGATGATCAAGATGAATCTATCTTTAGAGTAAAATGAGTAATACATTTATGATATTCTTTATGAAAAATAGTCACCACTCTGTTAAAAAATATAGTACTGTGAAAAATGTGTCTGAAAGAACAAAACAATAATAAAACACATATTTTTTAAGAACTGATGCACACAAAAATTTATTGTAAATACCATCATGACATTTACTCTCATCTATAAATTATTATCTCTTACCCAATGCTGACTGTTCGACCATCTTGTACCATCCATCGAGTCAAGAAATTAATACGTGAGAATAAATTAATAGATTAAAACTTAATATATATACTTACAGTTTAGAATAAGCAACATCTATAAATGATGTGTATTAATAATATTACATGTTAATATTTGTCTCGATGGGTGGTACAAATGGCTGAGCGTTAAACTGTAAAGAAATAAACATGGTCTACAAAATTTGTAGATCGAATCCCTGGGTAGACTCTCTTACCTAATAATTTTTCTACTCATCTCTAATAATAATTAAATTATATATTTAATAGATAATAACACAAATAAATGAAAGATCAAAACTTAATGGAAACATATATTTATTATTAAATATTAATATAAAAGTATTTCAGTATGTAAAGTATTTAAAAACATAATATTTATTCACGTAATAGTACTTGATCATAAAAATATATCTGAACAATAATTTAATACTTTGTAAACATGCATAAAATATGTATCAAAATTTAGTTATAAAATTATAAATATTGTTGAAGAATTTTAGTCTTTTAATTTCTTAATTTTAGCACCTCCCTTAGGGTTGTCTCGCCAGATGCAATAAGTAACAGGTGTTGCTATCGATAGCCAGGCTATGTAAGGAACAAAGAGGAGACCAGCAACTTGGTTGATGTTGTAAAACATTACTCCACAAACGGCAACATTGACATAAGACATAACAATATTCACCAAACTCTGAAAACACATAAAAGAACAATTGATTGAATGATCCATCATAACAAATAGTGTTGATAGAATCACAGGCCTTTTTAATCTATGTAGTGTTTTTTTAAGCCATATAAAAATAACTTAATTAAAACTATGATAAAGATACATTTTTAATCAATAAAAAATCATTTTATACATACAAAGCTAATTTTATCTTGCTTTAATATCTGTCATGTTCAGTAACTTTTTATAATATGAACCATGCTATGTACAACAAATTTATAAATATTTTATGATAAATTTTATTACTAAACAGTTAAAACGATTTTAAATCTTACTTTTTAAAACATTGATCGATAGACAAAATATTTTATACAACAATGCATCTAATTCTGTGTAAAATTTACCTTTTACAGGTAGTGCTCGACTTAAGACAGTTCGACTTATGATTATTCAAACTATTACCATTTATGACCAAAAAATATATGGTATTTTAATAGAACTTTAATATAAATGAAACAATTAATAATATTGGAAAAGGATGGCAAGAGGTCACATCATCATGCGTGTATGGAATGTGGAAAAAGCCATTTGAAAATATGAAATGAAATCAAAAAATGATTTATTTTAACGTACTAACATATTTTGTATGAAATTTGACTAACGACCATTTCAAATTAAGACCAAAGTCCAGGAATGTATTTCGATCGTAAGTCGAGGGCAACCTTTTTTGTGAAAAGTTAAATTACGGTGATAAAATGATAAAAAAAAAGATAAAAAAATGAAAAAGAATGTTCCTCCTGGTCGTAGTTCATATTAAGTGCCTCATTTAAAGATGGCTATCAAATTTTATATTAAGTCAATTATGTAGAATTTTAATAAAATAATGTAAGCAACATACCCATTTCAAGCTATGGGCTCCAAAAAATAGAGGCGCCCATAGCCAATTTAATGCTAATTGACTTCCATAAGCAATCAAAGGAATTCGGGCATCACCTGCAAAATAAAATAATTTCCTTTGTCATACATAATCTGCTTACAAAATAGTGGTATAACTTTTATAATTATGTAACAATTTATAGACCTATGTTTTTTTTTCATTACGCAATGCAGGTTTTTTTTATAACATCACAATTATCACAATTATCTGATTAAAAAAACGATTAGACATATTTTAAATTATAACTTATGTACTTGCAATTTATTTAAGTAAATACTTATTAATTGATAAAAATATAAGATTATATAATATACAACTGTTATTTGTTAAAATTTGAAATAAATAATGCATTAAATGTGATGCTGAAATTAAAATATTGGATTTAAAATACCTACCATCGATACCACCGCCATCCCTGTAGACCAGGTAAGACGCAATTCCCATTCCAGTATGTAGACTAGTCCAGACCGGGCCGAAAACCCAGTTTGGTGGCGCCCATGTAGGTTTCTTAAGCGTGCTATACCAGGCTGGGGATCCATCCTTGGTCCTTACTTGAGATGCCGATAATAATGCGTTTACCCACCCTCCAACATTGGGTAAAAGCACCGCTCCGAGCGCAGGAAGATATGATGTAATGGACATGTTGAATAGAAATATAATAGACGTGACCTTGTTGTGAATATTTCGTTACCGCACACCCGCCAGTGACCGATGTCAAAGGAAATATGAAAATTTGATAGTCATTCCCGGTACTTGAGTGGATTAGTCAGATAACTCGCGTAATGTTTATGTCAATAATGTAAGCCAGTGACTCTCAACCTTTTTGAAGTCACGGTGCACTTTTGATCATGGAAAAAAATGGTAGAGTAGCAGAATTAAGAGGTCAAAAAAATATGTGGACGTAATTTTTTTTAGATATTTTCTTTTTAAGTTAAGTTATATTTAAAAAAATATTTAATATTGAATATAAATCTAGTTCCAAAATTATTCTATAGAAACCAATTTATATTTATACGCGTTTTATTTAAAATATTTGTATTAATATTTGAAGGTAAGGAAATATAGAAAGTGGGTCAGGATAAGGAGGTCCAACAACATCATCATCCTGGCTGCTTCTGAATGGCTCAACTCCTCCCTGAGCCATCGATGGATGGAGATGGTGCAGCAACCACCATGAAATACTATTTTATTTTAATTTTTATTTTATCTTCACTTAATTAAAACTTTGTTCAATGCTATGTATTTAAAAATATGGCAGATTGGGTATTGCACAACCCACCCAATCCTGCTGGAATAAAAACTTTATTATTTCCCTCCCGCCTCTTATCCACCCTAAATGACGTCCCTGCTTAATAAAATGTAATTTATATTATCAATCAATGGAATACCTGAGCTTGTTGGTTTTTGCAGATATCAGAAATATTTGGTCGAATATTTGATATAGCTAACCTCAATTCGTCATCTTGTCTTTCTAGTTTTTTAGTTTTCATATTGTTTTTTGTTGAGAAACCAAGCTCACATAAATATGATGATGAAAACTGCAACAAAAATTTCAGTGCCCTCATGTGAAGAACTGGATATTCATCTTGGACAGGAATCCAAAAGTCCTCCATGGTCATTTCGGATAATTTGATTTTTAGAGTGCGGTCAGTCCACAATGAGACTGATTCTTCTCTTCGGCGTATGAAAATCTACAATACGGTGTATTAATTGTAGCAAATATATTTCGTATCGAGTCATAATTTACTCTATTTAATGAAGGAAAATAATGTACAATATTTTCTTCTAATAAAGTTTAATTATTTATTATCGTGGAAATAATTTCCTCGGGAATGTTTTCGTTGAGTGAAGGAAACATATATTTTCTATTTTTTTTTCTATTATTCGATTTTTCTAAAGAGTTATTGTTTTCCTAAATCCTGACAATTTGTCAATGTATGACAAATAATTAAAGTATTAAAAATATCTGCTAAATATGCTACTTTAGTATACCAATCATTATTCTGAAGACATTTAACAAAATCATCCATACCTTCATTTCGAAAAAAGATTAATAACTTATTATTAATAACCACCTGACTTAAGTGTGAAAAAGCAAAGACTCATATTTAGCTTCCATAGAAATGCAAAGTTTTTTATATATGCGTGTTTTTAAAGGTCTTGATTTTATAAAATTCACCATATTTACAATTTGATCTAGTACAGGTTTTAGTGCCGCTGGTAATGTTTTCGACTCTTAAGATTCTTATGTAAAAAACAGTACGTAGATATAGTATTAGGGTTTCTTTTCTTTGCAAGGGTAACAAATCCTTTAACTGCGCCTACCATTAAAAGAGCATCATCTGTACAAATTCCTACTGACATCAGCATGTTATAGCCCTACATAGCTCCCTCAACATTTTAAATTGTTCTGAATATGAAGAAATATAATCAAAAACATTTTATCCAATCGTATGCTCGGTAAGTTCTTTGCAGCATAGATATTGATTCACTATATATTTTATATTTTGTTTTCACTTATGAAACGAACGAACCCTAGTAATTGTGCTTTACTGCTAATGTCAGTCGATGGAAATTTTATCGGTAACTGTTTTCTTAATATCATCCAACATATTTAAAATTCTTCTTTTTATTGTATCGTTTGAAAGAGGAATGTTCGTAATTTCCTTTTTTGCTTCATCACCAAACATATTTTTTCCTAATTTACATGCAGGTAAAATTAGAGACTCTGCTATAGTATGTGGTTTTAATTGTACAGTGATCAATTCAGCAATCAATAATCATGTATGACGCCAGTAGTGCCTTATCGGAAATTTTAAAAGTTTTTCCAATAATATTTCGCTTGTATTTGGCATACTTAATAATCTTTCAAAGTATCTTTACTTTTGGATGCAAGATCGGCGTGCTTCGTAGTGAAGTGGCGATTAAACTTGTCAGGATACATCGCGCTATTGGACAGTTTTTCTCCACATACAATACATAGTGGAATGTGATATCATTCCTCATTGATGCTAGTAAAACCGAAACGTAAATATTCTTCAGAATACTGTTAATTAATTTTTCCTATGTGTATTTCCTTGAGCTCTAAGGAACTACAAATTTCGAGGTATCCCTTTTAAGTATACCAATATTAAATTAATAGTTATCTGAAGGTGTGCATCATCTATAAGATTTTGTGTTTCTCTTGTGTGACGCACATGTTTATCTAGGTCCAAGTGACAGTAATACAAAAATTTACACATAAAACAATTTATTGTATTATTATTTTTTGTATGAGACGTATGATGTCTAGTAACATCGTTACTACTTCTTCCATTTGTACTCTTTGTGTCATTAATATTTTGGTCTGATTCATGATTTCACGTACTGTGTAAAATGTGTCTGAAAGTATAAAACCATAACTAAACACGTGTTTTTTAAGAACTGATGCACACACATATTTACAGTAAATACCATCATGACATTTCTCTCATCTATAAATCTTTATTTCTTTACCAAATGCTGACTGTTCGGCCATCTTGCACCGTCCATTGACTGAAGAAATTAAAATTTTACAATTAATTAATAAATTAAATCTTAATAAATATAAAACTAAAAATCTTTATGCTTACAGTTTAGAACAAGCAACATCTATAAATGAAGTGTATTAATAATACAATACATGTTAATCTTTGACTAGATAGACATTACAAATGGCTGAGCGTTAAATGTTGGGTAAAGAAATAAATATGGTATATAAAGTTTGTAGTTTGAATCCCCAGGTCTCCCGTTTACTTTTTCTCCGACCTATTTTTTTCTTAAGAAGATTAAGGAGCACAGCATTATTCAATAATACAGAGTATTATGGTAGACTTATGAATTTGTCTACTGATCTCTGATAATAATTTAATACTATATTTAATAGATAATAACACAAATAAATGATAGATCAAAACTTAATGTAAGCATATATTTATTTTAAATATTAATATAAAAGTATTTCAGTATGTAAAGTATTTAAAAACATAATATTTATTCACAAAATAGTACTTGATCATATAAAAATATATCTGGACAATAATTTAATACTTTGTGAACATGCATAAAATATGTATCAAAATGTAGTTATAAAATTATAAATATTGTTGAACAATTTTAGTCTTTTAATTCCTTAATTTTAGCACCTCCTTTAGGGTTGTCTCGCCAAATGCAATAATTAACAGGTGTTGCTATCGATAGCCAGACTAGGTAAGGAACAAAGAGGAGGCCAGCAACTTGGTTGATGTTGTAAAACATTACTCCACAAACGGCAACATTGACATAAGAAGTAACAATATTCACCAAACTCTGAAAACACATAAAAGAACAATCAATACAATTATTTTATTTCAATCTTCTGTGTGATTGAATGATCCATCATAACAAATAGTGTTGATAGAATCACAGACCTTTTTTTTTTTTATCTATGTAGTGTTTTTTAAACCATATACAAATAACTTAATTAAAACTATGATAAAGATACATTTTTACTCAATAAAAAATCATTTTATACATACA
The DNA here is from genome assembly GCA_022606575.1 of Glossosoma conforme. Taxonomy (NCBI): domain Eukaryota; kingdom Metazoa; phylum Arthropoda; class Insecta; order Trichoptera; family Glossosomatidae; genus Glossosoma; species Glossosoma conforme. Next base: position 1,870,281 of record JAGTXR010000049.1, read on the forward strand.
AAGCTAATTTTATCTTGCTTTAATATCTGTTATGTTCAATAACTTTGTAATATGAACCCATCCTATGTACAACAAATTTATAAATATGTTAAGATAAATTTGATTACTAGACAGTTAAAACGATTTTAAATGTAACTTTTTTTAAACATTGATTGATGGATAAAATATTTTATACAACAATGCATCCAATTCTATGTAAAATTGACCTTTTACAGGTAGTCCTCGACTTTGATAAAATTATATAAATATAATATTACATATTGGTGTAATGGAGAATGTTCTTCCTGGTCGTAGTTCATATTAAGTGCCTCATTTAAAGATGGCTATCAAATTTTATATTAAGTCAATTATGTAGAATTTTAATAAAATAAAATAATGTAAGCAACATACCCATTTCAAGCTATGGGCTCCAAAAAATAGAGGCGTCCATAGCCAATTTAATGCTAATTGACTCCCATAAACAATCAAAGGAATTCGGGCATCACCTGCAAAATAAAATAATCTCCTTAATCATACATAATCTGCTTATAAAATAATGATATAACTTTTATAATTATCTAACAATTTATATAACTATGTTTTTTTCATTGCACAATTCCGGGGTTTTTTTATTACACCACAATTATCTGAATCATGATTAAAAAAACCGATTAGAGTTATTTTAAATTATAACTTATGTACTTGCAATTGATTTTAGTATCTACTTATTGATTGATAAAAATATACAACTGATATTTGTTAAAATTTGAAAAAAATAATGCATTAAATAATTTAAAAAATTCCATACATATATATTTATAAAGTTACGCAAGCCGCAACACTTTACTGATATGATGAAAAAATAATGAAACTCCACTTATTTTTTTGAAAACAGTTTTGGGATTTTAAAAATCATAAACTTAATTAATAATAAATAGTACATTTCGTTTATCAGCAAAGTTCATCAAGATTAAAATCGTAAGTCAAAAAAATAGTTGATTTATACCAATGAATTTAATAACTTGGTGAGAATCGTAAACAATAAAATTAAAATATTGGATATAAAATAATTACCATCGAAACCACCGCCGTCCCTGTAGACCAGGTAAGATGCAATTCCCATTCCAGTGTATAGACTAGTCCAGACCGGGCCGAAAACCCAGTTTGGTGGCGTCCATGTAGGTTTCTTAAGCGTGCTATACCAGGCTGGGGATCCATCCTTGGTCCTTATTTGAGATGCTGTCAATGAGGCATTTACCCACCCTCCAACATTGGGTAAAATCGCCGCTCCGAGCGCAGGAAGATATGATGTAATCGACATGTTGAATTAAAACGTAAGAGACGTGTCCTTGGTGTGAATATTTCGTTAACGCACATCCGTCAGTGACCGCTGTCAAAGGAAATATGAAAATTTGATAATCATTCCCGGTACGTGAGTGTATTAGTCAGCTAACTCGCGTAATGTTTATGTCAATAATGTAAGCAAACATCGGATTTCGCATCGACGACTCTTGTAACGTTGATATTTACTAAAAAAAAAATTTACTTTATCATCGATCGTGATTAAGTTTCCATAGTTTTATAATAATTAAATACATTGGTATATTTAAAACTGAAAAATTGTGGAATTTAGTCATTTTAAGGTTATTTTAATTGGTTATTTGTCCCTATCGATTTTGTATTGAAAATAGGTTGAGTAGGTACATTCCAAAGAAACATAACGCTCATGTAACAACAAGAATAATAATCTTGCGTAATATTTTTTTAAATAAGTAGTAAATATAACAATTTTCATACGATAAACTGTACATAATCTAAAAATATTTTAAAGGAAAACAATATGCAATTTTTAATTTTGGAATAAATAACCCATTTAAATATGTAAATTATATGTTCAAAATTGTCCTTGAATTTATTGTATGTCTCTATGTCATTGGGTTCGATCTATGGCGCGGATATTCATATTTAAAAGTTATAATTTTTTTATTGTATTTATAATTAAAATAATTTTCGCTCAACATTTGTCAATGCTAGTTTTTTTAAATATCATAAGTATGTATAGAGGCTAATATATTATATATTTTTTACCATCAGTGGACATTAAGCTTTGTTATGTATTCAGATTATTTTATAAATATAATACAGTAAAACATGCAATTATAAATACAAATAATATGAGTGTCCTTCATTTAAATTTATAGGTTAAAATAGCTAAATGTAAAGGAGGGTCACTGTCCTAAGCCATTGCAAGGAAGTTTTGAATAAATATTAGTCTTGTGCTATGAGTGAGCAAACACAAGTGATTATATAAATAAAAAGTCAAATATGTTTTTGGTGCTTCCGAAATCATTGCATAATATTTAATCATTGCTATTTTATTATTTATATCTTATCCAAAGACTATAATATGTTTTTTATTATCAAGGACCATATACATATCTTAAATATATGAATGTCACCAACAATCAAGACATTTTTTAAATTCTCATACCCTCATTATAGAATTATCCAAAAACGTAAATATATAAGATTATAACTTCTAAGGTTTTCACGGCCAGATAAATTGTGGCTTTTGGGTTTAGCCGTGTGTGGCGAATTACTCCTTTCCAATATTTCGACTGCCATTGCAGGGGTCTTCTTCAGGGTTAGTGACTAAGCCACAATATCATATAAGATTATACCATAATATGCAATATTTTTATACCAAAAATATGTGCTATAATAAAATATGCCCTTTTTATGACCCCACCATAGATTAACTCTATGCAGTTTGAATGATTGTGGTCTAAAATGTATAATGAAAAAATTTGAAATAAAGAAAAGAAAAAAAAAGTTGTTTTATTGCGTAGATACATTAAAAACATCAATACATTGGTTTTTCAATATTTTTGGATATGAAAGTAAACTTAACTTAAAAGATGACTATTATTTTTATCTATTTTATCAACTGATTAGAAAAATAGAATATGATGTAAGAATTCAAACTGTAGACAATATACTCAGGTCTTGATCATCACATTCCACAATAAGCACAGAGCCAATTTCACCACCTTATCAAGTATACTGTTTGCGGCTCGAATCCTCAAGTCCGTTTCTTTATATTTGATATATAGAATTAATTATTTGATTATGTTATTATTATATCAAATGAAATGTCATTTAAGATGATACTTGCTATAGATTTCTGTGTGTCTTTCTTCGTAGTATCAATCCGGTGGATTGGTTTGCAGCAACAGAATCTTGCATTTCCATTCCTCTCGGTCCTCCGCAACCCTTTTCAGCTAGATTTCATGTCCTCGTGTCCCGTCTAGGGCGCCCTCTACAGTTTCTACCCTCAACCATCCCTCCACAATATCGTGAAGGAGACCATCGTGGCGCATGATGTGACCAATCCATCGGGCTCGCCTCTCTGAGATGGTTCTTATTAGTTATTCTGAGAACCTCATTGTTCGTGACGTGGTCTCTCCAGGAAATTAAGGCCTCTAGTCTTTTTTTATCACTTTGTTTTGGCAGAGCCCTAAAGAAATATTCTTTGACTCAAGAATTTTGGCTTTTTATTGAAAGCTAGCCTTGCTTGATGTATTCGACTGTTGACTACTCTTTTTGTTCTGCCATCCCAGGTGATTGTACTTCCAAGGTATACAAATTCTTTTGCATCTTTTAGTCTAGCATTGATATGTTAATTTTCTGCTGCTCGTGGCTTACTCTCATGACTTTGGTTTTTGTGCTGTTTATCTTCATATTGTAGTTGGAATTAAATATGTTTTCCATGGATGTCAGTGAGTTCATCTTCAGTTTCAGCAATCAGAGAAATGTCGTCAGCAAACCTTATCATATCAATCTTTTGGCCATGTATTTTAACCCCTCTCTATGGCCCATTTTTTCCCTGATGTTATTAATTGCATTTTGTATGTATACATTGAAGAGTACAGGCGACAGAGAGCATCCTTGTCTCACCCTTGGCGTATTTTGCTTCCTTTTGGACATTTCAAGGTATTATGGCAGCTTTTTGAAAAATATCTAATTTCATAATGTTTTCCCAATATTTTTAAATATTTCTATGAATCTTCATCAGTTCTTAAGTAACAAAAGTATTACAAAAATATTGTAACAAAAATTTAAATTGAATAAAGTCTAAATATTTATTTAATTTACTTACATTATGACTGTAGTACTTGTATGCTAGTCAAAGGACCAATACTAGTTCACGCGAAATCAGGTTTATCTCTTTCCTCAATACTTTTAAATAAATTCATATTTACTATAATGAACCCAGACTACAGGTAAAATTTTAAAATATCTAAGTTTTAATGTTTTAAATATTTTTATTTAATTAATGTTTCACATTTATGTACATTCTATCACTTTCAGTCTCTTATATATAAAATTACATACATATTAAATATACCTATCAGTATCCACAATCTCATAAGCATGTTTTGTTGAGGCAAATTTTCCAAATTGGGATCAGACATGACATAGAGAAAGATGTGTTTTGTCAATATTCCCAGTTGACATTATTTTCAGTTAAAATTGCAAATAAGCTAAAGTTTAGGTACTTTATGATTTTATTAATTGTTACGATTGTCCATTTTTCGAAATATCTTTTTGACATCTCTCGCTGTAGAAATATTTTCGGCTTTCAACTTCAAGCGATCCTTCTCATCTTTCAGCTTGTCTAACTCATTGATAATAACCTTCAAAGCATCTGGTCGAATCTCTGGTTTTATGTTAAGCTTCGACAAGTTATTCTGAAAGTAAATAAATAAATACTCAGTGGAGGAAAGGGTACAAAGATAATAGCAGCTGACAGAACTGTGTAGCGGCAATTTATGGGGAGTTTATGCAACAGCCATAGAGCGTAGAAGAACTCTTTGTTTCAACCAAATTTCATTTGTCTGAAACAAAGAGTTGTCATTATCGAGGTATAAATCATAGTATTAATAATTAACCGTTTATCTGTTGTGGATGTTGGCTAGAATAAAGTGATTTCATCAAACGATAATAATATATAAAAAACAACAAACAACCTTTGTATCCAACGCCTTTTTTTCATATGTCAACATTTTGCTTTGCAAGTTCATCATCTCCTTCTGAATTTCATCTTCACTGGGGTAGTTTATTATTTTTGTTCTGGCAACATCAAGTTCACCTGCAAATTTATCTATATCCTTTACCAGCTTGGCATTCTCCCTTTCTCTAGCTTTGGTGTTTTGCTTTAGTTCTAGGGCAAATCGGTCCAGTTTAATATTATCCCTCTGGATCTCATTGTAAGACACAATGACACTGGCATCACTGAGATGTTCAACACCTAGAAGTTTTTGATACATGGCCAATTTTGTCAATAATTCATCCGCCTCGGATGAAAACTTGTCCATTGAGATTCCAAGCTTTGTAAATAGTTTATTGTTTTCTTTAACTAAAATAAAATAATAAAAAAACATTTATTACATATAAAAAATTACACTGCGGAGTTTAAAATTAACATATAATATTACTATTATGATAATGCAGACTTGGATGAAGAATTGACTTGAGTTAAAATTTCACAATCCCTGAACAGTAGAAATGTTTTCTTTTAAAAGAATGGGGGAAATTATCTTATATACTTACTTGTTTTATTTTTTATTTGCACAAATGTACTAAGAAAACTGTGTTGAGTAAAACATAATACATTTTGAATGACAAATGAATGCTAGGTTTGGCACAAAAAAATGTGTAACTTAACTTATTAATCATTAATAAAAACATTTAATTTTGTATTATTTAATCAGTAAATAACAATAATTATAATACTAATTGGAAATTAAATTAATAGTAAAAATATCTACAGGTTATATCGTAAAAGCGTTTTTTTTACTTCAACACATAATATAAATGCAAAACTTCAATGGATAAAGAATTTTTCTTAAATTAAACCACCAGGAATTTATAAAAGAATGAAATAACCCCAGGTGTCAGCATATTTATGGTTGTTGAAACAAGATAAAAAAAACCTCTATTTATGATACACTGAACCAAATACATAAACAATAAAATAAATCACAGATTCAGCTGAATCATTGGAAAGTTAACGAGCTCTTCGATCTTCTTCGCCACCGCAAACAGATTACCCTCCGAGAAACAAGGTCCCATGAGTTGCAAAGACAGAGGAAGATTGTTACGGGAAAGAGTCACCGGCAGTGAAAGAGCTGGCACACCCGCCATGTTAGCAGGCTGTGTACAATAATCGTGCAAAGCACACTGATCTCTGTTGTTCTTCATCACAAAATCGCTGTACAAAGGAGCATCGCCCAACGTTGTCGGTGTCAACAAAACATCGGCGCAATCAGAACGATTCGCATCGAAAACTTTTTTAAAGTCTTCGCTTATCATCCGTCTTACTTTCATCGCTTTTAAAAAATACTTATCGTAATTCCTAGCGAGCAGAAAGTAATTTCCGGCTAAAATTCTGTTTCGAACGACCTCGTTAAAACCCCGAGATCTTGCAGTCGCGTATAATTCATTCGTTGAATGACATCCTTCTGGACGGTATCCGTACTCTAACCCGTCATATCTCGCCATATTGCTTGCTACTTCGCATTGATTTAATATAGAATAGACTACAATTGATGCTGATGTATGAGGCATTGAAACTCTGGACACTACAGCTCCTTCGTCTTCTAAAAGATCAGCAATTTTCATCCAAGCGTCGATTACTTCAGAAGACATGTCTTTGCAGTGATACTCTTCAGGTATACCAATCTTTACACCTTTTAAATTAATTTGTTGGCTTAATTTAATTTGTTTTAAATCTTGTTTTATAGTAGTCGAATCTAAATCATCAGCTCCCGAAATGCAATTATAAACGTTCAAGCAGTCTTCTACATTTCTAGTTAAAATCCCAGGTACATCCATAGAATTAACTAAAGGTATTAAGCCATGCCTCGATACTGTTCCGTATGTAGGTTTTAAACCGACCAATCCGCAAAGAGCGGCCGGATTCCTTGTTGATCCTCCAGTGTCGGATCCAATGGCTGCCATGACACTTCCGGTAGCCACGGCGACGGCACATCCACCGGAACTGCCTCCAGCGATTCGCCAATCGGAAGTGTCGGCATTTTGATTACCACCATCAAAGTGAGACCCCCAAACGTTTTTTGTCGGCCCGTGGATCGAGTCGACGGTCCCTGAGCCCATACCAAACTGATCGAGATTACATTTTCCAATCAAAATGGCTCCGTTATTTTTCAATTTGGAGTATACTGTCGCATCGTAAGTGGGAACGAAATTTTCTAGCATTTTTGAGGCGCAAGTTGTTTTGATGCCGTTTGTACAAAAATTATCCTTCATTGCTATTGGAATGCCGTGTAACATCTTGTTCGATTTCCTAGCATCTTTATCAATATTTTTACTTATTTCTTCTACATTTGATTCATTCAAATGAACAAAAGCGTTGAGCGGTTTGATTTTCGCCGCTCTGTTCAACGACGTCTTGATAAACTCTGACGGCAAGAGCGTACCGTCTTGGAAACTCTTTTGCACCTGGCGAATACTGAGCGAAACCAATTTATCCATTGTTAAATCATCAATTGATTCAGAATAACGAATAAAATTATTTGGTTCTATAACACTGTGACAGTTTTTTTTGAGGTTAGGATTTTGATGTTGGTAAAACAGAATGCGATTAAGTCGACGTCAACTGTCAAGTCAAAAAACACTAAATCGTTACACAAAATAAAATTTAACTCACTTGCATTGGCAATTACATCCTGCTCTTGAGAAATCAGCTTATCAATTATTTCATTATCCTTTGGATCCATTTTAGCAATACTTCCTGCAAAATCACTCTAGAATAAAAAGTTTTATATGTAAGTAAACTAAAATAAAGCCGCTTACGGATTTTTAAAAACCGTAGACAATAATACCATAATACAAAAATAATATAGAACTAAAATTATCCTACAAAGATGTACCTAGACAAAAATTCATTTTAATTATTATCCTTCTTTCTTATATGCTAAATACTTGGAGCATGATCCCCACAAATTGACAACACTCATTGCTTTAGTTAGGCCGCTTTAGTATCCGAAAATATATTCGGACGTTTCTAAATTAGTATTTTTTAAGGAGATAAATTATTTTATATCCGAACTCTCTCGAGGCTAAGCTACTTTTTCTTAAGGGGTTAATCAAATCATAAATTACATTAATCCATAAACCTAATTCGAAATGAACTAGACGTAAGAATAAATGTATCGTCACCCAAGTCACTCACTATATACCTAAATATTATTTTAGAAAAAAAATATGTTTAAATTATGTTAACAAAATACTGCGACCAATTAAGAAAGAAAAAAATCACGTCGAAGATTTTTATGTGTGTATGTGTATATGAGGATCTGTATTTATTATTTAATTTTTCCACATGTCAATATTTCATTGAAATTTTGTTATTAACCCGTAGATGACTCCCGTATTTCAATATACGACGAGTTTGTGATTTATATAGGTGAAAAAGCTGTTTGTCAGTAAAATACCGATGTGCTCCATGTAATAGCACACCTAGTTTTTTGGTAACGAGAACTCGTTTAGATTTACTCTACTCCACTATTATAGCAATGCTTAAAAAATCGCGTGACGCAATTTTGTATTGCGATCTCTTTAAGTGATCTTTTTACTTTCGAAATTCTTATAGTCCGGTGCTGTTATTTATTTGTATTGCGATCTCCTAGACGATTTTCTTATTAAAATCAATGCTTGCAATATTTTCTTTCTTTCTAACTTTTTCAATATATATCTTAGTCTTAAGTCCTAGTATTAAGTAAAATCACATGTGAGAAATGCCTTCCATTCAAGGAAGGTGTAAATTAATTCATTAAGTTCTTGTTATAGTATCTAACATATTATTGTAATAAGTTAAGAGACAATTAAGTCTGGTAATTTAAGTTAGAGTTATTATTATTTCTAAACTTGTAAGATTTTTTTTACCTAAAATAAAATAACAATTAAAAAAAAAAAGCAATGCTTATAGTAATAATTAAAATTGAAGGTGTTCTACAAATGAAAAACATGTTGGACGGTTATTTACTAAAAAAACACAAATACTAATATGAAATTATCTAAAAAAAATAAAATAATATAATAGTTATTCTTTATAAACCATACCTACCTAAAAAAATAATGTACCAATAGGTAACAATCAATTACCATATATGTGTATAAATGAATTATAATGTAAATTTAAATTTGGAATAAGTTAAGTATTTCATTTGTTTAGCTATGTTTTAAAATGACCAGTTACCAATATGTGCTATAATTACCAGTATTGTGACAATATTTTCTTGAAGTGTTAGGGTGAATAGTGGCTAGGGGTAAGGTCTTAGTTAATATAAAATAATAATACATAAAAACACGTGGCGAAACAACTTTATTCGTCTTGAAACCAGGTTAAGGATATGTAAAAAATATACAAAATTGTAAAAAACGAGATGGTGAGATGATTCTAAATTAACTGAAATTATTTTTATTTTATTTAAAAATTCAACAAAGGACTGGTTTACATACATACACATATATTATTTCAATGTACCTACAATATAGAGTATTTTCTAATATGAATACATAATTCAATGTATGTACACAACATTTTTTTTTAACAAACATTTATTTATTTACCTTGTTTTTACATGGATTACGTAAGATATGGTCTCTGTTAAGGAGACTGCAGTTTCGACTAACTCGTATACTTCCTCAATCAATCACTTGTCAAAAGACAACTGAGCTGCATAGTACTTCATAAGTGGTGGAACCAATTTTATGTAAGAGAAGGGGGTAGGGGTGTGTCTATCAGGGAATGATAAGAGAGGGAGACAGATAGGGTTGCAAGGATGAAGAAAATAATAATTTAGGGATTATTTTTTGGATAAATTATATATCTTACGTGATCCATGTAAAAACAAGGTAAATAAATAAATATTTATTATTTATAATGGATCTCAAAGTGAATCCTGAAAACATTGAAAAATCATTTTTTTATTATTGGTGTAATGTTCTTGCATACAATTTATTAAGCTGCAATGTATTTAATCTGTAATGCATACATAGGGATATGACAAACTTTGTAATTTATGGCTATTACTTCCTGCTGCTACTACTATACTGCAAACTAATTACAACCCAAAAGCCTTAAATAATAAACTAATCAGTATAAAAGAAAATATCTGATCGCCGAGATACTTTGAAACAAGTATCAGTAAATATTAATGTTCAAAGTGTAATCATCATCAGCCTGTATCCGTCCACTGTTGAACGTAAGCCTCCTGCATGAGTCTCCATCCTCTTTGATCCTCCCCCTTCCACATCCAGGCCACTCCCGCTTTTCTTTTTATGTCGTCAGTCCATCTTGCACGGGGTTGGCCAATGCTTCGTTTTCCAGTTCTTGGGTAATAATACAAACTAAATATCACTGTTGAAAATCGTAGTGATTTATTTTTTGGTGAACTTAAAAGAGATATTATTTACTTATGACTTAGTGTGGTATGGTATGCTACACGACAGTATAATAAACATGTTATTATTATGCAAATAGGAATACAAATGGACATAGAATGTATACAAAATCGACATAAATATAGTTGGCTCTTTTTCAACAATGACAATACCATTTTCGATGTAAAAAATAAAATGTGATTGGGTGTTCAATAAATTGAGGATTTATTTAGTTCAAATAATAGTGAGTAATTGGAATTATCATACAACTTAAGAAAACGATGTTGGATTGAATGATATTTTTTCAATTTAAAAAAAAAAAATCCTAAACATTTTTCATAATATTTTGTAAATCATAAAAATAACTTATTGTCTTTGCACAAGAATTCACCCAATCACATTTAAAAAAAAAGAAAACATAAGAATTAATTATTTTTCAGTCTATTCCTTAATAAAATAATAAAAATGGCTGCCGACCGACCGCTAATCAGCTGACATCTGAGCAATAAGAACAATATTGGAATAAGACAGCCTCGATGGAATATATTAGAAGAAAAGAATAATAAATAAATAATTGAACAAAGCCAGCTGGTCAAACAACAAAAAAAACAAAGAAAAAAAAGATAAATTACCTACTTTGAAATTATCATTAATTATTCTAAAAAAAAAATATTTTAGAAGGAAGTGAGAAAAAATAATATGACAGCATAAACTATAAAGATTGTGATGTTTAAATCAAGTATTTAAAAACTACATCGTCGTAAAATAAATTTAACATGACTATTGTTTTTAAAGATTATATATATAAGTTTAGCTGTGTAAACCAGGACATATATTGTGGTTATATTGGTACAAAATTTAATTATGTTGCATAGCAAACGCTTATCCCAAATGTTATCATTGTAATCCGTAATTTGACGAAAAGAAATAAAATAAAAAAAACGAAAGAAAAATAAAAACTTAATCAACGAAAATTAAAAAGTATAATGTTACTTATACTGTAAAAATAACTTTATTTTAGAGCACGGTTGACTTTTACTAACCATTTATTGATGACTATACGGTAACACCATATCAGATTTTATACATATGTTGAAATTATTATCATTTTTTCAATTTTATATTGGGGAGAGGTCCAAAAGGCTCGTTTTGTAGTAAATGTTCTATAAATCAAATGTTTATTTAAGTTCATTTTTATTAATACAAAATCGAGTAGTATGTTTACAAACTAATGCTTATTACATTCTCGTAGAACACAAAAACTTTGTGGTTTGTCGTATTTAAAGAAAGAAACAAGTAAAACTTTGTATAAAACCACTGTGAGTTTAAATAAATATTCACTTTATCAGTTTCAGTGCCACCAAACCTTTCTTAGAAGCTAATTACTAAAGACTGAGTCAGTCTCTTTTTTAGTAAGCAGATGGGGAAGGTGTGGTGGCACCGAAACCAATAAATTTGTATTAAAACTGAGTGGTTTCATACAAAATTTTGCTTGATATATTCTTTAATGATTATTGATTAAACAAATTCCCCGGACACAACCAGGGGTGTAATATATGGAGGTCCCTTAACAGACTTCCGACCGGAGAATGCAAGACGAGTACACAAATGAAAGCCAGTTTTACAGCGGGCCGACTGAATGTGACTGCGGTGTGAAGCAGACCCTGTCCCACCTTCTGGAGTGTGCGCTGTTTCAGAGTAGCTGCACCCAGGAAGACCTGATGATGGCCGGGAGTAATGCCATCGACGTCGCCAATTTCTGGGCAGACAGGATCTGATCCTGATATTTCAAACAAATATAAATTTTGTAGTGGAGTTACAAAGTATGTCTATAAATATTTAGTTGTCAATGAAAAGCATATATTAATATATAATAATAGTTGAAGAAACTAATAACTTTGGTCGCAAAAAAATCTCTCACTTTCCAAAACAAAGTTACTTTCAAAGTTGAATATAAGTAATTAAATTCACTTTTTTTTACCACCACTTCGTTTTACTCTTGTTAACGACGTCTAAAATTTTGTATAGACACTCAGAACAACATCAACAATGTATTATAGTAAATAATTGTCTTTTTTTAAATTGTTTATTTTCCGTTGCCGTGGCAACTCGTCTGTTCACCAGTCTAATAGAACCTCTTCCTGGATTTCTCTTGGTGCTTTTGGTAAAACATGATGCCGATGACGACGCAGGCGACCAGGGCGATGGTGCCGATGAGCAACAGCAGGAAGATCTTGATGCCGGACATGGAGGATGGCTTGGGATCCTCTACGTGATCTCGGGGCGGCTCGAAGAGTGTCGCTGATGGAATGAGCTGGGTTCTGTCACCTTGATTGGCAAGCTGAAACAAATAAAGACATTTTAAAAGTTGCACTAAGAAGAAATAATATGTATATATTATTCTTCTTCAGATATTAACACATTCGCGCTCGGCTGATACTCTAATACGGGCGATAAATGGATGTCGCGCATAAAAAATATGTTTCTACATAAACTGCCATAACTTTAAAAATATCCAACATAACTACATAGTTTTTTCAATATGATACTCACCAATTACATTTCCACCAGCAAAATCATCGAAAACTTATAGAACTTCTTACACTTATTTTTAATTATGTCCACAACTTGAAAATACACATTAAAACTTATAAGGGTACGTTTTGTAGAGTTATAAATATTTTTTATTATTTAGAGTATGATATTCATGGTAATAATAACCCTCATAAAAGGTATTATCACAAAAAATATACATAAAATACCAGTGATTATGCAATAAAATTAAAAATATATGTTGATCTTACAAAATAAGCAAACACTATTTATTCTAAAAAAATGAAACAATTTTGTAGTAACCCTGTTTCTTAAATATGTGTTTACTTTCGTAAAACTGATAATGTTCACCCTCATAAGCAAGAAAAAGTCAAATGCTTGTAAAAAAAAACAAGTATAAATACCCTACCCGATTTTACAGATCAAAGTGCGTAAAACGTAAAAATACCCTTCCCATAATTAACCGTTAGTCGAGGTAACGTGTATTAATACCTTTCTCGATGCGAATGTGTTAAGAGAGAGTAATTGATATGTGCAGGTAAATCTCATATGTTAGTAAAAAAATAAATTCGAATGTAAATTCTTACATCTTCTGGGAGATCCAGCTCGTACATCTTCACAGACAGAACGTCGTGGTTATCACTGAGGTCACCGGTGGAAGCAGAGATTCCATAGAAGTATCCGGTGGGCAAGATCACACCCTGGACGGTGAAGCACTCCTTCCATGAATTTTTCCGTCAAGATCAGTTGAAACTGGAACAAAAATAATCAATCATTTAGATAAAAGGTTAACAAAGCTATGCTTGATTTCTGTGTGCTAGTATTTGCGTTATTATTTTTGGTTCAGAATAAAGGGGTCTCAAAATGTTTTTTTCATCTGCAGTCTTAAACATAAAGCTTCTGTCTTCATATCTTCATAAAGGAAACATGTTGAATCGATGACAGCAGTAATATAAATATTACCTGTGAGAACGTCGTTCTCGTACTTGATGGAGACGCGGCGTGTCTCGCTCCAGGTTGCGGAAGCGCGCCTCGCAACCGGCAAGCTGCGTGTGTGTCCCGTCACGGTCGTGGTCGTAGTGAAGAGTGCCGTTGTTGACCATGGCCGAGATGTAAGGATGCTGGTGCTGAAATAACACAGTCCAGACGTCATTATACATTTTTAAAAATCCATTAGAGTTGTGTGCGGGAGAAGGATGATAGCCATATGATGTCATGTTCAATTACAAGGGTAGGGTGCAGACAAGAATATATATCGGCTACAAAACAAGATATTAACATCCTCCTCTCTCTCAAAGGGGTGTTATTCCGTCGCGTGAGGGCATGAAAGACTTTTTCAGAAGCACATTGACGTATATTTACGATAAAAATTTGGTCGAGCCACAATACAATATCTCTCTCCGAAGGGCGGGGGCCGACTGATAGCGCTCGTCATCGCTATCGCACCGGCGCCCCAAGCGTTGGTCTATATAACCAGTGCCAACTGCTAATATGGCGGACACATTCATGTACGACAAACACACAGAAATAAGAGATGAAAGATTGTGTATCAAGGTTTTCGGTACCAGACAGCAAGGGCTACATCACTATGATGTCAATATATATGTATTATTTAATTATATTATCAATTCAAAAGTTATAAAAGGTGTATTTATGAAAAAAACGTTTTTTATTATTTGTCTTCAATGCTAATGTATATGATTCAGTGATTGTGATAATGTATGGTCAACTTTATTGGAAGTGTAATGCCTGCTCTCATAACAAGGAATACTAAGAGTTGTAGCATCAATTGATGTAATACAGCGAGTATGAGTGGGTTGCAACCATAAAGTTTGAAAAAACCTAAAAACAAGCTGTTATCTGTCGGGTACAGGAATGGAGATTTCAAGTGAATTATGGTAAAGATATATTTTTCCTTATTTTGAAAGTAGTTTTACAGTTTTTTCGCATACTAGAAAGAAATGATAATAAATTTGACGAGTTTGATGGTTTCCAATCTACCGAATTTGAAAATTTGTAGCCAGTAAAATCAAATCCAGATTTTTTTATCAGGTTGAATCAGTTAATTACGTTAACACTATCCAGTCCGCGCGGTAAGCGATTAAACTTACGGCAGACGGTTTTTTTAAAGAATTGCTGACAAAAAAAATCACATATATTTATTTGTTTTGCCGATTTAAAAATAATAATTATAACAAGCGAGATAAAGTTGTTGTGTTCAAATAAAATTAAATATGACCCCACTGAAAAGGTTTGAGATCTTTGAATTATGGTTGAACGATATGACAACACATGTTATATGTTGTACCACTAAAGTTTGAAAAAACATAAAACAAGCTGTGTATAGAGTCGGCCACTAAACATTGGCAGAGCAATCAAAAAGATTTATGATCGACTTTAACGTTCGGCCTGGCGAAAAAAAAAATGTTGTGTAATGAAACTGGATAGTGGTAAAAAATATATCTGTATACGGGTCTTAATTTGGGTTACCTTAAGTCAAGGAATGACTGCATATGGGTGTAAGTATTAATTTCTAGACTCAATGAGGTGATGTAATGGCTTAGCGGTAAGAAGACAGCATTGAATATGTTGATAGGCCACATTTCTACATCGAGATAACTAAATGAGAAGAATAGTTACATTGTGGATGCCATTATGGTTGCTGTAGGTGTCCAGGATGATGGCCAGCCCCGTCATAGTCCTTCAGCCGAAGATTCACGCATCATCCGGGTGGTCTTCAAACAGGACTTTTGTCTACCATGCACTTTGAATTGCACCTGGGTTATGACTGACATGCAAGGCTGATGGCAATCAAAAAGATTTATCATCGGGTCGATTTTTGAGCGGTTTAAAAATTAAAATAAAAAAAATTTCATGAAATTCAATACTAGTTAGTAAAAATATATAATTATGTAAAAATATGTGAGTTCTAATTATAAAATATAATGAACTATTTTCCATAAACAACTAATGCACCCTCATTTTTAGCCAATATTTAATATACATTATTAACATGATGTGAAAATTGTCGATATAGCCCTGTTAGTGATTGTACCACATATGTGATTACATGATGCAGTAAGAATATAGGTGCATTATTGTTGAATTTAAATAAAAGTATTTGGATTTTTTTGTTTTGTCAAACATAATATTGATAGTAAATGTACTAGAAGTGTGTGGGATCCACCCGAGCACCGACTCGAGTACAAAGGTGGTTCTATAATTTATGCGGACATCGGAATATTACATTTGCATTTTAATGTTTAGTAAATAAATTATACTTTCACGTTAATTTGCATGAGTTCTGCGATAACAATAAAAGGTGTTAAGATATCTAATTATATCTATTCTATGAAGACTCGATATAGTATGGATCGGACGACAGGGTTTCTAAATTTAAATATGGCAGAATATAAGTGGAATAAATGCAAATGAATTTAAAAACATAGTCTCACAGTCAACAAAATAAAATTTAAAAATAAATATTTTGTAAAAATTATTACAATAGGATATGACTTGTGAAAAGGCAAGGATAAAGGGGGCTAGCAAAACTGTTTGGAGGCAGTTTGTTGTCATATGCTCCAGATAGGGGTAGATATTGAAGCTAAGGAATGCTCTTTCAGCATCTGTGTTTACTCTACAACCAAATAATAAACTTTTATTCTCTTTACGTATATCATTTCCGAATCGCCATAGCTTGCTGGCGGGTATAGTTCAATGGTCAAAGCGTTTGCTTTGCATGCCAAAAGTCGTGGGTTTGATCCCCGATGGATTAAAAATAATAATTTTAAATTGATTTCTGAGCTCTAAAATACCCCCTGTTTGTGTGAATTTGATCCCTCACCCGTAAAATGCCAGTCATAGCCTATTAATTAAAATTGGTGGTAGACACAAGTCGTCCCATGAAGACCACCCATTCATAGTAAATTCCTGTAATAATAAGGATGATACGTGAATTTCAGGCTGTAGTCTTTGATGTTGGCGGATCAACAAACACTCCACATGCAGCGCTTAGCCATACGCACCATGGTAAGCGTCATAGAATTTCACAGATGAGACTTCAGAATTACTATCACCATCTGTCGGTATTCTCCTGTATGTGTTTACAGAAAGAAAAAAATCTTACTCTTAGTACTTTCCTACATGCATTTGCTTAAAAAATGCGTGCCACAGTTTGAGTATATTAGAAGGACAAGTAGTAAATAAAAATGTATCACAACAATATAATCTGTTATGTTTTTCTTATAGGTTTATTAAAAATTAAATACGTAAAATATTATTTTGCATTTCTACTGTGAGATAAAAATGAAAAACAGTATGAAGCGTTGATAAAACAGATAATCACAAGTTGGTTAATTTGTGTGTCATTAATTCATAAATTAAAAGAACATTACAGGCAGACTGCCAACATATGAAAACTAAACTCTTTAGTGATGATAGGAATGACACAAACAAAATATGTATGATAATTATTTTCGACTTATACAGTCATGATAATGTATATTGTTGCAGTTGTGTTATCATTGGTTAAATGCTGTTTTATTTGGCAAAAGAAATGTTTTATTTTTATCTTATAAACACATGTAAGAGAACACTGCCAGAGGTAAAATGTATTTGTGGATTCTGCGACACTTGCCGTAAACAATAGCTGGTTAATAATTGGTAATGGAAAATTACCACCCAATTCTTCTAAGGCAACAATCAGATTGAAGACATGAGATTTTTATATTTAAATATATTTTTTCATTATAAACATGGGTGAAGGATCAAATTTACACTAACCGGGGGTATTTTAGAGCTCAGATATCGGTTAATTTTTTTTTTATCAATCTCCGTCGGGGATCGAACCCACGACCTTTGGCATGTCAAGCGAATGCTTTGACCATTGAGCAATAATCGCAGATATGTAATGAGAATGTATTATGTAATATAATGAGATTATTGGTGCAATATATGTTTAGTAATGAGAGATACAGTAAGGCCCCGCTTAACGCTGAGGATACATTCCACATTTACCTCATCTAAACCGGTTGTTTTGCTAATTCCACTACTTTTTCCACTATTTCATCCATACCGACAGTGTCCAATGTCTTCGCTCTTACTTAAATCTAGCTGCGCACAATTTCGGGGAATCCCCGGGTTGAAATAAAAGAGCGCTAAACCGAAAAAGCGCTAAACGAGACAGCGTTAAGCGGGGCCTCACTGTATAACTATAAGAATGCTTTTAATATTCAATTTTTTCAAAAAAAGGTGTCAAATATGTATGTATATTTTCTATTAAATAAAAATTGAGTGATAAGCCACTACTTGTAAAAAGAGAAGGCATAGTATTTGCAACACTAAAGAACCAATTTTATTGTTAGAATAAGGATTGTAAAAAGCAAAGTATCACAGAATAATAATTTGATATTATGTAACATGGTATGTGCTACAAATACATTTTTTTTCTTCAAGATTTAATCATGCCTTTATAACACGTTAAATAATATATTTTTTAACAAATATGGATGATTAAGAAAGATGTTTAGGCGTTAACATTGTCTAATTTAAGATAAAAGATTCAACATGGCGTGGGATTATTATTTTGTTGCCAGTTTATTGCGTGGGTTTGTGATGGTTTGTTTGAAATATAAGAAAAGGAGTAGATCATTCTACGTTCATACTTCTATACTGCTGCTAAAAATATATTTATACAATATGCATGTACACTATGCACGTACAATGTAGTCGCATTGTGCATTCAATAATATTTACCAATCAAATTATGAGAAAGTATTTATTCAATTCATTGACAATAAGCAAACTTTAATAATTATCAGCTAAACAAGTAATGCAATGAACTTGAAAACTCCTTCACCCTTCAACCCTTTGGTTACTAAGAATTTTCTTAGCAAACTTGCGAAAAAAAACAAAGCAATTTTAGAGCAATTTTTAGTACTTTAAAATTTTTACATAATTTTTATCTTTTTTATGCTAGATTGTAAAAATAAAAATAATTTTCATTCCAAACAGTTCATACTTCAGATTAAAGCAAATAAAAATTTAATCAATAATAATTATATTTGCCAATAAAAAATATAAACATCAAAAAATTAAAAATCCAAGCTCAAATTTTGATTTTGAGATCATATATGATGTAAATAATAAATCTTTACTACTGTCAACTTGTGTTCAGATGAGCCGAGAATATTAGAAGCTTAGTAACCAAAAGATCCAATTTATGCATTAGTTATTTATGATGACTTTCTAACAACACATTTTAAAAGCAAGAAGTATGAATATGTATGATATGTTTCAAATTAATATTACTTAAATATCAAAGGTCCAAACCTTTTTTATGGAATACCAAAAAAATATCCATAGGTGGTTGATATATAAACCTTAAAAAAAATGTTTAGATGAGCGTCGAATATTCGACGTTTCATCTTTTTCGCACGAGAATCGACCGTCGAATATTCGACGCTTAGTAACCAAAGAGATAACTAAGATCAGAAGACTTTTCCTCTTTAAATTAATTTACTTGATTATTATTTTAAAATAAGATACAATTTTCTTTATCTTTTACTACCTGTAATAAGTCCGTTATGTTATCTGATGTTTCATATTGAATTTCATTACTATTTGGTTAATGTGTGGCATTGAACGGGATGATATAAAAAGATAATTTTAAGAGTATAGAATGAAAATACAACCAAAGATAAGGCAGTTAGATCAATTATGACCAATCGTAATGTGGTTAATCAAATACTAGGAATAAATTAATCATTTAATAAAAACCAAAACAAGGATATCCGAGAAAGATTTTTAGTAGTGAGCGCTACCGAAAGACTTGACACATTCAAGTGACAATCGACAGGACATGTCAACTGAAGAGTTGATGATAAATGGGGAAAAAGTGTTAGGAGTGGCATGCAAGAACTGGAAAATGGAGTGTTACCCAACCCATTGTAAGATGGACTGCCAAATCAGAAGAATAGAGGAACGAGGTTGGATATGGACAAAAGTTGATGATGATAAGGTGTAGGTTATATATAATCAGTTATTTGATAATTGTAAATACTAAAGTTTTTACAGATATTGGCTTACCACAGAATTCCATATGGCTCCTGTCTTTGACTGCACATCTGCTGTTATTCTAACGTGCTTTGGGGTCACCATCGTATACCCCATGAGGTCCCAGAACGGTATTGACGTGCCAACACCTTGAAAATAAATAAACAATTAAAATCAGACATAATCTACTAAAATCATAGATCCCAAGGATACCAACTAAAATTAACATCAAACAGTGACGAAGAACTCACCTGCGGATTCTATAACTTACTTCACGCTGTATGTAGTGTTAATATGAATATGAACTCTTTGCACTCGAGACTTTTCTGTGGGTATCATGCAAATTGATAACAAATCCAATCGATAAGTGTTTAAAATGGTTTATTTAAAAAAAATGAAGACAATTGGTTACTATTTTAAAATTTTATAGTCTTTCAATGTATCAAAACAATCGCCCAAATACATTCTAGAAAAAACTACTAGATGACGAGAGAGGCGCTGATTTCCGTTTTTTGTTTCCAATAAGATTTATCACTTAAAGTGTCATAACCACTCCAACTATCACTATATACATCAAACAAAAAGTCATCTTAACTTTCAATAAAAAAAAAATATATATCCATTTTAAAGCGTTTACAAAAACTTGTTTACTTTTAATACCCTATGAAAATGTGCAGCAACCTGTTTTACAACAGGAACACACCCAAATGCTAGCAAGGACCTTGAGCAACTGGCGGGACACAATTATACCTGTGTTAGCATGTATTCCGCCTTTAATTATTTTAAACAACATAACGGTACATCTGAGTTACACCCGAGTTACTTGGGAATTTACCAGGTCCACTTATTGTCGCCATTCCAGTGCAAAGGGTTAAGTATTACATTTTTTATCATTTTTAAAACGCAATACACAAGTCATAATATTTCAAAGAGATTAGCCAATGTTTTTAGACAATAGCCAGGCATTCATACATTGTCTAATTTTAATAGGATTCATGGTGAAAGCTTTCTGAAAATATTTTAGAAAAATTATTTTCTGAGGATCCGTAATGTTGTAGTGGTGAGACTGTGACTAAAGAAAATGCATGAATACTATTTTATATAGATCAAGGAAGAAAATAAATATGGTTTGTAAATGTATTTGGAATTAGTATTAATAATTGCAATTGGTTATATAAAATGTATAATGTTTACAAAAAGTAAATTGTACAAACATCAGATCTACATGTATTGAACATGAATTCATATTAAAAGGATCTAATCTCAAAAAGTGAGGTTAGTAAAGGTCAAAGTTCTGTTGAAATAATGTCCAAAATTGAAAAGATTATCTACGTTACGATTAACCAAAATACTCTTATTTTACAAATAACAATGTATAAATAAACAAATAAACAAACAATGGAACAGTGGTTAGTTAGGTTAGGTTCTTCTAAGAAACTTGGACGACTAACATGGGTGAGGTTAAAAATTACGATGTCATTAAAAAACAAACAATTATTATTTTTACGTATATATTTTGACAGAATTTTATCAAAATTCTTTAATTTTAAAATTCGCATGTTTCAGTAATTACTAATGTGAAAAATGTTATTGTTAGAATATAATGGAACTAATTATTCCAATGATTTTTTACGCAGTATTCATTTTATATACAATAAACATAGAAAAAATATTTTTAATACGTGTTTCATACACATAATAAAAAAAGATTTTTCCTTAAAAAGAACATAATTGAAATGTCAATGCCTTGAAAATTTTTACGCACAAGGTTATTTATATGACAGATAATGGGAAACAAAGGATGTGCGAAATCCAATTTATAACTAATAGAATAATTCATGTGTGTGAATAGTCTAAGCGTGTTTTATATAATACGAAGCAAGCATTTCAAGTTATCGGCGTATCAGACGTAGACGTCAATTGTATGGAATCATATGAAAGTGACATCCGAGTAGGCAATCCAAATAATTAACCTCACCTTGGTACGGTTTCGTTAGGCAGTGCTCTCGTTTCATGTAGTCCTTGGTGTTCCATTGTGCATTAATCCCTAGTACGAGAAACGTCAGGATTAAGTATTTCAAGCTAGATTTGTTGGCCGACAGCATAGTTGACAGGAGCCAGACGCACGTCCCCACCGACATTTTCTGGAACAATTATTATTGGCAGTGCAGTTCAAATATCCACGGCTACCAACTGCTGATCTTAATATCATTGGTAAAACAGCACGCGCTTTTATTAAAACTGTACCAAATAAAGGTAATGTAATATAATAATAATTCCATAACAAATATATAGATGACGTTAAGTAAAGAATGTTTATTTTGATTTTATTATTATAAAGCATCAACTGCTAAACGAAAATTAAATTTGCAATGTTTATGTTTTATTTTTTAATCATTCATATCCAGATATAAATAAATAAATATTATACTCCACCACAGCTACCTACAGATATTTTTCAGGTGTTCCATGTGTTTTCAAGCAATGCCGGCCTTAGTCCGTGTGGCGCCTT
Source organism: Glossosoma conforme (assembly GCA_022606575.1). Lineage (NCBI taxonomy): Eukaryota > Metazoa > Arthropoda > Insecta > Trichoptera > Glossosomatidae > Glossosoma > Glossosoma conforme. Next base: position 1,892,848 of record JAGTXR010000049.1, read on the forward strand.
AGGGCAGAAAAATTTGGCGTCTCAATTGAAAAATCTTCAGAATACCTCTAGTAAAAAAATCAAATATATGTAATTCTATCAAACAATTATATACTTAAACAAATTTTGTAATGTATAAATAACATATAATATGGTGGTAAACTTTATATAAAAAATATGAATATGCAATCAAGATACCTATTAGCTAAATAAACCTATTAGCCTTTTAGGTATCAAGCATTTATTTGGTTAGGTATATTCATTAAAAAAAGGAATTATTTAAAATAAAAACAATGTAATCTTAATAAAATCTATAAAAAATATCATCTGATAGTAAATAGATAAATTAAAGGTTAAGAATCATTTGATTTTTAATAATAATCGATTGGATGTGGAATACGTGCATTAGTGATAGTTTCTGTGTGAACTTCATTACATATTGTGACATTTTTTTTAATATCTTCCAAACGATAACATTATTTGTGCAATTACTTCATTTTGAAGTATGCAAACGACCAAAATGTGTGTTTTCTAAGGGTTTTGGAACACTTGATGCAATTAAGACATTGACTCCAGGCATCTAACGTCCTTGGTTAGCCGACTATAAATACAGTGGTGCCTCACACAACGAACTTAATTCGTTCCAGGAGCAAGTTCGTTATGCGAAAAGTTCGTTATGTGAAACGCGTTTTCCCATAACAATACATGTTATAAAAAATAATTCGTTCTGTAGCATAAAATATGGTAAGATGACATAAAAAAGATATTTTTTTTGTTATTATTTTTATTTAGATACATCTAAAAACATAATGAAAAAAACACACATTTTTTAATTTTAAGAAATAATCGAATCTTGCACATCTTCATCCATTTTCCGCTTTTTGGCCGATGGTGCAGTGAAAAACCTGTCCAAAGTCGTTTGTTTCTCTCTTTTCTTACTGCTTCAACTACTGCTTCTTCCTGAATCCACGAAGGCACAAGCATCTTCCAAGCAGAAATGAGGGTCCTTTGTGACACTTCTTCCCAGGCCTTCTGTATAAGTCGTATTGCCAAAAGGATATCAAATTTCTCCTTCCAAAACATTCGGATAGTCATATTGTCTCCACCAAACTCGCATTCTTCAAACACCTTATTAAAGAGGGCTCTAGTGTAGAGTTTTTTAAAGTTCGCAATAACTTGCTGATCCATTGGCTGGAGAATGGATGTGGTGTTTGGTGGCAAATACTGCACCTTGATAAAAGGATAATTTTCCTGCAATATTTCTTCTAGGTCTTTTGGGTGAGAAGGGGCATTGTCAAGTATCAGAAGGGCTTTGAGCGGCAGTTCTTTTTCCAACAAGAATTTCTTCACGGCAGGAGCAAAGGTTTCCAGAATCCATTCGTTGAAGATAACTCGGGTCACCCAGGCTTTTTGATTGGTCACCTTTCGCCTGCCTGTCCTTAATCCAAATCGCTAATAGCCTCTCCATTTCCTCGTGGATTGAAGATCCATGTTTTTCATTAAATAGTTTTGATACTCCTTTGGCTACTTTGGCTGATTTTATTACATCCTTGTTTGTCAAAATGGTGAAAATGGTGGTCTTGTTGAGGCCAAACTCTTTGACGAGGTCACACTGTTTTACCCCACATTCACTCCTTCTAATTATTTCCTGTTTCATTTCAAGAGAAATCACCTTCCTGCTTTTTTAGAACCCATCATATAAAAAAAAAATGTTGAGTTTATCTTAAAAGGACGACTGCCGTGATACGTGTGCGATTTAATTCGTAATGAAGAACGATTGCTGCGATACGTGCGTAAGTTAAGCGTACTACGCAGTGACTAACGAGTCTAACGACTGCCTGCGCGGGAGGATGCAATTAATCGGCAGTGATCGTAGAAGATCGGGCGACTTCGTTGTAATGATGAACGATTGCTGCGACACGTGCGTAAGTTAAGCGTACTGCTCAGTGACTAACGACTGCCTGCGCGGAAGGATGCAATAAATCGGCAGTGATCGTGTGAAGTGGGCGACTTCGTTGTGTGAAGCGAAGTTCGTTGTGTGAAGCGAAGTTCGTTGTATGAATCGTGAAATGAACGAAAAGGAAGTTCGTTGTGTGCAGCGTTCGCTGTGCGAGGCGTTCGTTATGCGAGGCACCACTGTATCTTCAAAGCAGATCTTCAAGCAAGGTAAGTCCACACAATGGAAATTCCATTATGAATTAGTGTATAATACGTTTCTTATTATGTTATCCTGTTTATTATAATTAAGGGTACGTTGGATTAAAAAAATATTTATTTACATACAGATTATGTCACTTAAATATGAAACGTTATCATATATTATTAATATGTATTTTTTTTATGTTTGACATTATTAAAAATGTTTATTTAGTTTTATGATAAAATGTAGCTCAAATCAATTTTGTATAATGTTAATATTATGGGCTCAATATCTACAAATCTAGGCAAATTTAGACGCCCTCAGCGTCCCTAGCTTACTCGGCGCCCCGAGGCGCCGTCCCACTGTGCCACCCCCTAATACCGGCACTGTTTCCACGAGAAGGGTTTTAATGGTCATGGATTATAAATTTCAACTTAGAAACAGTTGGCACAGAGATAGATTTTTAAAATTATTTCTTGATTTACATTAAGGTCATTTTAAATTAAAAAAATTATAATGATTGTTATGATCGAATAGTTCAAAATAAAATAACACATTAAACTAATAGATAACATCCTAATATTTTTTATATTGATTCACTTAGTCTTCTTTATAATATCTTAAAAATAAAATAAAGTAAGCACAAGTTGGAGAATCCCGGCAGATGATGATGGAGAGACAGAATATCTCATTTGGGGATTCTATAAATCTTGCAATATTAAAGATAGCGTGATAAGAGTGAGAAATGCAAGATGTGGAGCCAACGTTATTAAACTACCTTAAGCGCAGCATTCACGCATCGTCGCTAGTAGATTTATAGTGGATGGGTAGTGGAATATTAAGAAATATAATTTGAGCCATGCATCGATGACTTACATCGTTATGACCGAAGAAGAACCAAGCCCTGTTTGAAAAAATAACATTTTATGTGTCAAAGTGTTTTTATTTGTTAAGTTGCCTAACTCGTTTAGGCCTTAGGGTTAAATAATTGCATTGGCATCTTTTTAAGAACTTCAGTTACCAAAATTTCAAGACGACATTTTTGTCACACGCTAAATACATTTTCCGAAACATTAAGCAGCGCTCACGTTAAGTCCGACCACTGTCAGGTTTTAAATCGTCATTAAAAACGCCGGAAACTCTCATCAAATTATGACCAGGGCTGTCACATAATAATACTAAATATAAATTGATATCAGCTTGATATTACTTCTTTAGGCTGATGCCGTAAAGCCTTGAAAAACGACTTTTTGTCTCATATTTTGTATGCTCGCCTGACATGCACATATAATGTTTTTAATCGAATAATGTTGCACGGCGCTTGCATGCTGTCATATTTACTTCGCGAGTCCGCCGCTAGGATTTGGCGGCGCGATAGGTCATAGGCAGTCGAAACGCGCCCGCCATCGTTATAGGAGCGCCTAACGGCGTCCCTATAACGGGTGACGTTATTGACACATAAACGAGTAATATGTGAAACAGAAACAAGTGTTTGTATTGTGAACCTGATCCTGCATCCATCATCCAGTAAACCGATGTCCAAAATGGAACAGGAGGATATCAATATATTTTTGTGTTTTACTTACCACGTTATTCTTTACCAAACTAACTTTTTTTTTCATTTCCGTTATCCCATATCTGGAGTATGGTCACTCCAAATTACCGCTACACAAGTCTGACAGCTTGTCCATGACTTGCTTTAAGTTATCTCAGCACCTGCGAAGCACCATCTGGATATATATGTATTGTTCCCAATGGATATCAGATCGAAACTTTAAGAATTTGAGAAGAAAGCAGCTGCAGTTTAGCATATTTAAGCGATTGTTAATCAGTTTTTTTAAGGAAATATGATAATTAGTCACTTCCAAACCTTAGAAATTTTAGTCATAAAAGGAACGCTTAATATAATTAGCGACACTATGTCCAACGTTGCTTAACTTCAGTGATCGAACAAAATGAAGTCTTACAGTGTAATTTACAGAGCTTAATAATATCATTTGTAAGTCATCATTATAGTCATTATCAGCCTGTGTCCGTCCACTGTTGAACGTAGGCCTCTCGCAAGAATCACCATCCTCTTCGATCCTGCGCCTTCCGCATCGCGACCATTCCCGGTATGTTTCTGTGTCGTCAGTCCATCTTGTAGGGAGTCAGCCAACTATCCGTTTGCTGGCTCTTCTTGGGCGCCACTCTAACACTTTTCTTATCATTTTAAATGCTCTTTCTACCCAAAAGTCAACCTAAGAATACATATGTTTTCTAACGGCCTCTTTCTTTGTATAATTAGATGAAATTCTAAAATACTTCAAAGCACCTACACAGCATAAAAAAAATATGATGGTGTACTCCAGATAATTGGACATTGTAAGTTTAGGATATAATTTAGTCAGGAAGAATTTATCCATTTCAAAGGAATAATAAAATATTATGTCGTGGAGGGACTTGGTTAATCATCATACTGATTTGTCGTAAGAAAACTTGTGAAAAAAATTCGAGCAAATTGTGACAAAAACGATTTTAAAATATATTGGTCTAAATTTATTTTGACGTGGCTGATTCGAAGAACGTGGCGAGGTTCACGAATAAAAGAAGTTATAAATGTAATATATATTAAAGATTAATTTTATCTTGTATTGTATCAGCCCTGACTGTAATAATTTATTATAATGGTAATTGATTTTAATAATGGCTTAAAATGCTCTTCCTCTATAACATGCCAACCCTGATTATTACTCTGGAAGCACCGCCTCGTAATATGATTAGATTAAATATAGATTGTATGGTATTACACCTGATTCATATTAATATCAAAGCCTAGACTTTTTTCGTCATAAAAATTGATGGCGATTCGCTGCGATTTGTTCAGGGCTCAGTACTTTTTGAAATTAGTCAGTTTTTTATAATATTTTTTATTATAATCAATGTTTTTCTTGTTAAGGTAGTTTTCTGTATGTGAAGAGCAGAGGCTCAAGAGGGATAAATATATAAATAGGAGTTCTATGTCAATATCAGAGCTGCCAGGTGACGATTTTTGTCTCTTTCGTAGTATCAATCCGGTGGAGTGGTTTGCAGCAACAAAATCTTGCATCTCGATCTCCACTCTTCTCGATCCTCTGCAATCCTCTTTAGCTCAGCATAAGTGCTACAACTCATATCCTCGAACACTTGCTGCAAATACTCCCGTCTAGGGCACCCTCTGCAGTTTCTCCCCTCAACCATGCCTTCCACAATGTAGTGAAGAAGATCATCGTGGTGCACGATGTGACTGATCCATCGGGCTCGCCTCTCTGAGATGGTTCTTATTAGGTGCCTATCTTTCTTGAAAATGCTGAGAACCTCATTGTTCGTGACGTGGTCTCTCCAGGAAATTCCGAAAATTCTTCTGTACGACCACACACCAAAGGTTTTTGTAATATGACTAATGACGTAACTAGGAAATTTTCCACCTGGGCAAATTTGAAAAAATCAAGATTTTATTTAAGAAAGTTATAAAACGTTATTATAAGAGTATGTATGGTGATTTTTCCCTTGAATGGTTCTATAAAATGTACATTTACTTGCAATATTGTTGTATACCTACTCAGTTCAATAAGGCAAGGGAGATTTTTCGCAACACATTTATCAAAATAAAAAACGTGTTAAAATAATAAGATAACAATTCGTCAACAATTTAAATTTTCTAAAACAGTAATCCTTTTTTATTTTGAGATCGTTTTCAGAAGACACATAAATTCAATTCTCAAGTTTTTTTTAACGATTAAACGTAAAAAGTATATTTCGCTATATATTATATAGTGTTGTAAATACTGAATTGAGTCCTTATGACTTTTTTTATCAATCAGTTTAAAATATAAGTAGTAAAAAAAATGAAAAAAAAAACTACTATGTAAATAAATAAGTTGCTCCTTGAAACAAAATTGCCCCAAAAGTAAACTTAAATTTGCCATCCAAAGTAGCCTCATTCCTGTATTTACTACTAGCATTTTTGAAAGTGATTTAAACATGAATGTTAAAATACGCAGTGTCTCGAATAACACTGAAATTCACGTCATACTAGCGACGAAAAAACTGGTATTTTCTGGACGCGTTTACTCACAGATGTTCTAAAAAAACGCACGATTTTATATGTATCCAGTAATAGGCGAAGGTGTATACAATTATCTGATACTAGCTTATACCCTGAATGTGAGATTGTGTGATCCGGTAATGTATTGATGCAATAAATAATGCGGTTCTCGGTACCAAGAGACGTTGGCTGGTACAAAGACAGGTTCTGGCGAATCACTTCCAGGGTAGGTCTCCAAGTTCTGCAGACTGCGAGGCGAGGGCCACCATCGACAAGTAGAGAGGTTGATAGTCATAGCACCGAAAGGAATTACTGCTCACATGATAGTGACCTCTTGTTGAAGTCGAAACATGTCGGTAAAAAATTAAAATTAAAAAAAATCATCAAGTTAACTTAAACACTTTGTTTTATTTTGGCAAAAATTTAATTTTTATTGTTCGTGTTATTATCATAGTTTTTTAAAAATGTTTTTAATGTCTAATTATCTACATAATTAATTTAAAAATATATAAAAGCCTTGTTTTTTATATCGTCTTCGTCTGTAACAAAAATTAGACCCGTTTTATTTACTCTTTAAGATTTATTTTTTCACTTATTATATGTTACAGATACGAATATGATGTTTGACCGCTTCTCTAGAATTTAAAAAGGTTGAACTCGTATAAACACCAACTTCTTTTAGCAATTACATTAAATCTATAATAAAATATCGTAAAAAATTCAGGTCATGATACTTAGGGATAACTGTCCTTGGCTAGATATCTTGATAAAGGGTCCTCCAAATAACTTTTTTTTTTACAACAGGGCGCAAAACATCGAGTGTAGCTTCGGCTGTGTGGCACGTAGCGCCGTCCTGTTGAAACAAAATGTTGCCAATATCCTCCTTTTTAATTTTTGTGAACAAAAATTCGTTCAACATGGCCGCGCCGCATGGAAGCGCCATTGATGGCGCTTCACGCACACTTTCTGCCACAGCAGCAATATTCTCGGGTGTACGCACTGTTTTTGGATTTTCACGCTTTGGTTTATCGATGAGGATGCCAGTTTCTTTCACTTTTTTCACAAAATAACAAACACACGGAGCTGACGGTGATTCTCTTCTTCCAAAATCCGTGCGCAATTTCCGCACACATTCTGCAACATTACTATGATTTTCAAAGTAATTTCGAAATATTTTTCAGCGTTGTTCAAGCGTAAACACAACCATATTCGTTTAGCGGAAGGATAAAACTAATTATCTGTCAAATCAGACATGAGCTAAGTGTTACCATTCACGAAATAAGTACTAGTTGAAAAAAAAACGTTAGATGGCGGACCCTATATCATGCAAACGGCTAATGTGGCCTTATGTGTTTCAAGATTAGATGGCCTGCGTGAATTATTTTCTTTCTTTTGAATTTTTCGATCGATAGTTCTATTGTAAAATTTCATCATTTAAATTTGTGAATGAAAAAAAGATCTTTCTTGAAGAAGCAATTTTCAAACGGATTGAGAGTTCTGAGTTCTCTACGAAAAATTAATATTTCTTCAAAAATAAAACTGTTGAATGAATTTCCTCGAAAACCTCATCAATGTACATTATAGTAAATTTATTCAAGGTAACTTTATTATTAAATGATCATTCTTGGTGTAACAACATAGTTATAATTGAAATTAAATGAAAAATATCATCCCTACATAAAACATAATTAAATTTATTCCAAATTTCTTTGATGACTGACCGCATTTCATTTCCTTAAAGAGAAATTGTCAACAAAAGTGCATTTTTTTACAACAATTGACTATATATAGAGGCAAGTGCTTAAGATGCATTATTTTTTTTATCCCACAGTCGGCCAAGACACGAAAATGGAACTAGCTAGGGCATATTTTCCGGCTGCCGTAGGAGTTAGTATGCTATCATAGTAAAACCCCAATTTCTCACAGTTCATAAAACCTATCGAAAAGACACATAATTGTTAATTAAATATATATATACTATACATAAAATTCTTTTTTCAACGCGTCAATTCAAGCACAAAAATAACGGCAGAAGCGGGATGCGAACCGCGGACCTTGGAAACCAACTATGCCCAGGTATTCATACCGCTCAGCCGACTTGGCAATTGCTATGCCTAGACCGACTGACGTTGAAACTAGTATTTATGTCATTGTTATCATCGTATGATAGATGTCGCTATAGTATATATTCAAGGTATGTATATTTTTATTTTTTATTATTCAATCAGTCATCATTTATTCACAAGCTTAATATTATTACTTTCCGACAGTCCAATACATAATTGTAATTATAAAATAATTTTAAATAAAAAAATATACAATAAAAAAAGGAATTTCATTTCAAGTGATTATACATGTTTCGGACGTGAACCGGTCTATCCTAAGCAATGGATTGACTGTAAACGAATAGTAGATTACGTAGGTAAACACTGAATATTTTAAATTAGTTATTTTTTAAATGAAATTTAATTTAAAATTATAATTATGCAGTTTCACCAAGTATTCTCAATTAATAACCTTAACGATACATAATTATTGTATAATGTAGTCGGCGTAGTTTCAGGATGAGACAAGGAAAATGGTAATTGATGCAAAATTATGAAAATAAAATTGTGAAAATAAAATTGATATAGTACGGAAATAAGGAAGAAATTATTTAATTGTGAAGAAAAATGCATTTTTAAATGTTTTTAATAATCCAACATGTTAATGTTAACTTTGAAGTATGTGCCTTATAGTAAATATATGAATAGACGTGGATTGTTAGTTTTCCTAGCTTGCTTATTTCCTAGGCGAGAACCCACCTAGTCGCGAGGCCATCGACAAATAACCAGAAGTGCCCGCGCGGTACAAGGGCGAATATTAGCCAGTGTAAGTTAATGGAGAGTCGGGATAGTTCCCTTTTGATTTAGCGGCGAGCCGAGCGGATAGGCAAGACACAAACCCGTATGCCGCGACACGCTAAATGCTAGACTTATTATTTATTTATACAACGTCTGGCAATTATGTAACCGATTTTTTAAATAAAATAAAAATATTTTTTCATGTCATGTTTTTTACACAATTGTAAGTGTATTAGAAACCGAGTACTTTACAGCAGCGACAAATTAGAGACTCGTATATAATTCTAAGTAAGAACCATCTCAGAGAGGCGACCCCGATGGATCGGTCACATCATGCGCCACAATGGTCTTCTTCAGGAAATTATGAAGAGGGTGGTTGAGGGTAGAAACTGTAGAGGGCGCCCCAGACGGGAGTATTTCCAGCAAATGTTCAAGGACATTAGTTGTAGCTCTTATGCTGAGCTGAAGAGGACTGCATAGGTTCGAGAGGAGTGGAGTTCGAGATGCAAGATTTTGTTGCTGCAAACCAATCCACCAGATTGATACTACGAAGAAGATATTATTTTACAATGCTGCTTTTTAATTGATTTAAAAAACGTACACAGTATCAGTATTGAGGAGTGCAGCGTCTGTAGTTTCGCTCGTTAGAATCGAATTTTATAAAAAGCTGAGCATATTCTATTTTGTGATTTTTTTAAAGAAGATATGTTGTGTGAAAGTGAAAATTATCATCACCAGCCTGTGTTCTTTCACTGTTAAACGTAGGCCTTCTGCATAAGTCTCCATCTTTCTCGATCTTCCACCCTCCGCGTCCACGTTATTTCCGCTATTATTCTGATTTGGCCAACGTTTTGTTTGCCAGTACTTGGACACCACTGCAACACTTTTCTTCCCCATCGACCGTCATCTCTTCGACAGATATGTTACATTGTTACTCGAGTGTGCCTATTAAAAAGCTTTAGAATTTTTGCTTTAAAATGTACATTAGTTTACCAAATGCTGCCTATTCCACTTATATATGCTGACATCCCCTGTCTAATCAAGTGATTTCAGCTTACCCTGATCGTCATCGAGATGCGTGGTGGATGATTGAGGAGCAGGTCACCAAAGCAAAGAACGTGTCGAGAAGCACATTTGATATTTATCTTACGTAAAAGAAGACTGACAATATTCGGTCGTCCGTCCAGGACACAGACAATGGTTTGTACCCCACAGCCCCGGACGGACACTCTAATATAGCGGCCATCTATCGAACTAGCCGCTTCCACGTGACTTGAAGTGACTGTCAAAATGTATAAACCAAATATTTATCATAAATCTAAAACCAAGACTAAGAGACGAAAAATTGCATGTCGAGGCTTTTCGACAACAGAATGAAATCGTGTTGATATAAATGCCTGCCGATACAAAGTTAGTAAAAAATTCAAAATTCAAAAGACTTCAACGAACTTTTGGCAGCAGTTAGCAACACAAGAGTGCGGGTCTGTGCTGGCGTCCATCGCGGAAACACTTCATCCGCCACAAACCGGCTGAAGAACAAGCGGCCGTGATGCTGGCTGAAGAGATGCTGCTGATACCTCTGGAGCTACGTCATCAAAGTCAGCAAGACGGGGACCTGTAACGTCAAAATCAGCTGTTCGGCTAGCGACTGCTTCAGCATATCGCAACGACGACGCTCACAAGCCTAACAAAGAGTTGGACCCACTTTTTTATGCAAACGCGCTTAGAAGAGGTCCAGTCGAAGGTTTTAAGCTCCTAGCACAGTGGTTGTTAAAGTGGTGGGACAGCAAATCACTGTTGGTTTACATGAAAAATTCACTGGTCCACGAAGAATTGTTTTCTTTACATATATACTCATATGTACACAGAAAATAGTTCTTGTAGAGGCCCTTGGTCTTCCATGAATGCAACCAGGCTGGACTGTGTGCGTGAGAATAATATACAGCAAACATAATCTTATATGTATGTTTATATATGTTACATCATCATTAAATCATGAACAAAGTTGCAAAGGTTCGCGGTTTAAATCTGCCGTTAACTTTTCCCAATTTATTTCTTAGAGAAATGTCATCACTCAACTTTTAAGCATCCAGATTGGCACAAATTTTCAAGAAAGAAATATGTGCTGAAATCAAAGGCCATCTGTATCTTTTGTTATATTCATTGCTGGCGGAAAACTGAAACACACCTGTACGTAGAATATGAATTACTCGTAATAATCGATGTTTTTTTGCATTTTTGTCGACTTCAGTATATTTTTGGCATGTGTTACGGTTTACACCTGTTTGAAGGGCTCGGAATAAGTTTTCAACATTTTCTATGATATGGACGTATTTGCGAGTTATGATTACGTCGCTCGTGGGCCTGACAAAAGATTTGGAGCTACCTGCAAGTTGTTGGTGTGAAGTCAAGATGGAATGTGAAAATCGATTTGGAAGATGAAGCTTTGCACGTGGAAGGTATTCGGTATAATTGGGATGTTGGTAGAAGAGCGTTGGCCTTGTTACACTGTAGACTTGTACGAGTATTTGCATCCGCCAATACGGCGATTGAAATAATTACTGCAGAAAGAACGATAGTTATTGAAAGAAATATTTTGTTTAACGCGTTTTTTATGTTATTTAAATACAAATCATTTAAAGTTTACTTTTTATCAAAACACCATGTTTTGTGCACACTGAAAACATCAGTGCTTTTTAATTTTTCTCACCATTCTGGTTCAGATATCTTTTGTCACATTGCATGGAAATTTGCTGAAAAAACAGAACTGTGTGGCTACAATTTACAGTAACCCTATTATTAAGTTGTGGAAAAATTATTGCAATGATTTGATTTTTAAATTTATATCAAATCGAATGATATTAGCATTAAGAATATTTATTACACTATACTTGTTGAATCTGAAATAAAACGATTAAAAAAATTGTAGTTTTTTTTATAAGTAAAATTACTGAACGAATTTTTTAAGTGTGGGTAACCAAAAAAGTGGAGTACAAGCCAAATAACATTAAAGGGGTTTTTTAAATTATTAAAAAAATTAATTCACTCGTTTTATTCCTTTTAAAAGTCTCTTGAAGGAATGCTTGAACCACTAGGTTCATCTTTGCCTTTTAGAGACTGCATTAAAGCCGCTAGATGCAGTTCCAAGAATAAATACTTCACTTAATAATATCATCATCAGATGCTGTCAATCCAAAGCCAGGTGTAATATCTTCCTCTTTTCGCTCATTAAATATATCTGTTATTTTAACATTTGAACTACGAAATATAAAACCGACAGCAAAAACACAATATTTGCGTGGATATTATTAGATAACCGATTTCAGTCAATACTGAAAGCGAACTACATCATGGAAGAGTTACCGACTGTTGCTTATTACTGTGTCGTTCGTTGGGATGATCTGCCCCTTAGGACCAAATAATCAAGGCGCAGTGATCATTGACGTAATTATTGGATTTTTTATCGATTAATAAGTCCCAAAATAAGCCTCGGATACTACAGTTGCTGTCTCTTCCTGGACACCTGCCACGTAAGTCGTCGGGAATAATATATATTCCCAGGTGTTTTGGTCAGTGACAACTGAAGAAACTGAGTGGCAGCAATTTGCGATGGAAATATTTTCCAGATGTGGAACGAAGGTGGGAAGATTTTTTTCTTTATCTTTATATATCCGTTCCATATTTAAAACATGTATGGTCATCGTAAATTGATGCCACTCAGTTCTGTTAGTTGCCATGGGCCATGGCTCGTTGCAAGACATTTTTGCACCCGAAGATCCACGTGGGAACATATATGATTCCCGACCACTTCCAAGCCAGAAACATGAGGACTTGAAAAGACCAAACTGTATTTGTATTCGAGGAATATTTTTGGGTAAATTGTTTTTTTTTTTTTTAAGGAGATGATTAACCAGACGCTCCAACGCATGAATGATGCGGTGCTAAGAAGCAACCTATTCCGTATTTTTAGCACATTTTATTCGAGAAAAATTATGTTTTTATTCTTTTTAATATTATATTGAATTTTTTTCCAGCGTTAGATTTAAAAAGCATCTACCGCTTAGTTGAGGTAAACAATTTTTTTTCTCATAAATAATTATATAAAAAAAAATACTACTCAGTGTGAATAGCAAATGGTCGCGGATCAGCGCTGAGCAATGCTATGTAAATGGTTGCAAGAGTTTGTAGTTTGAATTCCAGTGTCTACCGTTTATTTCTCTCCGATACTGATAAGAGAAAATATATTTTTATGCGTGTATCAAATATTGAAACATTGTATAATTTTTTTCATTTATTAATAAATGATTTAATGTTTGTATTGTTGCGTTTCTGTTCGGCCCTGGTTTGCTGCCTGTGTGTGTGTGAGCTCCGCGTGCCGGTGCTCGTTCACCTTTTAGCCCAGTAAACTCTAGCAAGGTTCGTTCACCCAGTGTATAACACTCGCTATATACCGGCCATACTCGCACAGCCACCGCGGGAACGCAGCCAGCCAAGCCGAGTCATACGCGGTGGCTATCCACCCATCCCCGGGGAAGTTAATTCATTTTCTTATCAAATATTTTTTTGTATTAACATCCTCCTCTCTCAAAAAGAGGGGCGTTATTACGTCGCGTGAGGCTGAGGAGCAGGTCAGCAGACAAAGACTTTTTTAAATGCACAGATAAAAATATTACAAGTTTGTGACCACGCGGTATGACATCCCGCGCGGCCGCGACGCGACCCTGCCAAGCCTAAGGGTGGTGACTGACTGCTTGTGTCCGCACTTCCGCGGCCCGTGCTCGGTCACCAGCAGATCCACCTTCGTCTCTTGACCGACTGTAGTATCTACTAACATCCTCCTCTCTTTCAAAAGGTTGTTATTCCGTCGCGTGAGGGCATGATTCGGAGCAGATTATTAATAATATACACATACTTTTTCAGAAGTTTATAAGAAATATATTTACGATAAAATTGTCAAATTTATGGCTCGACCTAGTCACAGAATCAGGCCGAGCCACAATACAATATCTCTTGACGACGGGCGGCACACGACTGGCCCGTGCGGCGCCATGGTTGGTCACCAGCGCCGTAAGTGGCAATCTATATAACTAACACCAATATGGCGACACACATGTCTGACAAGCGAACAGAAATAAAAGACGAAAGATTGTTTATCGAGGTTTTTCGGTACCTGTATGCAAGGGCTACATCGTGCTGATGTCAGTATATATTCCGGCTGGAGAAAATTGAGTGGGTTTTGCTTACGGTTGCCAACTGTCCTGGATTGGCCGGGATTTTCTCGAAATCGGAATCGCTCTTCCGTATACAAGATAAATGAAAAATTAGCCTGGAAATTTGGAGAAAATAGTCCATTTTTATATTTTTATAATATTTGTGTATACAGTAAAAACCTCGACAACCATCCAAGCCGAGTCATACGCGGTGACGATTGAGCCAACCCCGTGGAAGTTAATTTATTTTCTTAGCACAGATTTTTTTGTATATATTACAGCTAGAGCAAATTGGATGTATTGTGTATAGAGTTGCCTACTGTCACAAATAGGCCGAGATTGTCCCGGAATTTGAATAGCTGTTTCGTGTCCCGGATAAATGAAAAATTGGCCTGCAAATTTTGAGAAAATATTCCGTTTTTATTATTTTTTAATATTTGTTCATCAATAAAACCTCGATACAACGGATCTCTATTACTCGGAATTAAGATGTACCGGACAAAAATCTGGCCAAATGTGACAGAAATTTGTAGTGACTTTATGTTCTAGATATGGAACGGATATGGAAGGATAAAGGTATTGTGGGGTCAATCGTAAAGTATAAATGAAGCAATACATCCCATCGCAGGGATGCTACAGCCAGGAAGGATGTGTAGTGGAAGCGTTAGTAATTCAGGTTTTATATGTGAGCAAATAGAGATGCTGAGAGAGCATTCCAAAACATGCCTATAGTGTTAAAGAATGAGCTGAAAAAGCTGTTCATCTTGATGCTGGAAAAGAGTTCTACAGATCTCACGTCGATAAATAATTACAAGAATGATCAAAAGATAAAAATCAGAAGAGCAATGACCAATTGATAGTAGCGATTGAAAAGGATTAGTAAACTGACTTAATGTATGTGTTACAAGGATTCACGATTACACTTAAGGTGTCATTGTATATCAAGCATACTGTTTTTCTTTATGAAGACTTCAAACGATTAAAATAGTAAGAATTTCTACTGATTCCTTTGGATGTGACAAAATCAATGCTATTTTTGAAACATTTTAATATTCATGAGCATGATAATGAACGTGTTATATTGTAACGAAGCCATCATTTTGATACTATACAGAAGCTGATTATGACGACATATAATCACATAAGTTATTCGCAATTTGTATTCCTACTGATTGTATCTATCGATATTTGTAGGGAAAATGTGATTTTTTATAATTTATAAACGAGTAATGTTTTAAAAATAATTTTATAATAAAATAATTCTTTACGAACTAATTTTGCTTTGCAAGTAAGCTTGTCATATCCATAGTCTACTATTTCTGACGTAATATACTTAAATTACCCTCGTATTTTTAACAAAATCGTGATTTTAGTATTTAAGTGTAAAATTGTTCTCAAATATTATAATTTGATGTAGAAGATACACAGTGCCGGTTTTAGGGGATGGTGAAGTGGGTCGGTGCCCCAGAGCGTCTAATAAGCTAGGGGCGCCGAAGGCAACTACTCTTGAATAGATTTTTCAAAATATAAATAATATGGGGCGCCAGAAAAAAAAATGTCCTAGGGCGCCGCAGAGTCTAAAGCCGCGGTACTGGAGATACATTCGATCGTATTTTAATAACAACTGCGATTGCGTACTTCGTTATATGTAATTTTATTTCATACATATTATATTTTTTCCTAGTTTGAGCATATTGTCGTCACAAATTCTCGCCATAATGTTCTGTTATTCTCAAATTATCTCTGCAGATGGAAGGTCCACCGAGTACATACTATGTAAAGTTCTTGCTTCGATGAGAGACGGGAGTTTAAATAAAAAGCAGCTCTAGTTTGCGAGGCTATCATGTTTTTTAATCAGCATATTAAACGATATTAGATAATTTGTAAATGATATTATAAATCCATTTTACAAGATAATCATAGTCTAAGGACACATTATAAATTAAGTTACATAATTTATAAGGGAATCGCTTGGTGAAAACCCTTCTTGTCCCGTCCTGTTTTTTTAAACCCAGATGGGACCCGTTACTGTGTGCACGCAAAAAGCTACTTGTTAGATAGTGGCTGAAGGCCTTCCCGTGATTCTAGGTGCATCAGATGTCAAATAGACCTCAGTCTAAGGATGCGAAGTTAGTATAGTAAAACTCGAATTACCTTCTTTAGTAACACGTTGCTAACCTCGAAATACGTGGGAATGGATAAGGATATGGTGAGATTGGGAAATGGATTCTGCAAATGGCAGACATCAGTTAGGAGTCATTACTTGCAATATTATAAGGGAATATATAAAATAATTACATTTTTTCTTCCCATGTCCGTACTATAGTAAGTATACTTTAAACATAGTCGTATGGTTATCACAGATTTCCGCTACTCAGTGCTTGTTATGTGCAAAACAGCTATTTTTCATGCCTTGTCCAAAGATACCTCTTCACACAAAAATACATCTAGGAACATATATGGTTCCTGAAGACCTCCAGAGCAAGAGCCCGGGGACTTGATGAAACAGGTGTAATATCTGAGGCATATTTTGTGTGATTTATTAATCGGATTCTTTGTGGATATCTCATGACTAGCACGATTATTTGGTCCTAAGGGGCGTTTGAACCAACCAACTCCGATAACCCATCCATGTTTCGGTCTCTCCTATGTTTCTTAACTTCTGTGATCTAGCGAGAGCCACGCTTACCATGTGCTTTTGTCGTTGGTACATCAGTATACACAAATATAACAGGCACCTAATTTTACTAAGCACTATATATGAAGTGAATTTAAGAATCATAGTAAATTGACGATATCATATACATAATATATATTTAATATTTCCAGCAATAGAAAATGTGTCAATGGTTAAGATAATGTTCAAAGATTTTTCTTGATAATGACGCTTACTTTTTACATGAATTTAGGGATACATTTGTATCTATTAACATCCTCCTCTCTATACAAAGGTTTTTAGTCCGTCGCGTGGTGGCAGGAGGAGCAGATTAATAACACAGATTTTTTTCTGAAGCATATTGACATATATTTACGATAATCTTTACAAACTTATGGTCCGACCTAGTCACAGCATTTAGGCCGAGCCACAATACAATATGCTCTCGTTGACGGGCGACTGGCGCGCCCATGATGGGCTCTCGCACAGCGCTACAAGTGACGATCTCCGTAACAAGTCCAGAATGCCAATATGGCGACACATGGATGTCGACAAGCGAACAGAAATAAGACGCGAAAGATTGTATAATGAGGTTTTCGGTACCAGTCAGCGAGGGCTATATCATGCTGATGTCACTTAAAAACTATGTGTTTTTTTAAATTTATTTTTTATCTATATGTGTTTATTTGGAAAATTATTCTGTGAGTAAAGTGATCTTATAAGGAGTTCTTTCAAGACGTCTGGATGCTGCAAATGTCACAAGTCTCAGTCGGAACGATCGAGCACAGTTTTTAGTATCGATCCAGTATACATTGCCATAGTATGGTCTCTGCCTTCCCGCCTCTTGTCTCATGACAGTTGGCATCAGCTGTTCACGGGTCGATGGCCTCGCAAGTTCGGAGGTTCGCCATTGGCGTCGCTAGAGAGCATCTCGAGCTACAATTTTCGGTGGGAATTTGTTTCACTACTACCAACTGATGCACTGAATAATTTAAATTGTGATATTTTGACCGCAGATTTTTTTTATTCAAGCTCTCATAAGAGAGTACGGAGTGAAGGTTTCTGATAATATATAGCGCTCAGATTGCATTTTTTTTATTACCATGAAGTAACGCAATGAATGGTCAATTAAATATGCTGTTTGTGTGCAAGTATGTAGAGGACATATCGATATTTAATTATAGACATAAGATATGGAGAAATAGCATCGTATATCATCAGAGTAAAAAAAAATAAAAAAAACATAAATTTAACATAATTTTTATTCGGCTTTGATCATGAAGGTGTGGAACATCTTTACGGATTTAGGAACAAAACTGTTAAATAATTAATTAATAAATTAGTTTGACATGAATAAATAAAATGTATATCACAATTTAAAGTTATTTAAAAATGTACTTCCATTATTGTAAATATTCAAATTCTAAATTTAAAGTTCTAAACTACTGAATATTTTTTTTTTAAGCTAACATTACCGTATTTTAGGGATACTCGTAGATATGTCATTTGTCAATTCTGATTATTGGATACAAAATTTTCATCTAACACTAATTTTGATCTATCGGTCATGATATGTATTTTCACCGAAGAGGAATAGTCTCACACCAACATGGTATTAGGTATAGTATTCGCATGGAGATAATTATTTTACTCTGCTGGGGTTCAACCTTGTGACCTCTCTAACTTGACAGTATAGCGCTTTAACCTCTGAATATGCCCTTTGTATTGGAACCAGATATAAATTTATTAAATAAAAAGAATTCTATATATAATTATTACAAACATTATATATAAAAAATAGTAGTACAGATAGTAGGTTATTACCATCTAATAGGCTTTATGCGTTCAGGCAGGATTCCTGAAAGCTGCATGCTGAATGGATGCATTTTTTTGTTTAAAGGTTGTGTAGATTTTGATTGTTATTTGTTAGTGTACTCGTACATTAAATACCCACAACCCGGAAAACCCTTGTAAGGCACTGAGATGAAGACCTCTTGCAGGACTGAAAGCCCGAAACAAAGTGGATGATTCTGAAATAAGAAAGGCTTACGAGAAGTTTTTGTGTGATGGGGAATATCAAGTAGGCTGTTAATCACATACCTTAATTATAAAGATTAAGTAAATAGCTTAATTTTTTATACTCATATCGCCATTAGATACATTTTCAGGTTTAAAGCAATTAGAGTGTACTTGTCAGGTCCTTAAGTCAATCAAGATACATACAACAATTAGCAAATATTTGGGTTTTCCTTATTATAACTAGAAAATATACTTAAACAGGTCCATCTAGCAATCAGTTTTCTGAGTGTATTTTATTGCAGACTATGAGTTTTTCAAATTCTAATACATTTTTCGACTAAAACGCTTGACTGTTATATTGAACAGTCTTGGGTTTGAATCGAAATGAATAAGTATTTTTTAAAAATCAGTCGAAAAGAACCAAATAAGGTCACAAAGCTTTAGAGATTTATAAAGTTTTAACCTTTAATCAAAGAAGATCTGCACCTAGTAACAACCATCTCAGAGAGGCGAGCCCAATGAAATCGGTCACATCTTGCGCCACGATGCTCTTCTTCACGACACTGTGGAAGTGATGGTTGAGGGTAGAAACTGTAGAAGGCGCCCTGGACGGAAATATTTGCAGCAAGTGTTCGAGGACATGAGTTGTAGCTCTTATGCTGAGTTGAAGAGGATTGCAGAGGATCGAGAAGAGTGCAGATTGAGATGAAAGATTTTGTTGCTGAAAACCAATCCACCGGATTGATACTACGAAGAAGAAGAACCTATAAGCAAAGAAGAGGTAAATCAAAAATAAATCTTTCAAAACGAATAATTGTTTTTATAATATCACATATCAGTTAGCTTGTGATGGTTGATATCAAACGACTATTGTTGTCATGACATGTGTTTTCTAAGTATGTATAAATAATTTTATAAATAAAAAAATATAAAATAAACTAATTTTTCCACAATATTAATTTGTGAACTTAAAACGTAGCTTGATCTCTACGCGAAACAGTTTTTGTCTCGAAATGGCGAGCGTTATAGAAGCCACAGATTCGGAGATATTGTCAGCGCCGTCTGTCGGTGTTCTCCTGTGTGTGTTGACACAAAAAACACAATGAAGTTAGCGTCTATTTCTGAAATGGCCGATTTCAGAGATGCCTGAATTCCCGCGGGTCGTTGACCCCGTCTCATAAGTCCGCTAATAATATCGCCACTCGTCAATTATCGACGTAAGAATACGCGACACAAAACAATAATTAGAACATTTATTTAAGAAGTGTCATTATTAAAAAGTAATTATATTTTATTTGTTAATTCGAGCGTAATTCTATAAAAGTATATTTAAGCTTTAAGCATTCAGATTAAGATCAAAATCAAATTTTAAATATACAACTTATTTCAGAAGTTCTGAAAATATTAGAATTATTTTTCTTCTAATGTTTCAGTGTTCCTTTCCATAGAAACGTGTGCAATAGTTCTTCCCCTGAAAAATGGTTGAACCATCGGAGAAAATACTGTTTTTTTGCAAAATCAAATAAAATCTGTTATAACTTTCAAATTTATTCTGAGAAGCTACAAAAAATACATTAAGTGTTACTTGTACTTAAGCTTGTTATTTTTGAAATTGTCATAAATGTTTTTTAAAGTGTATTAATAAAAAATCTACAAAACTGCTGTAAGGCCAGCTATGCTCTACGGATTAGTGTTGGACTCCGCTGAAACACGACTTGGATATGATTCATGTGGCAGAGATGAAAGTGCTGAGATGGGCGAGCGGTGTGACTAGAGTGGACAGAGTTCAAAATGAGCGTATTCGGAGTTCATTTTAGGTGGCCCTCATATCTGAAAAGGTAAAGGAAAACCATCTAAGATGGTATGGGAATGTGACACGGAGAGATGAGGACCACATGGTGAAGAAAGCCCTCAACATACCCACGCTGAAGAGAAGACCTTGAAGACACCAGGCAACCTGGACTTCAACTGTAGACTCTGGGCTTGACCGAGAATGCAGCGCAGGACAGGCAGACATGGCGAATGTACATAATGAGAGCCGACTCAGATGATGGGAAATGGCGAGACTAAAAATAAAAGTGTATTAAGAAAACAGAACCTTAAAGAAGTTCGTGGGTGTCTTCGTACACCGGAAGCCATTTTAAGTACTGGCGATTCTCCTATCAACTTCACACTAAAGATATATCTTTTTACGTTGATTATATTGGAAATCATAATAATAGTTTGAGAGTTAGAACTGAGCGTGAATCAAACGTTGTGAACGCTGTTTGCACGAATGAGGATCGTGATCTCCTCATCATCATGGAATAATGACACGCCATGATAGACAGGACATTTAATGATCTGGTGGACAATAATGGATACACTTAACGTACCTTTAAGGAGAACTGTCGGAAAAGAGATATCAATTTTTCTTTTTTAATCACTGTCGGGGATCGAACCCACGACCTTTGGCTTGTAAAGCAAACGCTTTGACCACTGAGCTATGACCGCCGGAAAAACCTTTAATTGGTTACTAAACAAAGATATACTATATTTAATTTGACATTTTAAATAGTTCGAATTTTATTCTTGCCCCTTGAAGTATGTACTGCATTATATAAAGTAATATTTTAAATTATTATTTATGACGTGTATTTTTGTCAGAATATTTGCTTGTTTATTCTTAAAGTACCTGCGCGTATTGGGAAATATGTCTGGTTTATAATTCCCCTGAAATTTATATCTGGGTGCGACACGTACATGACAATGGTCACGTAGTCATTACAGGGAGAGTACCAGCAACGTGAATGATCCTGTGTACACATATCTCTGTACATATCAAATTATCAGGTTCGATGGTTAAAAAAATAATACATTTAAAGTATGTCTGTCCTGAAATACATTATTTTCCATTTTAAATTAAAATAAATGTTTCTGAAATATATTGTCACATCCTCCTCTCTTTAAACGGGTTGTTATTCAGTCACGTGGTGGTAGGATGAGGAGCAGATATCAACAAACATACTGAACTTTACAAACTTTCGGCCCAGGCGGGATAACATGCCGGGCCGGCCATAATGCGACCTTTTGACGGTCGGAACACAACTAACTGCCGTGCGGTGCCCTAGTCGGTCACACATCACCGCCAGTGGCAATATATGTAACTAGTCCTCCTAACGACATTACAAAATGACACCACATAACATGTACGACAAGCGAACAGAAATAAGAGACGAATGATTGTAAATCGAGGTTTTCGGTACCAGTTAGCAAGGGCTATATAATGCTGATATCAATTGATAATGAAACTTATAATGTATTTTAATAATAGCGACCACGATAAAAACGAAATATTGATGAAAAATGTATTTCTTAATTTAAAAGTTTGTAATGTAACCTTATAGCGACCTTTCGATTTGTTTTTAATTTTTGTCTTGTATTAGTTTGTCGTTCTCTAACACATAAAATACCTGTCATCAGAATCATAATAGATTCTTAAAAAAATAAGGTGCAAGATAAAATATTTAATTGATGTTCAGTAAATATTAACAACCGCGTTACTTTTAGAAAACGACTTCACGTAGCCGGGATAGTTATCGGAACGCGTGGTGGAGGGATGAGGAGCAGATGAGCAACACAAAGACTTTTTCAAAAGCACATTGAGATAAATTTTCGATAAAGATTGGCAAACTTCCAGTTTGAGGCGGAGTGTTTGCTTTCAGGCCCCGGACGGATCATAACTGGGACTCATCGCGGTCGGAGCTCAACTGACGACTTCCGTAGCTACGGCAGCGCAGCTATGTAACTAATGCAGTGGCCATTTATAGAATTAATGGCGCACCAACGACAGTCATGTAAATTGACTTGTCAAATAAATCATAATGGCGGCACAATACATTACTTTACTCCTTAAATCTAGACACCTTTTATGTAAGCGAGTCAGAAGAGCGAATAAAAATAAGGGACGAAATATCGGGGTTTTTGGCACCAGCCTGCAAGGGCTATATCGAGTTGACGTCATTGTATATGCTCCGATGTGCAAAGCTCCCGAATTAATATAGTGACATAAAAGAGAAAAAATATATTTATATGTTTTTATATCTAGAATCTAGTGTCCATGCTGCTTAATGATTAAACATACATATAGATTATTAGACTATGGTTTATTATTTCCTAGGCATTGATTAGATCCTGGATAAGAACGACGCCCATTTCCACAAGTGATAAAGTACGAATATACTGAAAAAAAATCTATACGACTTATATTTTACATTGCGTGGCTTCCTGTACATCTGTCTCTACATTTTGTTACTAAGTATTTCTATATTTTTTTTATTTTTTATAATATCGTATCATAAACAGTTCAAGCGATTAATTTAACAAAAATTTAAAAAATACTTGGCCGCTATGCATGTATAATTGTATATGTATGTACGTTGTTTCAGTTCAATAATTCGGTGTTCGCGAGTGAAGAACCTCTGGGAGTGTTTCGGTAGATGGAGTAATTCAGCAAGATTTGCTCGGGGTCAATGGATAACCCTCGTTCAGACATAAAACACAATGGTGAAGACTGGAGTCTCCGTTGCTACGAAGAAAGCAGCAGCTGCAGAGCCGGCGCAGTTGCCAACAGAAGAAATTAGCATCCAATAAAACATTACATATATTATAAACGACACGTTCCTGATGAGTATATCTGTGCTCGTACGCATTAATCAAGTTACATTATAGTTTGCAACTTGTATATTTTTACACACAGAATGCTGAAAGCGGTGGCTTGCAGAGAGAGCTTGTTTCATGCCTTGGAAACGTTTTTTTAAACTACTAACGCATTATTTGTGACTCGTGGCTAAAACAACGTGCCGCATATACAGACTCTAAAAATGTCATTCTTTTATATGGTAACGGATACTTATAGCCCCGACGATTTCCCTGATGAAGTTTTATAGCAAGGGACCGTCAGAACTAAGCAGCAATTCAGGAAAATCCTCCCAAGAAATGGTAGAGACTCCCAGGCGACAACACAGAATGCGTCTTCTGTTCTCATGGATGATGCACTCCACAAGAGAGTATCTCACCGTCTGTTGCATGCCTGGATCACATGGACAAGCGTCGCACGAAAAGAGGCCAAATATTTTTAGGAATTCTCTGAAAATTCCGTGTCCGGTAAACGTTTGAGTGAGATGAAATTCCACGGAGTTCGTCTGTTTCCACGTCAATAAGTGTTCGATGGTTGGGAAGAAAGACTTGGTTATTCCTCCCGAAGTTGATTCTTGTATGCTGTAATGGATACTGGCAGCCGACTAAAAATCTATGCAGCCGTATGATAGGTGTGGAGAACAGGTGCTTGCGTAAAATACTAAAGTATGATGATTTGAATTTGTAAATAATGACAAAGCTTATGAGCGTATATAATTATTTTGTAGAGCTGCGAATCCTGAGATGTAACCAAATGTCAATGCAATCGCCTTTTGAATTTGGAGAAAAAGTGTCTACGCTGAAAATTTGAGGCACGATGGTTTGATTTTGTGAGAAATTATGAGGCAAAGAACAGCAGATTTTTTAAAGGATTTAGAGACGAAGATGCATATAGTTAGTACACGCTCTTCGTACACCACAGGAGAGCATACACTATTTAGGCTTACGCTATACTAGACGGAGACAGGAACTAAATTTGGAGTAATTAAATATACACATACTATACATCAAATACTTTATACGCATCAATTCATTCAGAAAAATATCGGCAGAAGCGGGATACGAACCGCGAGCCTTGGAAACACCTTTGCTCGGGTCTTTATAAACCTCCTAGCCCTCTCGACTATTTCTCTGCCAGAGCTGACACGCGTTAGAAGATGTATTTATACCATTGTTATCATCGTATAACGATAGATGTCTCTAGTATATATTCAGAGTATGTGTATTATTATATTTTATTATTCAATCAGTCAACATTTATTCACAAGCTTTTTAATATTATTACTTTCCGACAGTCTGTATATTTAATTACTAATAATATTGTAATATATTCAATGATCTATAAAAGAAGATAAGAATATTGAAAAAATAAAATAATATTCTAACAAATATTAAAAACTAAATTTGGAATTTATTTGACAGGATTGTGATGAGATCGACATTAATTTACGAGAGTACTTTGCAACTGTATGTAATGATAATGAAAATATCGACAGTCGCCGTATTCCAGTAGCTTTGATTTTCATTGAGAGAATCTAACTTCTTTCTTCATCTCCTTTCATCCGTTTTTTCTCTTTTGTACTTCAATACAGTGGCCAAAATTGTTCAAAAGGGACTACCACTGAACTTATCGGATGCTGGCATAATATAACTGTGAGTAAAGGTAAAGGATAACTTCATTTTTTCAATGTTTTCAGTATTCACTTTGAGTTCCATTATAAATTATAAATATTTATTTATTTACCTTGTTTTCACATGGATCACGTAACAAAAGTTCTTTATTAGGGGACTGCAGTTTCGAACAACTCGTAGCCTTTCTCAATCCTATTCGTACTAAGAGATAACTGAGCTGCTATAGTACTTTGTGAATAGTCTAACCCATTTTTGTAGGAGAGAGGGTGGGGGTGTGTCTATCAGGAAATGATAAGAGAGGGAGACAGGTAGGGTTGCAAGTATGATAACTTCATTGACTTTTCATGTGATGCAAAGTGTGTAGGTCTAGTAGTTTTGAGAATTTGATAAGGCCTCTTTCTTCCTTTCTCTGATGATGGAGTTTCGTGATGATGATGAGCCTCCCTGATGACTTCTGTTGCGTCCCTGATGATCTTTCGCAGTTCCGGTTGCCGGTCCATCTCAGGCAGCGCGTCGCAAACGGGTTATTTTTTTCAGCAGATTCAAAAAGCCGGTATAATTTTATGGCCTACGTCGTCGTTTTTTTTCGGTCGTCTTTTGAGAACTCTATATACTTTACCGGGAAGCTGGGCACACGGAGAGAGGGTCAAAACCAGCGATCTGGGAACTGAAAATAGAAAAATACGAAAAATGCAACAAATGTGTGACAGTGAAGTACGTCAAACGGGGGCGAAGCTTTTACACATTACAAGTTTTTTTTTTGAATTTACTATGAATGGGTGGTCTTCACGGGATGACTTTCGTCTACCACCAATTTTAATTGATAGGGTTTGACTGGCGGAAGGATCAAATTAACACCAACCGGGGATATTTTACAGCTCAGAAATCGTTTTTTTTTTAATCTCCGTGGGGATCGAACCCACCATCTTTGGCTTGAAAAGCAAGCGCTTTGACAATTGAGCTATAGCCGCCGGCATAGTTGTAATTTTCAGTGAAAAATATTTTATTTGCTTCGATTTTTTCGATCGATAATTACAATATTGTAACAATACAATATTATAAATTAAAGATGTTTGATAAATAACTTCATAGGTTTTCACGGCCAGATTTGATGTTGTGGCTTTTGGGTTGAGCCGTGTGTGGTGAACTTTTAAAAGAAATATATAATCTGACTCAAATATAAAACTAACTCAAAACTAAATAAATTATTAATCCTGAAGAAGACCCCTGCAATGGCGGTCAAAATATTGGTTGAAAAAAGTTCACCACACACGGCTCAACCCAAAAGCCACAACATTAAGATGTTTGAGGTTACGGCGCGCTCCGCTTCACTTACGGCCCGGGTCTCGACGGAGGTAGATCGTTCGTTGTTTCTGGCCCGGGCCGAATACCGAAGTTTGTTAATATTTTGCCTTAAATAAATTACAAAATGAACTGTCTTCCGGTTTGAGGAGGGTAAAGTTCAGTCCAGCTTAACCATCATGAAATGCAGCAACTGTCAAAAAAAATATAATGGCGAATGCGCCGTGTATTTTTATATTTAAAATTAAGACTAATATTATTAGATGTAAATGTCAGGCGAGCGTACAAAAATTAAAGACAAAAGATTATTTTTCGAGGCTTTTCGGCATCAGCCTAAAAGAGCTATATCAAGCTGATATCAGTAACTTTGAACTTGATCAAGATTATGGATTTTGGTAAGACCACTAATCACACAAATCTTATTAGCTTTCTGATACTAAAATTATTACAAATGAATATTTTCTTTCGTATAAGATAGGATTCATGTGGCTAGGATTCATGTAGTTAGCAGAGATGAAGATGCTCAGGTGGGCAGGCGGTGTGACTAGAGTGGACAGAGTTCGAAATGAGCATATTCGGGTTTCAATTCGGGTGGCACCCATATATGAAAAGATAAGGGAAAACCGCCTAAGATGGTATGGGTATGTGACACGGAGAGATGAGGACCACATGGTAAAGAAACCCCTCAACATACCCGCGCTGAGTAGAAGACTTGGAAGACCACAGGCAACCTGGACTGCAACTGTAGACAAGGATTTGAAGACTCTGGGCTTGACCGAGAATGCAGCGCAGGATAGACAGACATGGTGAATGTACACAAGGAGAGCTGACTACAGATGATCGGAAATGGTGAGGCTAAAGAGAGATAAGTTGTCGACTGTTGAAATTGACAGATCTTATATTATATACTGGCGATACTTTTACGTGAAAGGACATCGGAATAAGATACATGTATACGTCATCAGTCGCTACCAAAAATACTTCCATCCCACTGCATGACATACATCGGTAAGTGTAATATATATCTTGTAACGTGTTATATCAATGTGTCAGTTTGCAGTGTGGTTTATTCATACATCAGAGTTCATATTAAGTGCGTATTTGCAAAACCAATAAGTACAAGATTAATGTCACCCAGAATGTTGACCATCCATGTCCCGGGATATCCAAAGACCAAAGTGATAGAAGATGAGCGATTAAACAATGAAAAAAACATGATTTATTTCATGCAATATCTTGAAGCAAAGTAGAACACTGTTCTGGTCGCCATGCAGATTTCTTGCGGAGAAAAAAACTGCGCAGACTAGTTATGGCTAAATGATACCCGGGTATTACGTTTATATTTAATTTGATGCTAAGAGATGACGGCGTATTAGCGTTTCAAAAGGAGCAGAGCAAAGATCATTTGTATCATAATCTTTGTCTATTCTTTGTCTCGGAACCTCGTTAATGAGTCATTGAGTAATTTTTTTCTTATATTTTTACAAAATATTTCAATTTTGCAATATTTATAAATCATTAAAAATGTACACAGATATTCAACAATTGATGCACACTAGGGTGTCCCAATTTTTTTTTTCGTTTTTTTAAAGGCTCACCCCCTCGTTTTGTGTGAATGATGTCCAAATAATTGTAAAAAAAGTTTCACATCATTAAAACCACGGAAAAAGATAGCGACTTGCATCGGAACATGTCAATACTAGAATTCTAAGGCGCGCGAAAGCTGAACCCTGATTATAAAAAGCATTTTTTTATTTTCTGTAATAGATAATAATATTTACATAATAGATACTTAATATTTGTAAGATAGAGATAAAACAGGGTTTTATTTGCTGAATAAACATTAAGTTTTCAAAAGCTCCTTTTGGCCTTCATACAAACATTTATATTAAAACTTCAACATCAAGTCGCTATCAGAAAACATTTGTTCGATAGCAATTAAATTAATTATGTGAGTTACTAGGACCAAACCACATAAAAATAGAGGGTGAGCCGATTTCATTTCGAAAAAAAATATTTTCCCATACATAGCCTTGGACACCCTAATGCACACGTATTTATTCACAGCAAACATTACCTTATATGACATTTCATTTATCAATTAGGATTGAGCCACCCCTTAGGGACAAATGATCCAAGCCTCGGAAGCGATGTACACATCGCCAAAAATATGTCACTGATACTTCAGCTGCCGTCTCATCAAGTCCCCGAGTTTCTGGCCTGGAGGTCGTCGGGAACTACATACTCGTATGTCTCTAGATTGACGTTCTGATGCAAAAATGTCTTAGAATCAGGCAAGAAAAACCGTCAGAACTAAATGGCGCCAATATTTAGTTATTGTATCATTTTGTCAGCGCATATGGCTTAGTATAAAACAAACTATAAAACAAAAGCCATGATTAATAGTCATATTTCACAGACCTTTGATCCTATTTCCATTGGAGGAACAGAAATAGAGTTTGTAAACGACTATACCTATCTGGGACAATTAATACAACTAGGGCGAAATAACTTCTCAAAAGAAATCAACAGGCGCATACAACTGGGATGGGCAGCATTTGGAAAACTAAAGTACATTTTTAAAGCGAAAATTCCGCAATGCCTTAAAACTAAGGCGTTTAACCAATGCGTCCTCCCTGTATTAACTTATGACGCAGAGACGTGGAATCTGACAGCAAGTCTTACCCATAAAATAAAAGTCACCCAGCGTGCTATGGAGAGATCCATGCTCGGAGTGTCGCTAAAAGATAGAATCCGAAACGATGAAATACGCAGAAGAACTCAAGTAGTGGATGCTACCCAACGAATAGGCACACTCAAGTGGCAATGGGCAGGACATATCCGTCGAAGAGACGACGGTCGATGGGGAAGAAAAGTATTGGAATAGCACCCAAGAACTGGCAAACGAAGCATTGGCCGACCCCCTGCAAGATGGACTGACGACATAAGAAGAATAGCGGGAGTGACCTGGATGCGGAAGGCGGAGGATCGAAGAGGATGGAGACTCATGCGGGAGGCCTACGTTCAACAGTGGACGGACACAGGCTGATGATGATGATATGGCTTAGTGGTAAAGCGTTTGCTTACCATACCAAAGATTTTTGGTTCGATCCCCCAATGAATGCCAAATGTATTAATTAAAATTAGCGACAGACGAAAGTCGTCCCGTGAATACAACACATTTCTATTTATTTACTGTTATAAAGGGATGTTGCTTGAATGCCGGGCTGTTGTATATGATGTTGGCGGATCAACACTTCAGATTCACCACATAGCCATATCTAATATGGTGAACAACATCAAATCTACATATGAGATTTCTACATAACCATCAACTGGCGATATTCTCTTGTTCGTATGTATGTAAAAAAAATGTTTAATGAATTAACATCCTCCTCTCTTTCAAAAAGAGTTGTTATTCCGTCGCGTGATGGTAGGATTAGGAGCAGATTAATAACACAGACTTTTTCGAAAGCACATTGACGTATATTTACTTTTAAACTTTACAAACTTGTAGCTCGGACCTAGTCACAGTATTAGGCCGAGCCACAATACAACAGGCTCTCGCCGAAGAGCGTAACACGACTGCCCGCGCTCGTGATGGCTCTCACCCAGCGCCACAAACGGCGGTCTATATAACTAGTCCCAAATGCCAATGTGGCGGACACATTCATGTACGACAAGCGAACAAAAATAACAGACGACAGATTGTATATCGAGGTTTTCGGTACCAGTCAGCAAGGGTTACATCATGCTGATGTCAGAATGAACGAATATTTGAAAGAAAATAAAATTATAAAGGTAAAGTTGAGAGTACAGTTACAAACGCTGAAGTCTACGAGAATTTGAAACAAACTTGTGAGGATTTAAAATTGTGGCTTTTGGGTTCAGCCGTATGTGGCAAATTACTTTTAACCACTAGTTCAACCGCCATTGCAGTGACCTTTTTCAGGATTGATGATTAAGTTGTGATTTAGTTGTGAATTTGCGGCAGATTTTTTTTTTACGAGTGTTATTGATATCTCCATGGCAACTACATACTCAAGCTTCATTGGTCCGGAGAATCGTGGGTATGTTCTAAGAATACGGTAGGTATGTTCTAAGAATTGTACCTCCACGAACGTCATGTCGGACTGTCACAACTAAATCATCAATCCTGAAGAAGACCCCTGCAATGGTGGTCGAAATATTGGTTAAAAGTCCAAAAGCCACAATATCAAATATGCCCGTGAAAACCTAAGAAGTTATTTGAGGATAAGTACTTTCAAAACTCTACAATTAACGCAATTAAGGTATTTATAATTTTAATTCATAAGGAAGAGAACCATGAGTAAAGATAAGAGATCACAATGAATAATGTATAATATTTTGTTCACAACTGATTCCCAAAAGTGGGACAGAGTATTGCTTACAATGGCATGCCGCAGAGTGCACACACAGATTACAAAGTGACATATTACCGTCTTAACCGTTATTGCATAAGTTATTTGTGAGGATTTAATTTTCCAAAAAGAAAAATTTCAAAATATCAGATGCGATAAGTGAGTATGATGTTAAATGTCTAAGAATCTGGTACAAAATGGCTTTTCTGCAGACTTGCATTTGCTCACTCCCACGGTTGACGGAGCTCCTTAGCAGGAAATGCTTCTCGCGTAGAGGCATTCTTCAAAAGGTAAAGACTACACGTGCGATGTGATCCCAGGATCACTTCCTCATACACCGCACCAGCACCAGCGAGACCACTATCGCTGGTCATCTATCTTGAGAATAGCCTCACAAGAAAACGTCAAAGATACTACAATTTCGACCACATTTTCATGTAAGTGAGTCTTTCATTAAGCGCTTCACATCTTTAAATTGAAATAAAACAAAGTATAACTTCTTAGATTTTCACGGCCAGATTTGATAATGTGGCTTTTGGGTTTAGCCGTGTGTGGCGAATTTCTTTTGAGCAATATTTCGACCGCCAATGCAGGGATCTTCTTCAGAATTGATGATTTAGTTGTGAGTTGGTGTCAGATTATCTTTTTTCGAGCGTTATTGATATCTCCATGGCATCGTGGGTATGTTCTAAGAATACGGTAGGTATGTTTTAAGAATTGTACCTCCACGAACGTCGTGTCGGAGTGTGGTCGTCCTTGCTTGTCTGTACAGGTTTTAGAGTATGTCCTAGAGGTGGAAGCCATGTTGTTTTGAGAATCAAGCCGTCATCCCTGTTGATGTTATGTCTTTTGATATCGATGGCTTGTCGAAATATTGGTCAAAAGAAATTTGCCACACACGGCTAAACCCAAAAGCCACAATATCAAATCTGGCCGTGAAAACCTAAGAAGTTATTTATGTGTAAGATATCATCGAAAATATATTCGTTTGAAATTCTCAAAAGGATTGTTTAAATTATTGCCTCGGGTCTCTAGTTGGTGCGCATTCGTAATATCCAATTTTTCATAACAATTTCAGGCTGAATTTTACCGATGGCAAAGGTTTGAGACTTATTTGCTGATATCAACTCAACATAGCCCTTTCAGGCTGGTGCCGAAAAGTCTCTATATGCGATCTCTCATCTCTTATTGTGTACGACGATCTAAATTTTGAACCGCGTCTCATGTTGCTTAACCGTATCGTATCGGTAGGCGATATATGCTGTCTAAGATTCCCCTACCGTTGACATTGGTAGCCGTGATATATCGTTTTGCTACTCTCTTAGAATAGTTTTTTGTGTGTAATTTGTGACATCTACGGTAGGAAATTTGAAGTACAGTCATTCCCTTTATCAAACTACATGTATTCTTTACGGGAATAAGTAAAGCATGTAAATAAATATAGTTTTGTTTCGTCGCAGGAGCGATTTTTCTGTAAACCACATGTGTCAATGCCACCACATGTACCGGAGTTACATAATGAACGTTTGTTTAATTATAATAGTTTTTTATGTATCATCGGTTAGCTAAAGGGTACACGAACCAATGTGATATATGAAAATAGACCAGATAAGTACATTTAAGCTTCAAATACTAGTTTTATAATTGACAGTATAATTGGTATTCCACCGAGCCGTAATGAAAGGGCTTACTCCGATAAACTAATGAGAACTGTGCTAATAGTGTGCAATTATCATTGGGAAAAATGAAAATAATACTAATTTTACTTTATAATATTATGTCACAAAAATATAAGTAGACATTTGAATATTATTTGTACATTGAAAAATTATTAATATCATTGATTTGTATGCGATATTTATCGCGGTATGAACCGATTGACTCGTTTGGAAAGTGTAAAAAGCCGTCTCGATAGCCAGCCATCGCAGTTTTCCCTTCAGGTTATGCATATTTGACGGGATCGTCAATAAGATAATTCTGATTGCAGGTGCTGTTGGGGAGGCTACGTACCTACAGAGTACGTAGCCTTAAGGTAAAACTCAGCTATTCTGTACTGATTAATCCGACAATTATTTGCAGGAATGGAAAGCATTCTGTGAAAAAATGGGATGTATGAAAAATGATACAATGAAATAATATCACTTTACAATATTTGAGTCTAATTTATGTCTATAAAGCACATAAGAAATTGCGAGGTGAGCGTACAGAGATGAAGTTTTCAATCTCACGTTTTGACTACAAGCAGGAAAAAAACCATAGCTTCTTTTCCTTCAGGTCTTCAAGTTTTCGTTACTGTGGAAAGTCTTTGAAAAGTATACATATAATGTGCTTGGCATAACTCTGGGAGCTTCGCCAACAGAATGTTATAGCGACGTTTTGTGACGACTCTAAGTTCCAACTAGTAAGTGGGTATGGAATGAATGACACATGACTGAGCATTGTTGCACCCGTGAGCGCGAGTTCAAGAACATAATCTTCACTTTAAAATAATATAAAAACTTTTAAGTGTCTACAACATGTTGTTTTTATGCATTTATTGAAACAGTTTTTATGGATTTACTCCTGAAACGGCTGTATTCAAATTATCCATTAAATTTATTGTATATTTGCCTAACGACACTATCGATGCATCCAGTATATTCTGAACGGTATGTACTTCAGAGTGTACCTTTAAAGCCTTTCGTCTGCTTCAAAACTATCTATTTTTTACTTATGTATTTTTTATACTGATGCCGAAAAGCCTCGAAAAACGATCTCTTGTCTCTTATTTTTGTTCGCTCGCCTGACATACACACCTAATAATGTTAGTTTTAATTTCATATAAAATTACACGGCGTTTGCTTACGCCATTTTATTTGTTATGACAGTTGCTCCATTTCATTTTGGTTCAACTGTCATCTTTAATTTGCTTTTTTGCCGTGATTATATTAGCGGCGCTGCATGTTACAGTGTTCCAGCAGTCGTCAGTCAAGCCCCGTTCGACCGAGACGGAAGTAACGTCATGCTACGGTCGAACGGGGAAATCAAGTCTCCATTCAAAATAAATGCGAATTGTGCTTCAAAAACAAGTTATTTTGCTTTGTGGTCTGCTCTTGCATCCTTCCTCTACGCGGCCACGTGACGAACCCACGACTTGTCGCCTTTTTTTAAAAAAGACGGGATATGTCAATGTAAACATATTTGTTGAATTATAGGCTATATTTTGTTCTTTACACTCTTTCCGTGATTGAATTTTTCTTTTGCATACTTGTCATGCTGATTATTTATATTGCCTGTTGCACCTATAAAAGTTTTTCTTTGAAATCTACTTGGCTATGTATATTTTTTCAGCCAGATTGAAAATCATTCATTACGCCCTCTAGAGAATTATTCCATTGCAGTTTCTTTCTGCACCACTGCAATGGTTGTGCTACAAAGTAGCAAAGATAAGTCATCCATTTTGCGTGTCGGAGGGTCGAACTAAACACGGAATAGTCGATGCCTGGATATGAGCATACTTGCTATATATTATAGGTACAACTTGCACGTTCAAACAGATTTTCCGGTGGGAAAATGTTTTTAAGATAAAAAAAACGGATCGCTACAGAAAACACAAACAATGTTATATGTATATATATATATTAACATCCTCCTTTCTCTCAAAAGGTTGTTATTCAGTCGCATGAGGCACGATGAGGAGCAGGTCAGCAAAACAAAGACTTTTCAGAAGCACATTGACATATATTTACGATAAACTTTACAAACTTATGCCTCGACCTAGTCACAGAATTCAGGCCGAGCCACAATACAATATGCTTTCGCCGACTGGCGGCACACGACTGGCGCGCGCTCGTTATGGGCAGTCACCCAGCGCCCAAAGTGGAGATCTACGTAACTAGTTCCAAAAGTCCAATATGGCGACACATGCATGTCGGCTAGCGAACAGAAATAAGAGACAAAAGATTGTGTATCGAGGTTTTCGGTACCAGTCAGTAAGGGCTATAACATGCTGATGTCAATATATATAATATTATATTGTAATATAAGGAAAGGTATTCGGCTTTATGTGTTTTATAGTAGCATGAAAAATTATGTAGTTATTCTACACTGTAGGAGTATCAACATCGGGTTGAGCCGGTTTTTAAGAGAAAATAATACAGGTTACAGAAGAGTAAGGCTAATCATTCAATTTCCTTGAAAATAACGATTATCAAATCACCCAAATACATGCCTCGGATACTATAGCTACCCTGTTTAATCGCTTGGACTTCTACTCTGGAGGTTGTCGGGAATTATGTACAAGTATGTTCCCAAGTGGACTTTCAGATGCAGATATGTCCTAGAACGAGGAATCGACAGTGGCAACTGATAGAACTTCTTCTTCGATCTCGATCTCCACTCCTCTCGATCCTCTGCAATCCTGTTCAGCTCAGCATAAGATCAACAACTCATTTCCTCGAACATTTGTTGCAAATCTAGGGCGCCCTCTACAGTTTCTACCCTCAACCATCCCTTTCACAATGTCGTGAAGAAGACCATCGTGGCGCATTATGTGACCGATCCATCGGGCTCGCCTCTCTGAGATGGTTCTTTGATCTCTGAGATGTCAAAACTAAGTAGCAGCAATTTGTGGTGACCGTTCAATGTATGGAACGGATATAGGAAGAAGAAGTTTCAGTACAGTGAGTGTTTCATTACCGATGGAATACTCTTGAGTCATGAATTGTTAATTGTTTTATTTTAGTTTGTCTTATCAAGAGTTGTATTTAGAGTTAAAATTAATAGTTAATTGCGTAGAAAATTAAGGGTACGTTGGTTAGACTTTGTGAAGAATAACATGATTAGTGAGTGGACGCGGCAGCTGACCCATACTACAGTTGTTCAAGAACGAAATTAAATCTGGATAACATATGTTCACTTGCTGAATACCGCATGAGAGCATAAACTACAGCAGATGAGCAGGGAGTGGTCATGTTGATCTTTATGATGGTTATGATGACTCGGTAAAGTTCCGAAAAGCAGCGCTAACATGAGATGAAGCGAGGACCACGGCGTCTGACAATGCCTTGTGGCGCCATATCGTGAAGACTATATGCTCCAATTAGGGGAGTCAACATTGTGATAATGATGATGATGATTATGATGACTCGGTAAGTTTCGAAAGGCAGCGCTGACATGAGATGAGGCGGAGTTCACGGTGAATGATTTTTTTCTCGGAATTCTCGGAATTTCCTGGAGAGACCACGTCACGAACACTGAAGTTCTCAGGATAATCAAGGAAGATAGGCACCTAGTAAGAACCATCTCAGAGAGGCGAGCCCGATGGATCGGTCACATCATGCGCCACGATGATATTATTCACGACATTGTGGAGGGGATGGTTGAGGGTAGAAACTGTAGAGGGTGCCCTAGACTGGAATATTTGCAGCAAGTGTTCGAGGACATGAATTGTAGCTCTTATGCTGAGCTGAAGAGGGTTGCGGAGGACCGAGAGGAATGGAGATCGAGATGCAAGATTCTGTTGCTGCGAACCAATCCAATGGATTGATACTACTACGAAGAAGATGTTTTTTTATTGTGCTTGTTTGTGATGAAAATATGTTCCAACTTGGGAGTGGTTTTGGAATGACGATGATGATGATGATAGTTGTTTCAGACAAAAACAGTGTGTGGTCCGTTGCAGCAAGTCCTCTCGATCATCGAGCGGTCGAGTGTTGGTTTTTTTACTACTTGTGTGCGCGATGCCGTAAACCTGAATGGGTCCCCCTTCCTCGCCTCGCCCTTGAAGTTCACTGGGCTAAAAGTTCATCGTACTGCGAGGTAGTGCCAAGGGAAGATAGGTCGCGCACTCAGATCCAGCTAGCAAAAAAACGCTTTTTGAAATTGTGATGCTAGATCTGATATGCTATCATTGTATCCCGAAATATTATCGAAATTTCATTGACTCTGTTCAAAGGAAAGCAAATTTGTCTGAAAACTAATATCAAAGTTATGTTTAAACTGCAATCAATGAAACACAAATGTAAGATTGGTTCACATAGTCTTTTCTACCGTTATTAAAACGGCATTGATCTTTTGAACTTAAAGAATTAATTCAGTGCCGGTTTTAGGGGGTGGTGAAGTGGGTTGGTGCCCCAGGGCGTTGAATAAACCAGGGGCGCCGAGAGCAACCAATCTTGATTAGATTTTTAAAATATAAACAATTTAGGGCGCCAGAAAAAAATGCCCTAGGGCGCCGTAGGGTCTAAAGCCGGTACTGAATTAATTTCTCTTATATCCTCCCACAAATGACACATTATTTTGCACTTTCTGAATATACATGCACAGTTAATTTGTGTCAACCAAAAATTGGCAGTTTCTACAGTTCATCCTAAATGCTACCTATAAGCTCTGAAATGCCCTTTCAGCGTCTGTGTTTTCTCCTTCATACAATCTGGATCTCTTCAAGAAACAGATAAACATGCACTTGTAATCTCCCAACCGAAACACAAATATGTACAACATAAGCGTTTCGCATTCAACTTCCAGCCGCCCTTGGCTGAACGTCATAGAGTGCACTGGTCTCGATCGGTTGCGCTTTTCCTGCATGCGATTTTATAAAAAAGAAAAACACCGCGAATACAATAAATTCACACCAAACATATATAATAAGAAGGGAAGATAGGACGCGGTCTCAGATTTAGCTCGCAAAAAAATACGCTTTTCAAAATTGTTGTCCTAGATCTGAAATTTTATATTGTTAGTAACTGCATCAACACTCTTTCTCGCGTCGGCGACGTAGAATAAATTCAGACCAATATTTGGCAGCATCGATTGTCCAGACTAAAATTTTACTGAACTGCGAACCATCGAAGCAATACGAAGGAGGATAGGGCGCATACTCAGATTCAGCTGACGAAATTTTCCTTTTTTTAATGTTATAAAGCTAGATCTAATTTTATATGACATAAGTTCTTACTATCATGATTATAGAAACGTAAAAAAATAATAATAAAGAAGATAGAGAAAGAGTATTTCTATTATCTTTTTTTCCATATCTGCTCCATATCTACGGCATTTGGTCATCAAAATTGCCGCCATACAGTGCTGTCACTTGTTGCCATGTCCCATCACATTTTAGAAAACTAGGTACATACTCACATATGCTTCTTGACAACTCCTTCTCCTATAGAGGTTTGAATAATCCTTGACATATTTTAGGTGATTTTTTATCAGATTTTTTAAGTATATGATAAGTCCGACGTTCCCAAATAGCTTCAAATAACTTTCTCTTAAATGGAATGACTAAATCAGATAGGGATGGAAGGTGAGAAATTAAAAATAATAGAGACATAAGAGGACCAATATCCTCTACTGTTGCTCTTTTATGTGTGTTTTTTAGAATTAAAAAAATGAGTTAAAGGACCTTCACAATGACTTCAAGTCCTCAGTCAAGTCCCGCTCGACCGAGTCAAAAGTAACGTCATGTTACGGTCGAGCGGGGAAACCAAAGTCTTTATCGAAAATATATGTCAATGTGCTTCGAAAAGAGTCTGTGTGTTGTTAATCTGCTCCTCATACTTCCACCACGCGATCCGATAATTATCCCAGCGACGTGAAGTCGTTTTCTCCCGTAGAGATGAGGATGTCAACGTGATAAAAAAGAAATGTCTTGTTTTTAGTTGTAGTTGATTCGCATATATTCATAACCTTTCTCTTTGCGTGGAGCCCTGTAAGTTCACTGGGCTATAAGTTCAATGTCCCCTAGACTGCAAAGCGTCGAGAGGCAAAGAGGTGGAGGGAAGCTGGCCGAGACTCACATCTGACTTGCGAATGTTCACAAATGCCTAGTTTGTGATGAGCGACCTAAGTTTTATTGAACCATGGAAAATCTATAGGTATTCATTATCATGGGAAGTGTGTACTAATCATTTTTTGAAGATGTTCGTATTGCATGAGAAAAGAAACTTTAGAGAGTTTTACAAAATCTACCAGAGAAATAGATGAAGGAACTGGAGATTCTATTCATAATGGGTAAAGATATGTCTTTAGTGAAGAAATGGTTGGAAAGAGTTTGACGGATTTGATTGTAATGTATCCTCTCATCCATGCCTCACACCTCAATGCGGAATCAATTAAGTACGTTTAAAACAGCACTATTCATTACACGGAATATTTAAAGAGTTCCTCAAAAGGATTGACCTTTCTTCTTATGACGACTGTCCATGTGATTTTGGCAAATATCCGACTTCTTTGAAGGAATGCATCATCCATAAGATCACGATTTGTGTTCGTTGTTGTAATCTGGGAGTCTCTGCTATTTCTTGGGAGGATCACCTTAAGCCGCTATTTGGTTCTGACGGTTTATTATTGTTGAACTACTTCAAGAGTATTTTCGTGACAATTTTATCTATTTATAAGCAAGTTATTGATGATCAGACATATTTTAGATTAAATTTAATTGATCTATACCATTAAGAATAGTCAGATACTTCTAACACCCAGACTGAAGTCGTGAAGCAGCTTTCTAAGATCCACACAACCTTTTACATCCGGCCCTGAAAATGAGAGACTCCAGCTCAGGCGACAAGTCGCATCAGAGGATTTCATTACTCCAAAGGAAGGCCTCCCAACTGGTAAGAACCTTGACTGGCGGACCTGGCAATCCCTGAACAGATTAAGAACCGGAGTTGGTAGAACAAAGGACAATCTCGAGCGGTGGGGAATTCTTCGGCAGAGACAGTCATTATTGTGCGACTGCGGAGACCTGCAGACCGCCCCACACCTAAGATTCTTGCTCCATATGCCCAACAAACTGCACACCGTAAGACCTAATGCTAGCCAACACACGTGCTATATTGCTAGATACGGGGCAGAAATAATTTGACGTCGCTGACACAGGAAGAAGAAGATTAAGAATAGTGTATTTTTGCGATTCATTATATTATTGTAAAGTCGTAATTTGTCTGATCTTGTCTCTTAAATTTATTAGACACTTATTCATATGAATACAACAGTGATAACAGAAAATGTAATACACATATAAAAAGTAAAATTCCGTTAATTTCCATTTCGTTGTGAACGGATGGAAGGAAAAAAACATGTGCCTACTGACTTTCTATGAATAACTTTGACGACTATGTTTGCGATCTTTTTGAACCACTGCATTTTGCTAACAATCAGGCACATTTTCTTCCATAACACGGTTCTCATTAGAGACAGTCGCATACTCTGTTATGAGAGATGTTTTTGATAATCTAGTAGATGATGCAATTAATAACATCAGGGAAAAAATGGGCCATAGAGAGGGGGTTAAAATACACGGCCAAAAGATTGATATGATGAGGTTTGCTGACGACATTGCTCTGATTGCTGAAACTGAAGATGAACTCACTGAAGCGCTGACATCCATGGAAAACATATTTAATTCCAACTACAATATGAAGATAAACAGCACAAGAACCAAAGTTATGAGAGTAAGCCGCAATGAGCAGCAGAAAATTAACATATCAATGCTAGGAGTACCCCTAAAAGATGCAAAAGAATTTGTATACCTTGGAAGTACGATCACCTGGGATGGCAGAACAAAAAGAGAAGTCAACAGTCGAATACATCATGCAAGGCTAGCTTTCAATAAAAAAGCCAAAATTCTTGAGCCAAAGAATATTACTTTAGGGCTGCGCAAGCAACTTGCCAAAACACTTGTTTGGAGCATCTTAATGTACGGCTGTGAGACATGGTGCTTATCTGAAAGTGATAAAAAAAGACTAGAGGCCTTTGAGATGTGGTCGTACGGAAGAATTCTCGGAATTTCCTGGAGAGACCACGTCACGAACAATGAGGTTCTCAGGATAATCAAGGAAGATAGGCACCTAATAAGAACCATCTCAGAGAGGCAAGCCCGATGGATTGGTCACATCATGCGCCACGATGGTCTTCTTCACGATATTGTGGAGGGGATGGTTGAGGGTAGAAACTGTAGAGGGCGCCCTAGACGGGAGTATTTACAGCAAGTATTCGAGGACATGAATTGTAGCGCTTATGCTGAGCTGAAAAGGGTTGCGGAGGACCGAGGGGAATGGAGATGGAAATGCAAGATTCTGTTGCTGCAAACCAATCCACCGGATTGATACTACGAAGAAGAAGTAGATGATGGAAGAGGATGCCATCAGGAGTCTGAGGACAGTCTTGTTGGGATCTCGCCATCAGTGTTGTTGTTGTGAAGATCAGAATGCGGTTGTGGACACCTCGGCTGCAGCGAGAA
This sequence comes from Glossosoma conforme, assembly GCA_022606575.1. Lineage (NCBI taxonomy): Eukaryota > Metazoa > Arthropoda > Insecta > Trichoptera > Glossosomatidae > Glossosoma > Glossosoma conforme. The sequence continues at coordinate 1,933,976 of JAGTXR010000049.1, forward strand.
CGTAGCATGTCACCGTGCAATATGATGCACTTGCCTGTTTTTTCCACTGCACTTGTCGATGCACCCGTCGGTGATTTTATTTTCCCGTGTTGCGAAAAACAGACCCCAACTGGAAATGTTTTTTTTAATTAACACAAACATTATTAAATATATAGATAACTTCTTAGGTTTTCACGGCCATATATGATATTGAGACTTCATCATATCAACAATTCAATTAAGTGTAAAGCCGGTCTCGCTTCCAAAAAACTAGGTGTATTATATAGATCACGTCGGTATTTCAACGATAAACAACTTCTTCTTCTATATAAAGGACAAATCCGACCTATCCTTGAATACGGCAGTCACCTTTGGATTGGAGCCCCAAAATACCTTCTAAACTTAATTGACTCAGTTCAAAGAAGAGCAATTCGTTTGATAAACAATGACACCCTTACGTCTAATCTACAATCAATGGAACACAGACGTAAGATTGGTTCTCTTAGTCTTTTCTACCGTTATTACCACGGTCGCTGCTCTTCGGAACTTAAAAAACTAATTCCTCCTGCACCCACTCACAGCCGACAAACTCGTCTTACACTTGCCGAACATCCATACACGGTTAATATATGTCGACCAAGAACTGGCAGCTTCCAAAGTTCCTTCCTTAATGCCACGGGTAAGCTATGGAATGCTCTTCCGGCGTCTGTGTTTCCTCCTTCCTACAATCTGGATCTCTTCAAGAAACAGATAAATATACACTTGCAATCTCCCCAACCCACACACAAATACGAACACAACACACGTTTCCCGCATGCAGCGTCCAGCCTCCCTGGCTGAGCGTCATAGTGCACTGGTCTTGACCGGGTGTGCTCTCCTGCATGCGTTTACATAAAAAAAAAATAACATCAACATGGATGACGGCTTGATTTTCAAAACAGTATGACTTCCACCTCTAGTGCATACTCAAAAACCTGTACAGACAAGCAAGGACGACCACAGTCTGACTTATGACGTACGTGGAGGTACAATACTACCGTATTCTTAGAACATACCTACGATTCTCCGGACTAATAAAAATAGAGTATGTAGTTGCCATGAATATATCAATAACGCTCGTAAAAATATAATCTGACACCGGCTCACAACTTAATCATCAGTTACATCAATATTTGCCGTGGCTTCACCTTCAATGAAAAGTTTGTCAGTATAATATGCTTCCTATATTGATAAACGTTTTTTATGTAAGCACACACAGGAAAATACTGGAAGTTGGTGATAGTAATTCTGAAGTCTCATCTGTGGAATCCTATGAGGCATACCATGGTGCATAAGCTAAGTGCTGCATTTGGATTGTTGATCACGATCGACATTCACGCATCATCCTTATTATTACAGGAATTCATTATGAATGGGTGGTCTTCACAGGACGACTTTCGTTTACCAAAAATTTTGATTAATAGGCCATGACTGGCATTTTACGGCTGAAGGATCTAATTTACACCAAGCGGGAGTATTTAAGAGCTCAGAAATTTTTTTTTTTTTTTAATATCGAATCCACGCCCTTCGGCTTGCCAAGCAAACGCTTTAACCACTAAGCTAGACCCACCGGCAGATTATTAATATTTCTAACTAAGTTAATAATATTTTTCATCCATGTCACTCTCTAAGTGGATAATATTATTGTCATAAATTACCGCCGCTAATTTGTCAGCTGCTATTATCCTTGCTTTTCCAACTCATCTACGTTCCCAGAATTCCATTGAGTATACAATATACAAGTATACAGATATTATCAGACTTGATTTTTTTTTTTAAATGTTCCGATAATATTTATTAATTTACTCTTAATGTAAGTCTCCGGTCCTGGGTGATGAACGAGGAACTCTTAAGTTGCAGTCGGTTGCTGGAAGCGGAGGCACGCGGGCCGCCGATGACCATCGCTGGTGGGACCGCTTTTTGCTCGCGGGCCCTCGTCAAGTACCACTGACTCTTTTTCAAAGGAGTTCGATCACAACACGGATCTCGCCATTTTCCAAACATACCTGAGTTTGACGCAAGTTGGAACCTTATAGGAAGGTCGTAAGGCTTTAAAACCACATCGGAAATGTGTGAAAAATAAAATTAACTCTTTGTTATCTTGTAACGATATTTTATAAGCTTCAGTAAAAGCTTAGATTCTTGTATATAGCAAGTTGTTCAAGTAAAAAGATATCATGCCACATTTTCTTGCTTACAATTGATGTAATTCACTACATAACAAATTATGTTACATAGTGAATAGTTTAAAATAACTCGTCTTCGGAAACAAGCCTTATTTGCAATTTCTCTTGTTCCGACAAACAACTATGCACAATAGTTCTTATGATGCATTTCTCTTATGTCAAATACGACATAAGAGCAATGGTTGTTTTGTCTTGAGCAGACCCCACCCGGAGATCCGATTGGGGGACTATTTTATATCCGGAATATTTTACTTGAGATGCACTTTTTTTTTGCTGATACATGGGATATCTTTTAGACCTTTAATGTAGAATTTTCCCCTTTATTTCCTATTTTCCTAATGCCGTTGATCCTAAAGGTTCAACGAGTTCAACGAGCCTTAGGAGAGAATTTACTACCTTCAGGACAATAGAGTGCCCTAACCAGCTTGACCTGATGAGGTTAGCTGGGTGTTGGCTTATTCCGGCCAACATTCGGTCCCTGTCTACATTGGCCGACCGATGTCGCTCACATCACAATGCGTTTCTGAAAAAAGTGGATCCGTTTACATATAGTTTTTCAAAATTTATCAAAGATATCAATTTAGTCTTTTGCATTGCAGAAGCAATTTGTCATATTCGCTTTTTTTTAGTTTTTCTCGTCTATTGTGATTTGTGTACCGTTTTAATTGTTTTTGAATATCGATTGCATATTTACAGCCAATATTTGCAATGTGATTTTATTTACATTTGTCCAATTCTATTTTAATAAATTGAAATCAGCATGAATAGCTCTTGCTGACTGGTACCGAAAACCTCGATATACAATATTTCGTCTCTTATTTTCGTTCGCTCATCGGACACGCATGTGTTGTCATTTTGTAATGCCGTTAGGAGGACTAGTTATATAGATCGCCACTTGCGGCGCTGGGTCATATTGTGGTTGGCCCAGCCTGAATGCTGTGACTAGATCCAGGCCAGAAGTTTGTAAAGTTGTACTTAGAGATTTACTCGTAAATAAACAGTAGCTGAAGTAATAATATCATCTCCCACATAACATTTTCTTGATAAAACAATTTAAATCAATGGATATATGAATATTATTAGTTTGTTTTTAATGCAATTTCATAAGTTTCTAAATAATTCACGAATAAATTGTAAATATAATCTATTCTACGTAATCTCGCAAAAACCAATGCAGATGGCAGTGTAGAGTAGTGGGAGTACTATGGTTTGACTTTATGAGTAAGTTTGAGGTAATAGAAGGGACAAGGCAACTTTCCATACTACAGTCGATTAGGAGTGGTAGATCTGACTGCGTTAAGAACTATTTTATATATGCCACAGGAGAGCATAAAGTATAGTACAGTTGCCTTTTCATCAGGCTTTATGGCTGTCGCTATCCTTCGGGAACTATAGAATGAATGTACATAAGATAAAGCAAGCACCATAGTGACTTACAGAGCTTTTTGATGACGGTTTTTGACGACCATAAGCTATACATATGAAACGATAAGGGCTGTTGAGCATCGGTAATTTCATCAATGCCAATTATTTAATGCCAATTAACGTAACAAATTTTTCATCTTTGGTAAAGGCAAGACACATACAATATTATTCAGTGATTAATTCAATACCACTTGGGTGATTCTTTTAACTTTTATGTTCCCAATCTAATATCGATCGATAACTTTTTTTTTCTTTCTTGATTTCCTGACAAACTTATTTCTATAGCAAATTTGCGGAGTACGAGTGCGATAGAGAAGAGCTGGAAGAAGCGGTTCTCAGGTATCTGCGTGGCTTGGCGGCAGATTTTTTAACGGGCATTCAAAAGCTCGTATACCGCATGCAAAAACGCATTATCCTCAGTGGCGACTATGTAGAAAAATAGGTAAAAGTCTGAACTTTCTAAAAATGTACGCATTCATGGAATTAAACATGTTTGACACTGTGAAGGAGTGGAGATCGAGATGCAAGATTTTGTTGCTGCAAACTAATTCACCGGATTGATACTATGAAGAAGACACTGTGAAAAATCACTAGGAACCTTATTTTACGGATAACCCTCGTAGCAGATGTGGATATAGATCAGTTGCGGTTCTAGTGTTCAGTGTACCTGATGTGTTTAGTATTGCAGAGATTATCGCATTTGATGAAAACTTCAAAGGTGCAGAGTGGCGTTTCCGCGTTCGCCCTTATCAGGAGATGTTTCATACTTCGTGTTAGTGTTGCGAGTCAAAAGCCACAGTACACACGACTTGTCAATATTACATCTCCAATAATTGTGGGTATTGTTTTATTTCATTTACTTATATTATAAAATGTAATTCTTCTTTAGCCTAACCATTTCCCATCATCTGGTTGCCCTCTTTGTGCACATTCGCATGTCTGTCTGTCCTGCGTTGCATTCTCGGTCAAACCCAAAGTTTTCAGATCCTTGTTTAGAGTTGCAGTCCAGGTTGACTGTGGTCTTCCAGGTCTTCTTCTCAGCGTGAGTATGTTGAGGGCTCTCTTCACCATGTGGTCCTCATCTCTCCGTGTCACATGCCCATACCATCTTAGGCGTTTTCCCCTCATCTTTTCAGGTATGGGTGCCACCCGAAACGAGCCCCGAATATGCTCATTTCGAACTCAGTCCACTCTTGTCACACCGCCCGCCCACCTCAGCATATTATTAAATGTAATGCATTTTTTTTATGTAAGCACATACAGTAGAATACCGAAAATGGTGATATTGATTTTGATGTTTCATCTGTAGATTCTGCAACGCTTAACATTCTACACATGGCTTAGCGCTGCATGTGAAGTCTTGATCGGCCAACGTCATAGAATACAGTCCGAAATTTACTCATCATACTTATTATTACAGGAATTCACTATGAATGGGCGGTCTTCACGGGACGAATTTCGTCTAGCACCAATTTTGATTAATAGGCTATGCCTAGCATTTTACGGGTATTTATAGAGCTTAGAAAACGATTGAAATTTTGTGTTTGGCAAGCAAACGCTTTAACCACTGTTAAAAAAATGGTTATTCATCAAGTAGATCAAGAAATGTATTTTTAAAAATATTTTGATATTTGCATAAAATTATTGTTATCAGTATTTTTATCCTTCAATATGTTAATTACGTACGAGTACATACAGTTTTTCTTATTATTATTATTATTTTATTTTTTTTAAATTATAATTTTATTCGTATTATTTTTATTTTATTACAATATTATTTTCTTTACTCTAATCCTTCAAAGATTATTGTACATAATAGAGTGTATTGCTATGAATGCTGGGCTTAGTATGTTATTCATACTAATATTAGATCGCTAATCGCATCGCTAGTCGCTTGGTTATCAGCTGCAACAGTCGCCGCAAGTGTGATCGCATCTTTACATCAAACACCTACAGGGTTGCCATCAATCATCGCTTAAATCATTTTTCTCAAAATATTTATTCACAAAGCGAAACCACTCGCTCCATATCTTACATCTGCACAGTCATTTATTATAACCAAAAGAAATATATATTATTCGAAATATTATAATGTATGAGTATAAATATTTCATTCGATTAAGCTTTTAGATTAAAAATATGAATATAAATTTATTATTCATAAAAAAAATGATTCATAAAAATAAAGTGTTTTTAAAAATGGATAAATATTATGAATTTTGACATTCTTATTTCTTAATTATTCTATCATACTTTAAATTATATTTTATTTGTTTAATCATATTTTGTAAAAAAAAGTTTTAGGTAGAATTTTAATACAAAAAAAGTGTACATATAAGGCTGGTTTTGAATTGTTTTTTCAGGAAAAATAAAATGAAATAAATATATATATGGTGAAGATTATTGTGGCAGCCCTGAATATGAATTACTGTGATAGTTATCTCAGAGACTATCCTAAGGTTGATGAACTCATAGCCTAGTGAGCCCACAGATGAGTTCATGAGTTAAGCAAGTTCATGGGTTTAGTGTGTGGTGGTGTGAACATGGTGTGGTAGAGTTATTACAACCCGAAATATGAATGAATATGAAAATATTCTAGGAGAAAATAATCTTCAAGCCCTGTTTCGTGTGTTTGGAGTGAAGATGTGCTTGGTGTGCTGTGCTATGCATGTGATGTGCTGGTGTTGTGGCGGCCCTGCACATGAATGACCGTGGTAGTGATTTCAGAGGCTGTCCTAAGGCCGATGATCTCTCAGCCCTGGTTTATGTGCTTGGAGTGATCATGTGCTTGGTGTGCTGTGCTGTGCATGTGCTGTGCTGGTGTTGTGGCGGCCCTGCACATGAATGACCGTGGTAGTGATCTCGGAGGCTGTCCTAAGGCCGATGATCTCTAGTCCTGGTTCATGTGCTTGGAGTGATCATGTGCTTGGCGTGCTGAGCTGTGCATGTGCTGTGCTGGTGTTGTGGCGGCCCTGCACATGAATGACCGTGGTGGTGATCTCGGAGGCTGTCCTAAGGCCGATGATCTCCTAGTCCTGGTTCATGTGCTTGGAGTGATCATGTGCTTGGCGTGCTGAGCTGTGCATGTGCTGTGCTGGTGTTGTGGCGGCCCTGCACATGAATGACCGTGGTAGTGATCTCGGAGGCTGTCCTAAGGCCGATGAACTCTTAGCCCAGTAAACTCACTCCCGGCTGGGACGAGTTCATGTAGTGCGTTCAATGAGCCGTGGACAGAATATTATACTTCTTCATAGCAAACGGAGCATCAACCTGATTCAATTAATTAGACGTATAATACTACTTGAATGAACTAATACGTATTTTGATAATATATATAAAGTCTGTTATATAAATTGTTTTAAATATTTTTGTCCATACTTTGAATAAAAAATGTAGTGTATCAATAAGTAATATGTTTCTCTCATTTTATTTTGCAAGATTGTTGACTTGACAAAAAATATTTTGTAATTGTTACATAATCTACGCAGCATTAATTAAAATTATATGTTTGATATCTATGATAGATGAAACTTCTTCTTCGTAGTATCAATCCGGTGGATTGGTTTGCAGCAACAGAATCTTGCATCTCGATCTCCATTCCTCTCGGTCCTCCGCAACCCTTTTCGGATCAGCATAAGCGCTACAATTCATGTCGTCGAATACTTGCTGCAAATACTCCCGTCTAGGGCGCCCTCTGCAGTTTCTACAGTCAACCATCCCCTCCACAATATCGTGAAGGAGACCATCGTGGCGCATGATGTGACCAATCCATCGGGCTCGCCTCTCTGAGATGGTTCTTATTAGTTGCCTATCTTCCTTGATTATTCTGAGATGAAACTATTAAGATTTAAAATAACCCGAATAGATTTTAATACATTTTTTGGACATTTAGTAAGCAAGGCGGGTATAGACCAATGGTAAAAGCGTTTGCTTAGCAAGCCAAATGTCGTGGTTTCGATCCCCGACGGAGATAAAAAAAAAAAATTGTGGTGGACGAAAGTTGTCCCGCGAAGACCACCCATAGTAAATTCCTGTAATAATAAGGATGATGCGTGAATTCGTCCGGGTATAGTCTATGACGTTGGCGTATCAACGCTCCGCATGTAGCGCTTAGCCATACGCATCATGGTAAATCGTCATAGTATTCCACATATAAGACTTCAGCATCACTATCACCATCTGTCGGTATTCTCCTGAATGTGTTTACGTAAAATACATGTTTTTTTTATTATTTTCATAATCGTTTTATGTCTGGAACATATGTCACTACAAATTGCCAAAAATAAGTTTTGTCAATTTCCACTGTCCATAGTTCACACATTATATCTCTGCAACCAAAGTCCATCCGAGAACATATATAGTTCATGAAGATCTCAAATGTAGGAGGCCATGTATTCGAAGAAATACTCGTACTGTAGTGCCTGAGACATGTTTTTATTGATTTTTTAATAGTATTTTTTTAAGTAGATCGGACGATTAGCCAGACACTTCTTAGACCTGGATTAAACGGTTAAAATTGTATAAAACTTACAAACTGCGCTCAAAGCTTTGAAAGTATTTTTTAGTTGCCACAAAGTCTACATGCCCAATTAAAGCGAGGCACTTTTCTCGAATTGCATAGAAAAGGACCCCCCTTTCTTACAAAAAGAACTGACACAGCCAAAGTGTGCTCTGAGGTCTGAAAGTGGGCACTACAGGAAACAGAAGCTCAAATCTTAATTAAAGGAGTAAATCTGTCGTTTAAATTTTCATTTTTATTTTTTTTCCTTACATAAACATTACAAATTTGAACAACTCAATTCATTCCTGAAGTACAATAAGAATTAATCGTAAAATAAAAAAATACAATATATAAAAATATAGGTCCTTATGATTAAGTACTAAGAACAAAGTAATAAAGATAAGCAAGAGAAGATCCCAATTCTCATCAAACAGACGACGCCAACAAATTATTCCTCCAAAGAAACTCGTGGAGTTCATGTCTGAATTGGGCCTCCCTTACGTGAAATATATCAAATCGCCGCTTTTAGTCATTAGCTGGGTAGATCAGTGATCAGGGTTAACCCATTTAGCCGTGACCAGTTATGAATTGACTAGTCCAATAGTTCAAATTAAACGTATGTGTTGTATGGATTGGAGATAAGACGATTTTGCAACAATTTATCAGACGCACTGCTCTTTTTTTAATCAAGTTGATTGACCTCAACCAATTTGGGGTTCCTGAGAATAACAATTAAATCAAATATGGTATACTCTGTTCGCTGCCTCGTCTATCAGCGTGCGCTACTATATCACTACATTGCTCGACCGACAATTTGTGAACTCCAAATAGACGAGTCGTGTTCGTATACTGTGTTCAGTCAGCCGTGGACCGAACGGTTAATAACACTTTTAAATAATCTATTAAATGCTCATAGCTTAACTCACCACAGCCAAGTGGCTGCATACTTATTTATCAATTTATTTCTAAATTTCAATATTCATTTTAACATCCTCCTCTCTCAAAACAGGGAGAGAGGGGCGTTATTACGTCGCGAGAGGCAGGATGAGGAGTAGGGCAGCAGACAAAGAGTTTCTTGTTGAAGCACACTGATTTATTTACTTAAAAACATTACAAGGTTTGTGCCGAGCGGAAACATACCGCCGGCCGCAACAATGACGTTGTCTCGATTATCGCTCGGGCCTGACTAACGCCGGCCGCACTCCGCGGCCTGAGGCTGTCCGCGCTGCCGGTGGCGAAACTATGTACTAGTGCCAAAGTTGCCATTACATAAATGTGTGGCGAGCTACAAAAATATAAGACGAAAGGTTGTTTGTCGAGGTTTTCGGTTAGAGTAAGCAAGGACTACATCAAGCTGGTGTCAATTTCATTATGTTAAGCGTAAAGCAAAATTTCCATGTTATTTTTCAATTGTTTTACAATCAATTATTTGAAAACCTGAAACGAGGTGTGAAATTCTGAAATAATAAAAGGATTAGGGTGTCAAAGATATCTAGCGTTGGGGAATATCAAGAAGGCGGTAGTCAATAAAGAGGTCACGTTGGAAGAATGAGTTCTTTGGGAACATATTCATTGCAGGAACAGATAACGAGTAATACGTGGAACCAGTCGTAGAAAGAGCTAATTAACGAGAAGGAGAAGAAGAAAAATAAAAAGAAGAATAAAGAGAAGAACAAGAATAATAACAAGAAGAAAAAGAAGTCGAAGAAGAATATGAAAAATATAAGGAATTCGACCTTTCATGATCGTTTGTTAGCGTTCTATCGTATAATCGAAGTTATAAGATGGTATACCATAGGTATTGTATGGGTGGTATTGGAATCCCGCGAGTTTCCTTAAATTGTTTTTTTTTTAATTTAAAATTTAAAAAAAAGTATAGATTTGAGTTTTTCTATCAATATAATGTTATCTCAGTTGATTTTTTCATTCTTTGAAAAACGAAATAACATTTATAAAATATTTAGGTAGAAAACGCTCGTCAATTTAAATTTCGCAAAAACTAAATTATTTTTTGCACAATCAAATGCCTTAAAGATTCAAGTCTTTACTCATAGTACAAAGTGCGAAAATACACTTGAATGGTTGATCTGAATGAATTTATTTCACGATGGTCGACCGTGTGTGTCATCATCATCAGCCTGTATCCGTCCACTGTTGAACGTAAGCCTCCCGCATGAGTCTCGATCCTCTTTGATCCTCCGCCTTCCGCATCCAGGTCACTCCAAATTTTTTCTTATGTCGTCAGTCCATCTTTCAGGCGGTCGGCCAGTGCTTAGTTTGCTAGTTCTTGGGCGCCATTCCAATACTTTTCTTCCCCATCGACCGTCGTCTCTTCGACATATATGTCCTGCCCATTGCCACTTGAGTGTGCTATTCGTTGGGTAGCATCCACTACTTGAGTACTTCTGCGTATTTCCTCGTTTCTGATTCTATCTTTTAGCGACACTCCGAGCATGGATCTCTCCATAGCACGCTGGGTGACTTTTATTTTATGGGTAAGACTTGCTGTCAGATTCCACGTCTCTGCGCCATAAGTTAATACACGCATTGGTTAAACGCCTTAGTTTTAAGGCATTGCGGAATTTTCGCTTTAAAAATGTACTTTAGTTTTCCAAATGCTGCCCATCCCAGTTGTATGCGCCTGTCGATTTCTTTTGAGAAGTTATTTCACCCTAGTTGTATTACTTGTCCCAGATAGGTATAGTCGTTTACAACCTCTCTTTCTGTTCCTCCAATGGAAATAGGATCAAAGGTCTGTGAAATATGACTATTAATCATGGCTTTTGTTTTATCCATGTTCATTTTCAGACCAATTTTGTTCGACGCTTCATTGAGGTCGTAGAGCATGTCTTGCAGCTTGTTAGGTGATTCGGCTATTAGCACTATGTCATCTGCAAATCGGAGGTGAGAAATGTACTCTCCGTTAATATTTATTCCACATTTTGTCCAGGATAGCAGTTTAAAAATATCTTCTAGGGCGTTTGTGAAGAGTTTTGGAGATATAACATCTCTTTGTCTACTACTTGAGTACTTCTGCGTATTTCCTCGTTTCTGATTCTATCTTTTAGCGACACTCTGAGTATGGATCTCTCCATAGCACGCTGGGTGACCTTTATTTTATGGGTAAGACTTGCTGTCAGATTCCAAGTCTCTGCGCTATAAGTTAATACAGGGAGGATGCATTGGTTAAACGCCTTTGTTTTAAGACATTGCGGAATTTTCGCTTTAAAAATGTACTTGAGTTTTCCAAATGCTGCCCAACCCAACTGCTGCTTTATCATGCAGAAATGTGACCCGTGAATACTATCTGAAGGAATTAATTTCACGATGGTTGACCGTGTGTATATTGGTTTAATTAATCTTGTACGCGGCTTGTGATGTCACTTGTCTTGGTGGTCTGGTGTTCTGGTGGTTTGTGCGGGTTCTGGCAGGATGCAGACGGGTCCATTGCAGAAGATGGAGATGGCGATAATCGGATCCACGGACCGGGTTACATCAATGGCCAGGGCTACCAAAATATACAAGAAGATGTTGTAATTAGATGAGAATGGACGAAAAATTCGGCAATGCAACCATTTAGTAAAGAGATATGTAATTTTTTTAAAATTTAATTCCTTTTTCAATAGGAATTGTCTTTTAATAACACGCACAATATTTGAGACTAGCTTAATTCGATCAAAACAAAATGCCGGCTTTACAATGCCTGCTCAGTTCTTCTTTAATGCTTGAATAATGGCATTCAATTGCTATTTGCCAGCGGGTATAACTCAATGGTCAAAGCGTTTGCTTTGCAAGCCAAAGGTCGTGGGCTCGATGCCCGACGGAGATTAAATAAAAAGGATTTTCAATCGATTTCTTAGCTCTAAAATACTACCGGTTGGTGTGAATTTGATCTCTCACCAGTAAAATGCCAGTCATAGCCTATTAATTAAAATTGGTGGTAGACCAAAGTCGTCTCGTGAAGACCACCCATTCATAGTAAATACCTGTAATAATAAGGACAATGCATGAATGTCGGGTTGTAGTCTATGAAATTGGCGGATCAACACTTCACATGCAGCGCTTAGCCATATGCGCCATGGTAAGCGTCATAGAATTCCACAGATGCGACATCAGAATTACTATCACCATCTGTCGGTATTCACCTGACCGTACTGTATTCTTCATGCAATCTGGATCGCTATAAGAAGTAGAGCAATATACACAAACATAAACAAAACACACGCTTACAGTATGTAGCGTTCAGTCGTCATGACTGAGCATCACGGAGTCCAATGGTCTCGACTGGTTGTGCTCTGCGTATACTTTCTTAAATATAACTCACCTCAATACGTGTAATATACGAGTATGCCACCAACGAGCTCATCGCAAAATTTGGATGGGGTATTGCCAAACACCCACCCTACAGCCCGGACTTAGCCCCAAGTGACTACCATCTCTTCCCTGACATGAAGAAACACTTGAGTGGTACGCATTTCGGCGATAGAGAAGAGCTGGAAGAAGCGGTTCTCAGTTATCTGCGTGGCTTGGCGGCAGATCTCGTATATCGCATGCAAAAATGCATTCACCTCAGTGGCGAGTATTTAAAAAAATAGGTAAAAGTCTGAACTTTCCAAAAATGTACGCATTCATGGAATTAAACATGTTTTACGCTGTGAAAAATCACTGGTAACTCTATTTTACGGATAACCCTCGTACAATGGCTGCTTTGAGTCTACGGAAACCTACCTGTATTTGAGTGACGTTTTTTACATAGCAAACAAAGCCTCCTGTGCGTGGTAACTGATAAGCTATCACTAAAAAGTTACAATGATACACTATGATAACGCCTACCGGATAACCACCTAGTTGATAAAATAATTCTGAAAGTGAAAGAGCAATGACCTTAACTTATAAAAAAAATTACTTGGAATCTTTTATCTATTGATATCAGCTTGATATAGCTCTTTTAGGGTGATGACGAAAAGTCTCGAAAAACGATCTTTTGTCTCTTATTTTTTTCGCTCGCCTGACATGCACATCTAATAATGCTAGTTTTATCTATATAAAAACTACACGACGTTTGCATACGCCATTTTTTTTTTTGTTATGTCAGCTGCTCCATTTCATGTTGGTTCAACTGTCATCTTGAATCAAAGTCTTGTGAGTTATACTATTTACAACTCAAGAACGGCTTAACCGATTTTCATGATATTTGATTTGATCGATTTGTCAATTGATAATTATCTCGAATAGAGAAATAATTATATAAAAACACACAAAAAATCACGAGAAAGAAATATGAAGTGTTAATTTTTTTCATACATTTTGTATTGGACGGCTTTTTAGATTTTATTGGTTCCTGTAGATGGCGCTATATATGCATTATCAATTTGCACACGACACCATCTCTGATGAAATATTTTTGAGTATTCATTTAAATTTAATAATAAAAATATAAAAAAATAGCTTAAATAAATCAGCAAAACCAAGAAAGAAGGTCACCAAGTCAGCTAGTAATAATATTTATTGATTGAAATTATGTTAAAATAAAAAAGAACGCCATTTAAATTCAAACTGACTAATGACTAAGATGTCACCATCGTCAGGAGCTACTTAAAACTAAACCTAAATACTGAACACTTAATTAAGGTTACATATAGAAGTGGAGAAGAAGTGTATTAGAGACCTCTGTAGACAAAACAGTTTTTAGAGAGCGAATTTATTGGAAATACAATAAACGACAAAACACAAAGATACAACGTTCTACAGCTATGTATAAAGTTATTCATCGTATATAATTTATTAAAGCATTTATGTATAATTACAGGTAAAAAGTAATGCGCGGAGTTCAATGCACTTGCTTTTAAATTGATAAAATACATCTCTAGGCGCCGTGCTCTAGCTAGCAGGTGAGATAAAAATAACCTTTTGCATAATGTCGACTCTATGGGCTTGTTACGAGTTTTCGCTTCTACAGATGAAATGTTTCCCCATAGTTAATGTATGGAGATTCATCGCATTTGTCAAGTAATTGAAGCCTTGCATGCGAACCATTTACAAATTTAAATCTTCACGAAACCACCAAGGCGGCGATCACACAAGACATTTACGATTATATTACTTTTTGATTTAACAATTGATCATTATCATCACTATGTTTGCATCCATTGGATCGTAGCTCCGCCGAGTATATTCTATGTATAGTTCCCGTCCGCCTTCCAAGACGAAGGCTTGCAGCAAGCGATAAGTTTGCAGAAAAAACAGTTGCAGTATATTTTAATTTTTTTTTTTTTTTTAATTTTTATTTCTCTGAGAAACATTACAAATTTTATTTAATACGATCCTGAAATAAGATGTTATACAAACAATCTATAAATATAGGTATTTATGATTATTAACAACAATTATTAAAAAGTCCCGAAACTCGCTAAACAGAAGACTCCACGAAATTACTTTGATAAATAAATTATTTTATGCTCTCTTGACGCATCCCAAGTAAAGATTAATGATTTAAGCGTGAAGAACCATCTCAGAGAGGCGAGCCCGATGGATCGGTCACATCATGCGTCACGATGGTCTTCTTCACGACATTGTGAAAGGGATGGTTGAGGGTAGGAATTGTAGAGGGCGCCCTAGACGGGAGTATTTGCAGCAAGTGTTCGAGGACATGAGTTGTAGCTCTTATGCTGAGCTGAAGAGGACTGCATAGGTTCGAGAGGAGTGGAGTTCGAGATGCAAGATTTTGTAACTGCAAACCAATCCACCGGATTGATACTAACGAAGAAGACTATGTTTTAACATGGATTACACTGAGTACTGTTTCACTTGCTGTAAGGCTGGGTGTAAGTTCGTCTTAACATTAAAGCTGAGTGATAAAACGTCATTGAATTAGTAGCTTGTGTCTACTGGGCCGCATGCATTAGCGAATGTTTTGATCTATCGTCACGTACACATGAAATCAAATCAAGCAGGGGTTAATACACCTACATGCGCCCGATTCGGGAAACAGGTTTCACTTTATTAACCCTTTGCTGCTGTCTGAAAGCCACCTGAAAACTCTTCACTTGATCTAAAGACGTCAACTTAATAATAATGTGTTATTTCTGAGGGTTATTGTGGCTGAGAGGAATATAAGGCTTGACTATTGAGCTTAATGACAGTGATTCTTAATGACAAATATTTTTTTTAGCTAAGTTTTTTTTTTATGTAAACACATACAGGAGAATACCGACAGATGGTGATAGTATTTTTTTGAATCATCTGTGGAATTCTATGACGCTTACCATGGTGTATATGGCTAAACGCTGCATGTGGAGTGTTGATCCGCCAACGTCATAGACTACAGCCCGAGATTCACGCATCATCCTTTATTATTGCAGGAATCTACTATGAATGGGTGGTCTTTACGGGACGACTTTTGTCTACCACCAATTTTAATTGATAGGCTATGACTGAAATTTTACGGGTGATGGATCAAATTCACACCAACCAGGGTATTTTAGAGCTCAGAAATCGATTAAAAATCCTTTTTTTTTTTTTTTTTAATCTCCGTCGGGATCGAACCCACGATCTTTGGCTTGCAAAGCAAACGCT
Source organism: Glossosoma conforme (assembly GCA_022606575.1). Taxonomy (NCBI): domain Eukaryota; kingdom Metazoa; phylum Arthropoda; class Insecta; order Trichoptera; family Glossosomatidae; genus Glossosoma; species Glossosoma conforme. The sequence goes on from JAGTXR010000049.1 coordinate 1,949,681, forward strand.
TTACCATTGAGCTATGACCGCCGGCAAGTGATAATTTAGTAATACATTACATTAATTATAATGTTCACATCAGTATGTTATAGCCCTTGCTGACTGGTACCGAAAACATCGATTTACAATATTTTATATCTTATTTCTGTTCGCTTGTCGACATGCATGTGTCGCCATATTGTCATTTTGGGATTTGTTACGTAGATCGCCACTTGAGGCGTGGTGCGACTGCCATCACGAGCGCGCACCATCATTGTATTGTGGCTCGGCCTGAAATCTGTGACTAGGTCAAGCCATAATTTTATCGTAAGTATATGTCAATGTGCTTCTGAGAAGTCTGTTTATAATTAATCTGATCCTAATCCTGCCACCACGTGACGGAGTAACAATCTTTTTGTAAGAATGTATTTTAGTAATAAACCTCAAAATCATGACATCTATTTTTTACATTGATGATATTCTCAGTCTGCAGACAGACCTCAATTACTATTAAAAACAAATTGAGTTACTGGCAATAAACATAATTTGTCTTGACAAGAAGTCTTGTAAGGTGATCTATTTCAACAAGTTTTTCTAGAAAATTCATATTTTGTCAACTACTATTTTCCTTTCATATTACATGCTAGAATAATCGTTATCAAAGATAAAGGTACAACCTTCGCACCCGTATGCAGAGTCATTCCTTGGCTTAAGATAACCAAATTAAGACCGATACATAGGGACATTTCTTTAAGTAACCAATCTATAATAGTTGCTTTCCTTAAAAATTATTAAGTTGAGGAAACTTCAACCCTCGACTTACCTCAAATCTTTAGAAACGTCTCTGCAAACGGGTGTAAAATTAGTTACCTTAAGTCAAGGAATTTCTCTGCAAGGTTGTTTTTCTATTCACCTTACATTGTCACATAATTAATTTAACTTTCAACGCTAAGAAACATTTCCACTTCATTTTCAATCAAACCAGCATAGCAATCTTTAATTATCCATACCTTCTATTTTTACTCGTTTCAAGTGCTCTGGAATATGGCAGCTTGGTTTCGGAATCCATATCAATACAAATATTTTTTTATGCTCGATCGAATACACAATAAGTTTTTGAAATGCTTCTATCTTATATGTTTGAAAATTATCCATTTAATTCATTAACCCTTTCGCAACGGCTGACCGACCGTGAACATCAGTTGACGTGATATATCGTTTTGCTACTTTCAGTACTCATTGTGACATCTACGGTAGGAAATTGGAAGTGTAGTCATTCCCTTTATAAACCTACATGTATTCTTTAAATGAATCTATAAAGAATGTAAATAAATATCGTTAGGTGTCGGTCACAGAAGCAATTTTTCTATAAACCACATGTGTCAATGCCATCACATGTATGGAGTTACATAATGATCGTTTGTTAAATATAATAGTTTTTTATGCATTATGTGATAGCTAAAGGATAGAAGAACAAATGTGATATATAAAAATAGGTCAGACAAGTACATTTATGCTTCAAATACTATATAGTCCGCCAAATAACTTTTTTTTTTGAAAATGGGGCGCAAAACATCGAGTGTAGCTTCGGCTGTGTGGTACGTAGCGCCGTCCTGTTGAAACCAAATGTTGCCAATATCCTCTTCTTCAATTTTTGTGAACAAAAATGACCCGATAACGATCGCCATTGACTGTAACGGCCACTTCTTGCTCATTTTCGAAGAAAAATGGCCTTATTTTCAAAGTAATGTCGAAATATTTCACAGCGTTGTTAAAACATATACACAACCATATTGGTTTAGCGGAAGGATAAAACTAATTATCTGTCAAATCAGACATGAGCTTAATGTTACCATTCATGAAATAAGCACTAGTTGAAAAAAAACGTTAGATGGCGGACCCATTAGTTTTAAGCGAAAAAATGGTTTCGAAAATTCACACCGTATTGACAGTATAATTTGGATTCCACCGAGCCGTAACGAAAGGGTTAAAATAGTCGCATTATTCAATTTTTTCACACGAATTACTCTTATTTTATTTACTGGAAAATTTTCAGCCATTTTCTTTACATAAGTTTGTTTTAGCTTGTCGACTTTATAATAACAAATAAAAATATGCCAACATTCGATCGAAATTCAAAAAGACTCCTAGTTTTCTTAATGGATGCGTTTGTTTTAATGCATTCCCGTTGTACACAAAAGCTGATGAAATAAACATTTTCGCCAAACGTGGCCCGTTACTTTCAGACGTTGTAACGGCACCAATTATCGCTTATAAATATGTAGGTTGAAAACACATCTTCCTGCACGTGTCTGCAGGATATTTTCTTGTACGTGTCGCGCGAGAAGTTTTCCATTTCTACCGCACGTGCCGGATTTGCATGCAATATAACCCACTTGAAAAGCGTCGTCCCGGACTATTGCGATGTTCAATAATTATGCTAATGCTTACAATTAGGGCTGTCGCTCTTGTATGTTGTTGATCAGTACCAGTTTTAGACCCTGCGACACCTTGAGGCAATATTTTTCTAGCGCCCCATATTGTTTATATTTTAAAAAATATAAGAAACATTGGTTGCCCTCGGCGCCTCTAGCTTATTCGACGCCTTGGGACACTGACTCACTTCGCCGCCCCTAAAATCGGCACTGTTTTTGATATTCTTATAAATCACTTTGATGTATATTTTAATCATTGAATAAATTATAAATAAATACAAAATATAATGGTTTTTCACTTTGTTAAAAGTAATAATATTTTTAATACAGCAGGATTGCGTGGGAATTAAATTCCCAATCTGTCGTATTTGAAAATGAAATACTCCGAACGTAATTTAAAAAAAAAACATCTTTTTATAAAAAGAGGCAACGGTATGCCGTGCAGAATAGTATAGTTAGTCTAGCCCCCGTTAGGGTTGAGCCTCCCTTTAAGGACAAAAAGTGTCCAGGCCTTGGGAGCGTCGTGCTTATCATGCGATCTTATTAAAAAAAAGTTATTATTGAATAATATATTATTGAAAAAAAAATAATAAATTATTGAACACCCAAATATTTCTCTAGTACTACGAGTATATACAGCCGCAGTCTATGCAAGTTGGCGAGCTCTTGCCCTGGAGGCTCCCGGGAATCATATGTGTTTCCATTTGGACTTCCTGGATACAGGTGTTTTGGGACGAAGCATAGATAATTGGAGCTTACAGAACTGTGAAACGGCTATTTGCTGTATCCATATGTTCCAAATATGGAGCAGATATTATAAAATAAAATATAATACTATATTTGTGTATAAACACAATACTAGATAAAATTAAAATATCTTTTAGTTTCTAACGAAAAAATAGTACATTACTCCAGAACGTTATTGCATATAAGTAGCATTATTGATCGAAAAATGAATAAAAATAACTTTTTCGTACATTCACGATATTTACGAGTATAACAATCGTCTGAGCTTTAAAAGCCTAAAGTAAATAAAATGTGCATTATTACTTTACATCAATAGAGAAAAGCTCTTATGAATTTTATGTATGCCCATAACATATCCGGATTTTTTTCTGAAGGCTTATGGACAAATTTGACGGTCAATCGGTCAAATCCAATCTGCGGCCAGTTGTGGTAGAAGAGAGTTGTATTGTTGGGCTCAGAATGGGTGCATCTTCTTGCAGTGGTGTGTGGATTGTATGTTGACCAGCACCTTTCTGCACCTCGGACAATGGCAATGTGGTGCTGCGACCACTGCTGCGGCTAGCGACAATAGCCACATGCTCATCAAAGCGAATTAGGCTATTCTGTATATGGGATGTAATGCGGATAAAAAATAATAGCTACTGCTCTTTTCAATTATCATATGTCAGTGGTGGCGCCGTTACAATCTGAACAACCACACAGTTAACTTTTCTTTAATTCATTTATGTTTAGCATATGTTTTTGTGTGATATTGCTTACATGCTGCATTTTTTCTAATTGTTTTTATTGTTATAATGCAATTTGATTGGTAAAAACTATTAATGTGTTGAACGTGGCGCCTTTGTGGTAGATATTTTAATCGATTTCAAGGAAAATTATAATGTATTTTCTAGTATTTTTTTTAAATCACATGTTGCTTATAGTTTATGACTGGAATCCAATATATTGTATATGCATTTATATAGTATGTTAATTTTGTATATATAACAGTAGAATAAAGCTGTATTATGAGACACCAAAACCGCTATAGACCAAATACGCTGTAAATGAATTAATAGCAATTTTCTTTATGTTTATAAATGCTGAAATTTGTAATTGCAGGTAAATTACAAACACTATAACTTTTTCAATATAACAGTATGTTTTAGGTTTTTGTTATTAATAATATTTATATATTCTGCAATTAAGTATTGATATCCTCCCCGGGTATTTAGGACATCGATTAACTGGATGAAGGATGCAGGATCAGGTTCACATTATAAACAACTTGTTTCTGTTTCACGATACATGTTTATTGTTCACGAACGTCGCCCGTTAAGGGGCCGCCCTTAGGGACGGTCCTACCACGAGGACGGGCGAGTTGCGACTGCTTGCCCGCTCTCACATTTCGGCGGTACCACCCGCCAAGAGGACAGTTGTACCAACTGTCAATGGACCAACTGTCATAACAATTATTTTGGCGTATGCAAACACCGCTTAACATTCGATGTAGAACCAAAATAATAGACACAAAGATCGCTTGTTGAGGCTTTACGGCATCGGCCTTAAGGAGCTATATCAAGCTGATATCAGTATAAAGCCGGTCTCGCGTCCACAAAACTAGGTGTATTATATAGATCACGTCTGTATTTCAACGATAAACAACTTCTTCTTCCTATATAAAGGACGAATCCGACCTATCCTTGAATACGGCAGTCACCTTTGGATTGGAGCCCCAAAATACCTTCTAAACCAAATTGACTCAGTTCAAAGAAGAACAATTCGTTTGATAAGCAATGACACTCTTACGCCTAACCTGCAATCAATGGAACACAGGCGTAAGATTGGTTCACTTAGTCTTTTTTACCGTTATTACTACGGTCGCTGCTCTTCGGAACTTAAAGAACTAACTCCTCCTGCACCCACCAACAACCGACAAACTCGTCTTACACTTGCCGACTTTTTAACGAAACGTTTATGCATTCCACGAAAAAAATAATGGAAACTTTGAATTAAATATTTACTTGTGTCATCTTCTAAATTTCTTCTTGTAATATTTCTTCTATAAATTATTCCCTCCGTATTGTAATAATATTCACTTTAACCTGGGTTCAATAAATTTTTACCAAAAGCCTTTACTGGATTTGCGTTGCTATTTTTTCCTGCCGCCTTTGTGAAAGTAAAAATATCTCAAGCTATCTGGACTTAGCAGTTTAGTATTTGCTAATATTTTTTTATACACAAACCCCTTCTTTGGAGCAAATTCGGCTTTAATGAAGTGTGGCGAGGCGACGCGTGTTAGCGAGGGCTTGGAGTGTCACCAACAATGCAACTATGTTAGCCTAGTGACAAAAAAATAATGCAGATCGGCAACACCCACAATCTGAAACACGGTAATGCTGTTTTTAGAAAAGCTTTATGGTTAGAATAATAAAATAATGTTTGTCTAACTTATGGTATATTTGTCATTTTGAATTTTCTCCTTCGTAGTATCAAACCGGTGGATTGGTTTTCTGCAACAGAATCTTGCATCTCGATCTCCACTCCTCTAGGTCCTCCGCAACCCTCTTCAGCTCAACATAAGAGCTACAACTCATGTCCTCGAACACTTGCTGCAAATACTGCCGTCTAGGGCACCCTATGTCCAAAAGGAAGCAAAAATACGCCAATGGGTGAGATAAGGATGCTCTCTGTTGCCTGTACTCTTCAACGTATACACACAAAATGCAATTAATAACATCAGGGAAAAAATGGGGCATAGAGAGGGGGTTAAAATACATGGCCAAAAGAAGAAAAAAATGATAAGGTTTGCTGATGACATTGTTCTGATTGCTGAAACTGAAGATGAACTCACGGAAGCGCTGACATCCATGGAAAACATATTTAATTCCAACTACAATATGAAGATAAACAGCACAAAAACCAAAGTCATGAGAGTAAGCCGCAATGAGCAGCAGAAAATAAACATATCAATGCTAGGAGTACCCCTAAAAGATGCAAAATAATTTTTATACCTTGGAAGTACGATCACCTGGGATGGCAGAACAAAAAGAGAAGTCAACAGTCGAATACATCAAGCAAGGCTAGCTTTCAATAAAAAAGCCAAAATTCTTGAGTCAAGGAATATTTCTTTAGGGCTCCGCAAGCAACTTGCCAAAACACTTGTTTGGAGCATCTTAATGTACGGCTGTGAGACATGGTGCTTATCTGAAAGTCATAAAAAAAGACTAGAGGCCTTTGAGATGTGGTCGTACAGAAGAATTCTTGGAATTTCCTGGAGAGACCACGTCACGAACAATGAGGTTCTCAAAATAATCAAGGAAGATAAGCAACTAATAAGAACCATCTCAGAGAGGCGAGCCCGATGGATCGGCCACATCATGCGCCACGATGGTCTTCTTCACGATATTGTGGAGGGGATGGTTGAGGGTAGAAACTGTAGTATTCACGACGAGCTTCAAGGCAGAAGCCTGAAAGATTGAAGAGACGCCCGCTGTAGAATCCAATTGATGTCTCCTATGAAGTCTCCAGTACCAAAAATAAAAACAAGTAAACATACCGTGTTTTACATTAGGGCTGTCGTAGTAGACATCGCGTGCCTCTTGTATTATACTATATTGTGAAGGTGGGCGCTGTCAAGTAAAGTTTCAGTGGATGTGTTCTGAACAACAGGCGGGGACAATAGGGCTGGGCGGGTTAGGTTAGGGCAAGGTGGAGGTCCAAGAAGATGGACATTACCAAGGACAAGCTGTAGGACATGTGATATAAAAATAAATAATAGTAAATACATATATAGTACATACTCGTACATGTAGGATATATTTACCTGTATAATATGATATATATATATAATCGTGTCGGAAACAACAGGGTCAGATCCTGTCTGCCCAGAAGTGGGCGACGTCGATGGCGTTACTTCTGGCCATCATCAGGTCTTCCTGGGTGCAGCTATTCGGGCACAGCGCACACTCCAGAAGGTGTGACAGAGTCTGTTCCACGCCGCAGTCACATTCAGTCGGTCCGCTGTAAAACTGCCAGGCCCTCATTTGTGTCCTCGTCTTGCATACTCCGGTCCGAAGTCTGTTAAGGGACCTCCATATATTCCACCCTTGGTCATGTCCAGGGTCTAGGTCCTCTTTCGGGGCATAATATGATAATTAAGACACTCATTTATCTGAACATTCAAGGAGAACCATCGAAGATAATTGTTTGGTTAATAGTTCGCGGATCATATTCATAACATAAAGGGTATTTTTTAGCGAGATCTATAGTTTGATTGCAAGCTGTCTGATCGAATACGACAATTGATTTGAAAGATTATACTGTTTTTTTCTGTGGATAACAAATAATGCATATAAGTTTAATATTATAACAAAAATTGAACATTAACATCAAGGCAGGTAGTGCTGCATTCGGATTACAGCAAATATCACGGAATGGTGTGCGATAAGGTTGCATACTGGCACCGTATCTCTTTACGTTTCTCATGGACTTTATCCAACGAAACTCAATTCTAATAGATATAATCTAAACTGTGTATGAGTCTCTTGATATCTGCAATTTGGAGTACGTTGATAACACATGCATAATGAAATACTCTTCAAGGTTTTTCGGGATATCATAGACAGATTTCAAGCAAACTCTGTTACTAGGCATGTAAATAATTGTCAAAGACGATTGTCGAAATATTAAAGATTGATTAGACACTCACTAACAATATCTTAATGTACAACTTACAAGTCACTGAAAACGATAAGAGAAATTTTAGTATTAAACCCATGTTTTGATATTAAAATAAATATTGTCAACAACTAATCATTTGTTGTTTATATTTTGAGCATTCACTTTGAGATCCATTTCTCTATTAACCCTTTTGCATCGGTTGTCAGCATATGCCGTCAAAAATTCCCCGACCGTTGACATCGGTTGACGTGATATATCATTTTGCTACTTTCAGTAATCATTGTGACATCTACGGTAGGAAATTGGAAGTGTAGACATTCCCTTTATAAACCTATATGTATTATTTACAGGAATCTGTAAGGCATGTAAATAAATATCGTTAGGTTTCGTCACAGGAGCGATTTTTCTGTAAGTCACATGTGTCAATGCCACCACATGTATGGAGTATAATGAACGTTTGTTGAATATAATAGTTTTTTATGCATCATCTGATAGCTTAAGGATAGAAGAACCAATGTGGAAAAATGAAAATAGGTCAGATTAGTACATTTATGTATACATAAATACTAGTTTTAAGCAAAAAATGGTTTAAAAAATTCACGCCGTATTGACAGTATAATTTGTCTTCCACCGAGCCGTAACGAAAGGGTTAAATACGACTATTTAAATATTTCTTGACATGAATCACACTGAGCACTTTGTATACCATGTTAAAACAAGGGACGAAATAATAATGAATTTACAATAATTATTTTTAAAATTGCAAAAATATTGTACCATTAATTTAATTTTAAAAAACACGCTTATAAAATTGAATCGTCGGCAAAACACGTTAGTCTTAACGCTGTCATTTGAAGCTACTTGGGTGGGTAAATATTGATTTATGAATTTTCACGTCATTTCAGCAGCGCATACTTTCAGCGAGTCTTCCATACATTGACAAAACGATAATTTATGACCAAGCGCCTTCTTTTACTCTTTTGAGCGTTTATTTATTATCATGTTTTTGACTATTCGATGGCTCTTTCGGCGGAGAATTTTTCCAAGAAATTCAAATATCGGTAATCCATCGATGGGTGTGCATTTTGTAAGTAAATTGTTGAAGGAAATAATGGACGAGGATTCCGCAGAATCGGTCGGAAGGAAGGTGATTTATCAGTTCTTAAATAGTCTCGTTGAGACGGAATGGATCTTTTTTGCTTGTGGCGCACCTTTGATGTTTCTACTGTGCGGGTTTAGGAATAAAGGGAATGTGGGTAATGCACTAATACTCTTAGCGATAGAAACACGAAGATGTGTTAAACCTTTTTTTTGCGCATTCAAGTCGCACTTATTTGAAGATTATCGTATTTTCAGTCTCATTTTTTTTTAAACCGGTATATATTTATACTGACATCAGCATGATATAGCCCTTGCTGACTAGTATCAAAAACCTCGATAAACAATCTTTCGTCTCTTATTTCTGTTCGCTTGTCATACATGTATGTGTCACCATATTGGCATTTTTGGCTATTTACGTAGACCGCCATTTGTGGTGCTGTGCGAGAGTCCATCACGAGACCGCTAAGTCGTGTGCCGACGTCGGCGAGATCGCATTGTTAAGTCCCGATCGATCGAGGCGAAAGTAACGCCATGTTACGATCGATCGGGAAAACCAAGTCTTTATCGAAAATATATGTCAATGTGTTTCAGAAAAAGTCTTTGCCCTTTAGCCCTACAACTTTATTTTAAGTAGAATATCGATTCTCAATGACTTGTACATAAATAAAAATATTATATATTTAAAGTATAACTCACTTATTATTTTAAGGTTTTATATTTTTACTAGGCTCCTTATTATCTTCATAAATTAATCAATACATTTAAAAAATATACATATTGTCATCCAATCGTTTGGTATATTTGTGATAATAGAACTCCCACAATCTCTAGAAGCCGAGTCGGTGCAGGGGACGTCACCAGACAAGTTAGACCTTCGAGGAATCTTGAGGAACATTTCAAAGGTGCGGTGCGACAAAAGCCACGCTATAACGAACCATTTACCTGTGAAAACCACTTATATCATTACGATCAGTCAGGTACTAAAAAAATAGTACAGGTAGTTTGTTTGTCATTGTTTAGCAACTAGTTATCAACTGGAGTGTATCGAAGATGGTTAAGTAAGCAATCCACAATTAGCATTAAAGATAAAGTAATAAATTAGTCACCTAGTTTGCGTGCTTGGGATCTTCTAAATTTGGGTGCTAAAAAATTACATATTAATAACCTCCTCTTTAAGTTTGATATCAAATTACTAGGCGGCAGGATGCAGGAGCAGATTGATAATACAAAGAACTTGCTTTTGGCTCATAGCTCGCGTTTATTTTATTAGATACTCGCTTTTTCGTGAGCGAGCTGCCAAATGACGGAGCACTCCGACATCTAGCGCTGCCAATGCCGTCGTGGCAAAAAAGCTAATTAAAAATGACAGTTGCACCAACATGAAATGGAGCAACTGTCATAACAAATAAAATGGCGTACGCAATCACTGTGTATTATTATATAAAAAAAACTTACATTATTAGATATGCATGTCAGGCGAGCGAACAAAAATAAGAGACAAAAGATCGTTTTCGAGGCTGTACGGCATCAGTCTAAAAGTGCTATATCAAGCTGATATCAATATATATATAACAAGGTTCCGTGGGAAGGTAGAGTACTGGAACATAGCGACCATCCAAAATACCTCAGGTCACTCTAGATCGCACCCTCACCTTCAGGCGTCATTGCAGCAACACCAAACAGAAAGTTGCAACAAGGAACAACCTCATCCGCAAACTGACCAAGAGCCCAACCACCCCTTCTTCGTACCTCAGCTTTAGCACTTTGTTTCGCAGCCGGAGAATATGCGGCACCAGTGTGGAGTCGATCAGCTGTAATCAAGTGGATACTGCCCTGAATGATGCATGCAGAGTCGTCACAGGCTGCCTCAAACCAACACCCATTTCTAAACTATACCCCTTGGCTGGTATCGCACCACCGAACATAAGACGCAAAGTCATATGCGCCGAAGAAATGCGTAAGGCAATCAACCAACCGTCCCACTGCTTGTATAATCAGATACCCCCAACACCAAGATTGAAGTCTCAAAGCAGCTTTCTGAAATCCACAACCTCTCATCCGGCCCTGAAAATGAGAGACTCCAACTCTGGCAACAAATCGCACCAGAGGATTTCATTACTCAAAGGAAGGCCTCCCAACTGGCAAGAGCCTTGACTGGCCGACCTGGAAATCCCTAAACAGATTAAGAACCGGAGTTGGTAGAACAAAGGACAACCTCGAGCGGTGGGGAATGCTTCATGTGGGGAGAGACACTATTGTGCGACTGTGGAGACCTGCAGACCGCCTCACACCTACGATGCTGCTCATATTGCCCAACAAGTTGCACATCTCAGGACCTAATGCTGGGCAACACACGAGCTATCGATGTTGCCAGATATTGGGAAAAAATAATTTGACGTCGCTGACACGAAGAAGAAGAAGACAAGGTTCCGCCGCATGTCGTTCACAGACAATTCGTTCAGCGACTTATCGGTAATGACGTGGGGTGTACTGGAAGTCTGGTGTATGGGACGTTTGGCGCACGGGACAACTGGTGCACTGTATGTCTCGCTAACCTAACCTTACCCAAACTAAGGAATAAATATTTATTTTAGTTTAAATTCATCACTACCAATTTATACATAGTTTAATTGATTTTTAACCAGAATATGCTGGTCTATTAATTATGCCCTATTCCACATGAGTGTGTGCCTTGATGCATAACCCAGTAAACACGCTTAGGGCCGTGGATTAAGCGTCACGAATGATTTTTCAGACACAATGGGGGTTGGTTCAGGGCACAACAAGGGCGCGACGCCGCGGCCCGCCCTGGATGGTCACCACAATGGGCCGGACACGGGCCGAGTGGACAGGCTACCTTTGAATTACAGGGAGGTAAAAAATGATCTTTCAATATACTCGCCATTGGACGAAATATGCATCAATATTGTCTCAATTGTACGGAGTATACAAGTAAAAGGAACGGCCCTACAACAATGCAGCATGTCATACAATATAACATAGATCTAAAAAAGATAATATTTTAATATATAGTAGAGCAAGAGATAAGACGAGGATCATGCCATCTGACGATGAAATTTATAACAGAAGTTTGTGACGACCAAATTGTTCAACTAGGTAGCGGATATGTAATGATTATAATTTTCATTTTTTTTCACTACAGAACATTACACATTAAAAAAAAACAAATCGTCACTGAAGTATGATCAAGATTAATAAACAAATATATGTACTTATGATTAAGTACTAAAAACAAAGCAATAAAGACAAGCAACAGAAGGTCCCAATGCTCATCAAACAGACGACGTCAACAAATCATTTCTCCAAAGAAACCCGTGGAGTTCATGCCTGAATTGGGCCTCCCTTACGTAAAACATATCAAAATCCGAGGTGATTTGGTTGGAAAATCTGATCCCTGATGATGATAATGTGCTTGAGCCCAACACAATTTTTACGTAAGTAATTAAATATACATCAAATTCTTTATACGCATCAGTTCATTCAGAAAAAATATCGGCAGAAGCGGGATGCGAACCAGCGAGCCTTGGAACCAACCATTGCTCAAGTTCATTATCCTCGACCACCCTCTGCCCGAACTGTTGCGCGGAATAAGTTGTATTTATACCATTGTTACCATCATATAACGATAGGTGTCTCTATATTATATATTTAGAGTGACTGTGATAACATTTATTCACAAGCTTGATATTTCGACAGTCTATTTATTTTAGTTAGTACCACTCGGGTCTCGAACCGATCTATAGATTGAATGGATGAGAAAAAACTTCTTGTAAGTGTAATGGTTGGTTCTCAAGGTGACATTATTATATGGATTTTTAAATCATTATTAGAATATTATTTTATTTTTTCAATATTCTAATCTACTTTTATAGATCATTGACTGTATTATAATATTATATGTAATCAAATATACACATACTATACATCAAATTCTAATAAATAGACTGTCGGAAAGTCATAATATTAAGCTTGTGAATGCTGACTGATTGAATTATAAAAAAATTCAGCAGTTCTGGCAGAGGGTGGTCAATTGGTTTGTTAATGAACTTGAGCAATTGTTGGTTCCAAGGCTCGCTGGTTCGCATCCCGCTTCTGCCGATATTTTTTCTGAACGAACCGATGCGTATAAACAATTTTTACCACTAAAATTCTATCTTATCACATAAGATAATTTAAAAATGGCATAACCTTAACATTTAGGTTTGTCTACAAGAGCTTGACCAGTCGGTCCACGCTTTTGAAGGATTAAGTGCTGCCAGCGGGATACTCTTGCTCTACAAAGGCCAGCTTTTTGCACCTTCCCTACCTTCGTCCATCTCCGGCTGGTCATCCATTCATGCTTACGAGCATACCTTAGCCTCCTGCTGTAGACACAATGGCGATAGTGTGTTCTAGGATAATACAATCGAATAGACATGTTTTTTTTAAACATTTTCATGCACATTTGAGCTGATTTTTATGCATGTTGTATTATAATAATTTATTTATATTTATTCGTAAAATAACATTTTACTTGAAAAATCGAAAATGCTTCATACATTTTTTGATGGAATTTGATAAATGTTTTAATTATTGTGATTATAGTGATAGTTAAGTTTGCTGTTAAGCACACTCTTTTACAATACAGTAAAACCGTGATCTTATGTTTTTTAACGGATGCTAGAAAAAAATGATAAAAGCGAGAAAATGCAACGAAAACGGTCAATCGGGTTTATTTATGACGAGAGCATAATATTTTGACGCGAATGTTTTTTTTTTATGTAACAACATACAGGAGAATACCAACAGATGGTGATGAACCTTTTAAAGAGAGGATGTTACTATAAAGTATAAGCCAATGTACGAGTATGTGACACTCTGATCTTTTCAATAGTTTGACCCTCGTTGGTATGTACTTGATATTGACACAAGCAGAGACAAGGCCGCATTACGGCCAGAGGTATATTTCCGCTTGGCCGGAAGCTTGTAAAGTTTTTAACGTAAATATAATCAATGTGCTTCTAAAAGAAAGTCTTTGTTTGCTGACCTGCTCCTCATCCTGCCCGTACGCGACGGAATAACACCTCTTTTTTGAGAGAGAGGAGGATGTTAATATGTATATAGATAATCGGTCATTATATTTGTATACGTATTTTTTATATGCCGCCCGAAAATTTAGGATAGTATATTTTTAAATGCTTAATTATCCTGCCTTGTATAATTTTATTGATGTTTTGTCACTTCAATCTAATGGTACAGGCTGTTCAAAAACTCGTTGGACATGTTAAACCAGTGGCTGTAGCTGCGTATATTCCCGGCTTAGCTGACATGAGGCCTTGCTATGCAATTGAACCCATTTCGCAAGTTTGATATCATAGAAACTCGCATAGGTAGACTAGCTATAAGTAAACTAAGCTCAGAAAACATCCACTGTATAAGAACCTCGCTCTGCGAACGAATCTGTTACCGATCAATTAATAATATTTGCGAATATAATTAAAATTATATCTTTAGCATTCACTTTTAGATACATTTTAATATTAAATAGAGAAATATTTCATACCTTATCGTGGATCACTTTGAGCACTGTTTAATTACTTTCTGGAATGCTTTCTGAGAGTAATGGTATGAAATGTTTATCTATTTTTAGAACCCACGATTTTTGGCATGAAAACGCTTTGCCTCCAAGCCCCGGCCAAGAAATATAGTAGTATATAGTTTGTATATAGTTTATACGATATAATAATATAGTATAAATATATAATACAAGAAGTAAAAAAAAAATATTTGCAGCTTAAAGAAAATTTTTACCATATATATATAATCGTGTCGGAAACAACAGGGTCAGATCCTGTCTGCCCAGAAGTGGGCGACGTCGATGGCGTTACTCCCGACCATCATCAGGTCTTCCTGGGCGCAGCTACTCGGACACAGCGCACACTCCAGAAGGTGCGACAGGGTCTGCTCCACGCCGCAGTCACATTCAGTCGGCCAGGCTTTCATTTGTGTCCTCGTCTTGCAAACTCCGGTCCTTAGTCTGTTGAGTGACCTCCATATATTCCACCCCTGGTCGTGTTAAGGGGCTGGGTCCTCTTTCGGGGCAATCCAAGTATTCCCCTCAGTTGCGCTTCTCCACATGTTCAGCCGCAGGGTAGCCTCAGGTATCACCAGTTCCGTTGTCGACTGTAGTAAACTTCTTCTTGATTTAAGACGTGTGGTTATCTTTTGATCAAAAGATATATTTACTTTTAAGATGGAAATTTTTAATCAGCATGTAGTTTTTATTTTGTATTTAAATAGTCAAATATTTTTATTTTTAATTTTAGCTTTAGTGTATGGCGCCTAGTCTAGAATGAAATGATTTACATAATTAGCAGGCTGTCCTAAAAAAGCTACAATAGCTTTTTTCCTTTTACATAATGTTAGAATATATTTCACCGTTCGCTGAGTGTGTAGGTGCAAGCAATACAAAAAAGGTGTTTCTAGTTCACAAGTTCACGGGGTAATATCTATTAGCTAGATTAGCGAATACCAAGACTAATAGAATTGGAAATCGTAAACGCGGTTCATGTTTGATCACCAAAGTTGAAAAAGCTAAAATAATGTTTTTCCTTTTTTAATAATGTACAATATTATTTCACCGTTTGCAGTGTGGAGGCGCAAGCAATACAAAAAAGGTGTTTCTAGTTCATAAGTTCACGGGGTAATATCTATTAGCTAGATTAGCGAATACCAAGACTAATAGAATTGGAAATTGTAAACGCGGTTCATGTTCGATCACCGAAGTTGATCAATCAAAGTTGATACATTTGATTCAGTAAAATATGGATAAAGTACCGCATGTTGTTGGTTGGATTAAATTACTTCTTAGAACCATATGGTCCAGGCCTCAAGAGCCTTCAGCTAGAAGCTGGAATAGAGCTGGATCTACATTAAAATTTTGATTTACTAACCTCCCAAATTGCATTAAGATCCCAGCCTCATGCCTTGGAGGTTACCGTGATCCATATATGTTTCCAGGTCGACTTTAAGGTGAATTTTGAGACAATGGCATCTGACAAAACTGCGGAATTTTGTGGTGACCATATGCTCCAGATATATATTCTTCGTAGTATCAATCCGGTGGATTAGTTTGCAGCAACAAAATGTTGCATCTCGATTTCCACCCCTCTCGACCCTCTGCAGTCCTCTTCAGCTCAGAATAAGAGCTACAACTCACGTCTTCGAACACTTTCTGCAAACACTCCCGTCTAGGGCGCCCTCTACAGTTTCTACCCTCAATCATACCCTCCACAGTGTCGTGAAGAAGACCATCGTGGCGCACGATGTGACCGATCCATCGGACTCGCCTCTCTGAGATGGTTCATCGATCTCTGAGATGACAGAACTAAGTGGCAGCAATTTGTGGTGACCGTTCAAGGTATGGCATCTCTCTGAGATGGTTCTTACTATAACAAATATAACTAGAAAGATATATAACATACATGAAAATATATATAAAATAATCAATTTAAAGTGTCTGAATCAATAAAATTTTATAAACTTTTAAAAATAATATTGAGTATATTTATAATGCACTAAAATAATCTGTAGCGCCAGCAAATAGGAGTAAGTAAGAACGTAATGTGTTTTTTTTAATACCGGGGGTACGATAGTTTGACTTTGTAAAGAATGACGCGAATAGGGTGCGGTAAGGCATCCCTTCCTACTAGTCTGTTAAGAGACAAAAAAAACCACTCTTGGACATGTTTGATACCTCAAATTTCTCACGAGAGTATAAACACAGCTACCTTTTATTTAGGCCCACAGGCTGTCACCGCCTTGGAAAGCCGTCGGAAACTATAAATATAATGTAATTGGCAAATCTACGGAAAATAGAGCTGACATGAAAGATTGTGACGAGCATATGCTTCAGTAATTAACGTTATATATATAATAGTGTCGGATACAACAGGATCAGATCCTGTCTACCCAGAAGTGGGTGACTTCGATGGCGTTACTCCCGGCCATCATCAGGTCTTCCTGGGTGCAGCTACTCGGACACAGCGCACACTCCAGAATGTTTGACAGGGTCTGCTCCACGCCGCAGTCACATTCATTCGGTTCGCTGTAAGCTGCCAGGCTTTCATTTGTGTCCTCGTCTTGCATTCTCCGGTCCGAAGTCTGTTAAGGGAACTCCATATATTCCACCCCTGGTTGTGTCCAGGTTAATTAACGTGTAGAAGTATTTACAAAAAAAAAATAGGTAAGCTATAGTATGTTATCCTAACATCGGCCTTTCTGGGTGAATTTTGCCTTTCTAAAGCCAAATAGAGGGTCAAAACCTTCAACTACGCCCACGAGTATCTCTTGAAAGCTCTCTTGTATGCTAAGGTTATGTATTAACTTACAAAAATTCGTGAAACTGTATCTTATATGTGATTCTATTTTTTTTTAAGTTCTGTCTATCTTCAGTTTTCAGTCAACAAATTTACTACCAAACTGTTCGATCAAAAGTTGAGTTATACTTCGGAAATTCGCGTGCTGTGACCGGTCGCTCCATAAATTTCGCCGGCACTCAGTACGTGCCCGGTCGCCATTTCTGGCCGGACTTGTATTCACCTCACGCAGCACTTCTCAAGTCAATTTTGGAAGAATTATGGAGAGTCGAAATGTACCGAATACTAATTTAATATGGGACAGAACCACATTTTAATTTTGCTATGTGTAACACACTGTATGGTTGTGCAATAATTTAATATATTTTTTTAGCATTCTCCTCTCTTAAAAAGAGGGGAGTTATTACGTCGCGTGAGGCAGGATGAGGAGCAGGACAGCAGACAAAGACTTTCTTTTACAAGCATAGATTATATTGACGTTTAAGACATTACAAGTTTGTGACCACGCGGTATGACATGCCCGCGCGGCCGCAACGTGACCTTACTTCGCCAAAAGGTGGGGATCAACTGCCGTGTGCGCTCGCCGGCGCTACGGATCTCGCTCAGCGCCACGAACGGTGATGTTCTTAACTTACACACCCGTCAGCACGGCGCGCCTAAATGCACGACAAGCGACCCGAAATAAAGAGATGAAAGATCGTATATCGAGGTTTTCGGTAACAGTAAGCAAGAACTGCATCATTCTGATGTCAAAAAATACTCGTGTATATACAAGGTTTTAGTTTAATACCATTTAGTCCTTGTATCTTCTTCACAATATCAATCCTGAAGATTTGTTTTAAGGAACAAAATCTTTCATTGTTTTCTTAACTGCGATATATCATGTTGTTCATTTATTCATTTGTCCATCTCAATTAATTTTTTTTATTTCTTTCAAAAACATTACAAATTTTATTTAATACCATCCTGAAATAAATAATACAAACAATTTACAAATATGTGTGATTATAAACAGCAATTATTAAAAAGTCCCGGAGCTCGCTAAGCAGAAGACTCCACGAAATTACTTTGATAAATAATTTCGTGGAGCTCATGTCGAAACTGGGCTTCTCTCAAGTGGAATATATCAATATTCGATGCAATTTGGTTACTCTCCCAAGAGGCATATTCTCTGGCAGGTTAGAATTACTCCTTGGAAGAACAAACAATCTGTGCCTTCTTATCCTTAAATAGTTGTCAGCAACAAACAAATGGGGATAAATCACTGCTGGGGATAAATCACTGCTCAAAAACTACCGACCCATTTCCCTTCTTTCCCATGTGTATAAAGTATTCTCCAGAATTTTAACAAACAGGCTGACGGGTCGATTTGATGAATTTCAACCTCGAGAGCAAGCTGGGTTTAGGAAAGGCTTTAGTACAATTGATCATATCCACACGCTAAGACAAATCATTCAGAAAACCGAAGAATATAATCAGCCACTCTGCCTCGCCTTTGTAGACTATGAAAAGGCATTTGACTCAATCGAGACTTGGGCAGTGCTAGATTCACTACAACGCTGCAAAATAGACTATCGGTATATAGAGATAATAAAATCTCTTTACAAATCTGCAACAATGATGGTCCAGCTCCATGATAGCACTAACAATATTTCTATAAACAAAGGTGTTAGACAAGGAGATGTTATATCTCCAAAACTCTTCACAAACGCCCTAGAAGATATTTTTAAACTGCTGTCCTGGACAAAATGTGGAATAAATATTAACGGAGAGTACATTTCTCACCTCCGATTTGCAGATGACATAGTGCTAATAGCCGAATCACCTAACAAGCTCCAAGACATGCTCTACGACCTCAATGAAGCGTCGAACAAAATTGGTCTGAAAATGAACATGGATAAAACAAAAGCCATGATTAATAGTCATATTTCACAGACCTTTGATCCTATTTCCATTGGAGGAACAGAAATAGAGGTTGTAAACGACTATACCTATCTGGGACAAGTAATACAACTAGGGCGAAATAACTTCTCAAAAGAAATCGACAGGCGCATACAACTGGGATGGGCAGCATTTGGAAAACTAAAGTACATTTTTAAAGCGAAAATTCCGCAATGCCTTAAAACTAAGGCGTTTAACCAATGCGTCCTCCCTGTATTAACTTATGGCGCAGAGACGTGGAATCTGACAGCAAGTCTTACCCATAAAATAAAAGTCACCCAGCGTGCTATGGAGAGATCCATGCTCGGAGTGTCGCTAAAAGATAGAATCCGAAACGAGGAAATACGCAGAAGAACTCAAGTAGTGGATGCTACCCAACGAATAGGCACACTCAAGTGGCAATGGGCAGGTCATATCTGTCGAAGAGACGACGGTCGATGGGGAAGAAAAGTATTGGAATGGCGCCCAAGAACTGGCAAACGAAGCATTGGCCGACCCCCTACAAGATGGACTGACGATATAAGAAGAATAGCGGGAGTGACCTGGATGCGGAAGGCGGAGGATCGAAGAGGATGGAGACTCATGCGGGAGGCCTACGTTCAACAGTGGACGGACACAGGCTGATGATGATGATGATGAACAAACAAACATAAATAATACACTTTTTTAGGGACTATGAAGAAGACAATGTTAATAAATAGTTGAAGGTAAAGTATGTTTTTTAATAAAAATGTGATACACTCGCATTTAGTGTTAAGAAAAATATTTAAAGACAATTGCTTAATTTATTCTGTCACTTTGCACCGCTGTCAAAATTGTCACATTCTAGAATATTATTAATATAGCAGCAAACTTGGGGCAACAAGCCCCGCTCACTGGTTACGCTCGGACCAACGGATTCATTGGATCGAGCGAAAATTCGTTAATTTTATACTTATCAATATATATTGCTTATTTAAAAGTTATTTTTTCTGACAATTAATAAAATCGTGATTTATTCTTAATTCATATTAACCTTTAAACGTTCAGTGGTTTCCTTACGGGACCGCAGATTTGCGTCGTTCAATGCCCATACAGGAGTGCTTATGGTTCATTTCATAATTGGATTACATTAATTTGTAATAACAGTATTAAAGTAATTTCATGGAAGAATCTATTGTGCGACGAAACATTACAAACATTGGTCTGCTGGCGCATTGAACGACGCAAATTTGCGGTCCCGTATGGGACCACTGGGCGTTTAAAGGTTTAGATAGAATATGTCATAGAAAAATATGGCTTTATACTACCACTTTATAGCAACATAGGCTAATTTTATTTAATTTTTATCGAAGTTTAGCGCTCTTTAATGCCTAAACCTCATATCTAGTTGAAAATACTGTTCATGTTTGGGCACTCATTAGACGTGAAGAATACCGTGCTTTTAGAGGAAGTTTGTTATCCGTGTTTAATGTTTATAAGAGCAGAGAGTGACTGTAACTTTTTCTCTTTTGTGGTATCCTAACAACATTCATCACAGGGTCTAGAGCCGGCACTGCATACCAGTATTTATAAATATATTGTAAATTATAATATTTGCATACATTCTTTCAAAAATATCAGGTGATTAGGAGTCATAAGTTACAGCTTAATCCACGCAGTAAGCAATAAGCAGTAATACATTCATATTTTTGTCTACCTGCAATGTTGCTTCAATGTTTTGGTGATTTTCTAGAATCGCACAATGTTCTAATATCGTTTTTTTTATGTAATCGCATGCAGGAGAGCACACCCAGTCAAGACCAGTGCACTCTATGACGCTCAGCCAGAGAGGCTGGACGCTGCATGCGGGAAACGTGTGTTGTTTTCGTGTTTGTGTGTGGATTGGGGGGATCGCAAGTGTATATTGAAGTGTTTCCTGAAGAGATGCAGATTGTAGGAAGGAGGAAACACAGACGCCGGAAGAGCATTCTATAGCTTACCGGTGGCATTAGGGAAGGAGCTTTGGAAACTGCCAGTTCTTGGTCGACACACATTAACCGTGTATGGATGTTAGGCAAGTGTAAGACGAGTTTGTCGGTTGTGGGTGGGTGCAGGAGGAATTAGTTCTTTAAGTTTAGAAGAGCAGCGACCATTATTACAACGGTAGAAAAGACTAAGAGAACTAATCTTACGCCTGTGTTCCATTGATTGCAGGTTAGACGTAAGAGTGTCATTTTTTATCAAACGAATTGCTCATCTTTGAACTGAGTCAATTAAGCTTAGAAGGTAAGTTTGATCTGTCTAATGTCCCTGTAATGTTACACATAAAAATAATATGATGGTAATACAGGAAGTGGTGTATTGATATACCGTCTTTTTTGGTGATCGTGCTCTAGCCGGGTGCTCGTGCGGAGTAATGGCATATCCGGATACCGGCTGTAGTCTGCACTTGCGTCAAGCGAGCGCAACAAGCCGTCATGTTCCATGCAGGTAGAACACGAGCCGCTTAGAAACTATTGCCATTGTGAAAATTTCTCCGGCACTCGAGACTCAAGTTCTTACAGCGGAGACCACTCTTTGTGCAACGAATTTCGGGAATAATAAAAATCACTATTCATCATCATCATCATCAGCCTGTATCCGTCCACTGTTGAACGTGACCCTCCCGCATGAATCTCCATCCTCTTCAATCCTCCGCCTTCCGCATCCAGGTCACTCGTGCTATTATTCTTATGTCGTCAGTACATCTTGCTGCGGGTCGGCCAATGCTTCGTTAGCCAGTTCTTGGGCGCCATTCCAATACTTTTCTTCCCTTTTGACCGTCGTCTCTTCGACAGGCATGTCACATTGCCAATTGAGTTGTGCCTATTCGTTGGGGAGCATCCACTACTTGGGTTCTTCTGCGTATTTCTTCGTTTCGGATTCTATATTTTAGCGACACTCCTCTCATGGAAATCTCCATAGCACGCTGGGTGACCTTTATTTTATGGGTAATTCTTGCTGTCAGATTCCGCGTCTCTGCGTGGATGCATTGGTTAAACGCCTTAGTTTTTAGACATTATGGAATTTTCGCTTTAAAAATGTACTTTAGTTTTCCAAATGCTGCCCGTCCCAGTTGTATACGCCTGTATATCACTAATAATAATGCGAATTTGTGCAAAGAAGACCCAGTTGCTGTGTAACAGTGCCTGTTGAGACGCAATTTGTGCACTCACCAGCGCGGGTTAAATCACTAATAGGGTTGAGAGTTTCAGATATCTCGGCGTACACAATAAAAGGTGGCCTGCAGAAGGAGCTTGTTTTCCGCTTTGTGACCGCTGGAGCGTCTTTTAATTCCATGTGCAATATCTCAGACTCGAAGCGCCATCTATACAGCGCCTGCATCATCTCCATTCTTCTTTACGGCTGTGAATCTTGGCATCTCACCATAACCCGACGCAGCGTATTAGTGGATTTGGAAAACAGATGTCTGCGTAAAATCCTAGGATTCTACGTTTATGCAGAATGTACTTGGCGGAGCTACGGGAGGCGGAGCTGACATGGAATGAGGCGAGGACCAAGGAGGCTGATAGAGCTTTATGGCGGCGGCTCGTGTTGTCCATATGCTCCAGTTGAGGGAGCGGATACGAACGAATGAATGAAAAATGAATATTAAATAACTTCGTAAGTGAAGCCATTGGAATCAAGAAACATCCCATTAACATCAACAGGGATGACGGCTTGACCCTCAAAACAGAATGGCTTCCACCTCTAGCACATGCTCAAAAGCCTTCACAAACCCAACTACTCCGCTTTGGAGTGCTTGGTCAAATCTCACCATCGGCTAACCACTAACCCTTACTCTCGCGATCCATCAACAAATCACCAAGGAAAACTCGTGGCATGCTTGTAGTGTACTAACATTACCAGAACAAGTGTAGGGTCAGTTTGTTGTTGCATTAGCGTCGCGGGAAGGCCTTCAGCCACTTGTAAAATGTTTGATTTTTCGCTATCTTCCTTTTAGATGTGTTTCGTTTGGGCATCAATACGTAATTTTTAAAATCTTACCGCACAAACAATATGATACCTCAAATAATGGAAATATTATTGCATTAGTTCTTATAATAGTGTATGAAACTTTGGAGAACCTAGTCGTGCGGCCGGAAAAGAAAGTTTTCAGCAAAAGAGGAAAATAAATAACGGATGTTGGACTGGCTCGTTACAATGCTGCAAGTAATGTTAGACAGAGGTTTTTCACACGCCATTTTGATATTCCGCTTTATACATTTTCACCGGAAACGTATTAATAATCATTCTACGCTTGATTTAACACATTTGTTATTTTTAAATCGTTAGACGCATTCTTTTTCTCTCTATTTAGAAAAAACAAACCGTTAAAGCGGATATGATAAACATTTACGTTAAACCTGATTGTACACCACATCTTTGTGTATTTTAAATTACTTTTTTTAAACCAAAAAACTATTTTTATGGCATTTTATTTGGATATTTATTTTTACTTTGGGAAAATAAATCTCCATTAATACATGTGACTTTAGATGATGAATAACATTAGAAAGTTTATTAAAGTTTGTTTTTTTTGGAATATCAAACTAAACATTTATCTTTACCGTATTCGCTTCATATTTGGAGCTAATGGATACCGCAAACTACCATTTCATAGTTCTGTAAGCTCATACTGTATATGCCTTGTCTCTGAACACCGGTATCGCAAAGGTCCACACGGAAACATAAATGGTTCCTGGGAGCCTCCAGGGCAAGAGTCCGTTGTCATAATCGAATTGCTGAACAGTATATCTCCATTAAAATATTTAACACGCAATGAGTTTGCTTCCCGAATTGGGTACGCTGGTGTGTCTTAGATACACCTGCAGAATCTTAATCTCACAGTTATACTCGATCAAAATAAACTGCCACATATACAAGGCTTGTATTATTTCCCCATTCATCTAAAACCAAATACTTCGTCGATGGAGTGTTTTGAGAACATTAACTACAAACGTTTTTTTTTTCTTCTAGCCGTTGTAAAAACATTATTGACAGAGTTTTGTGGCAGCAATTTTTGACGACCATATGCTCCTGCTAGGGTATAAATATGAAGAGATAATAAAGACATTATCACAGTAGTATAAAACTTAAATTTCAATTTCAATATTTTTCAGTTATTTTTCTGTAGTTGTTTTCTTTGAAGGCTACATTTTTTATTCTAAATACCTTAAAGATAAGCATCACACTTCAGATGAAACCTAAAATGCAGCAGTGGCTAATCAATTTTGTTTAATTAAGAGATCATGATGTTATTTTTAGAGGAATCAAATATAATCTTTAATGTAAATTTAATGAGCTCGCGACAGTTTCCGGAACAAGATTCACTAGCGCCGGCTCGGTCCGCCTCTAAAAATGCACTTTCTCTTCCATTTGCATTTCTCTAAGCAAATTGCATTTCACTTTGCCGTCAACCTATATCCGTTGCAATGCCACTCTGCAATGGCTGATCTTACAATATTTGCACCAATTAAAACGATTAAGGATGTTTTATAATAGTTTTAGATAAGGCTAGGTAGTTTCAGGTATCTTGGCGTAGTGGTCACTGAAAGCTGTGGCC
Source organism: Glossosoma conforme (assembly GCA_022606575.1). Lineage (NCBI taxonomy): Eukaryota > Metazoa > Arthropoda > Insecta > Trichoptera > Glossosomatidae > Glossosoma > Glossosoma conforme. The sequence goes on from JAGTXR010000049.1 coordinate 1,974,481, forward strand.
TACTGAGAGAGTCGCTTCTGAGATATTCTCATTTTTTGATTTATGGATTATCACTTTAAGTTGGTGAATGAATGTTTGACAAGGATATAATAAATGCTCTTCCAGACATAACAGGTAGGATACGTTTCTAGTATATATTACTTAGACTAAAATATGGGTTTTTACATAGATATAACGATAAAAAGAGTGATTACTATAGTCGTATGTAACCATAATAAATTACATTAAATAGTTTTTTTTTTTGGATTCTTTTTTTTTCACTTAAAAAAATGTAGAAAAAATATAAAGTTGCGTGTTGTGCCCTGCAAGTAACACACAAGGTTAGAATATACGTCTGAGAAATAGTTGAAGAACGTAGGAGCCTATTCCACGTTAGCCTCGTTAACCGCTCTTGTAGCCCCGACGATTTCCCTGATGAAGTTTAATTGCATGGGACCGTCAGAACTAAGTAGCAATTTAGGAAAATCCTCCTAAGAAAATTACCGCATTAAGTAAACAACGCTTAAATGAATGCGGATCTACGTAATTTCCAAAAAAAAAACACGTCCCGTGTAAGTGTCAACAAAATACCGAGCGCTGAGAGTCAAAAATTGTAACAATAAAAACCACGTTCTAAGTAAATCAATTTATGACTTTGCATATAACAAAATATTTTTTTTCATAAATTATATTACTGATAAGCATGTTAATTTACCGAATTAATAGCGTTAAAAAATCGCCTAAATGTCTGTTAACCGTCATTAGGATGCCATTCTTTATCAGACGTACTGCTCTTCCTTGAATCAAATTCTTTAGAGTTTTTTTACAATATTTAGATCTTGTATTATGCAAGAGCATTATCGTCAAAACATATTCAGAGTTTGTACTATTTGCCAACAGACTTACAGGAGAATAACAAGTGATGATTCCTCTATAATTTTATCCCTTTATTGCGGCAGAAATCATTGACTTATGTTGATTCACAAAACAAGGAATATAATGAACCATTCCGAGAGAGATTCTTTCAGTGATTTATATAAGTGGGGCCGGATTTAACATAATATATTCCGATGCATAGGAATCGTTTCGGATACTAATCTTACGTAAATGGACATAATGAGCCAGACGCATAATTTTGTCTCATGTGTTTTTTTTATGTTTGTAATCCTTAGTGTCTGACTGCAGTGCTGATTTCACACAATTCTTTTCAGTAAGTAAACGTATTTTGAACATTGTGCATTTTTTCTTTCCGTATACGTTACATACCTGTACTACATGGTCGCCACAAACTGTCGGTACAAAAATATGTGAGCCGCCATTCTCCACACCTGCCCTAATTGATCTGCACTCGGAGATCTACCTGAGAACGTATATGAAAAAGAGTCGACAGATTTACGAGTACTTGTCCTATCATACACGTGTATTTGTCAATAATTTTTTTTAAGAGATTGGATGCTTAATCAAAGATTCAGGGGACTAAACTAATATTTTGGTTTTTAAATTTGATTATGTGTTAAAAATAATATTCGAGCTAAAAAAAACGATGTATCGAATTTGTCTAATCCATCAAAAGTCTACAAATCATAGCATATATAAGGTACTGATATCAGAAAACCTCAATATACGATCTTTCGTCTCTTATTTTCGCTCGTCTGACACGCATACATAAATGGTTTTAGTCTAGATTTAAGGAGTAGGTATGGTGCTATGCTACCATTTTGAATTATTTGACTAGTCAATGTACATGGCTGTCTGTAATTGATGCATCATTAATTATGTATATAAATGGCCACTGCATTAGTTACGGCACTGTGCTGTCCAGGGCCTGAAAGTTTGTGTACGCTCCGCCTCGGGCCGAAAGTTTGTCAATTTTTATCTTAAATATATCCCAATGTACTTATAAAAAGTTCTTTGTGTTGCTCATCTGCGCCTAATTCCTTCACCATGCGTCCTGATAACTATCCCGACGACGTGAACTCGTTTTCCTTTAAATAAGGGCGTGTTAGTACATTTAACAATTCATATTATACTATTGAGTTAAGTTAAAAATATTATTTTGTAGGTTATTGTAAGACAATCAATTATTTATTTTATATGCTCGTACTTTTTTATGTATTACGCAGATTAAACAGAATCGAACCATTAAATAGCGTGCAAGTATAGTCACGATTGCCATTTTTTTTGTATGTGCTAATATTATGTAATACGTTGTTGATTCATTACACTTTCAATGAGCAATCGCCAATTTTAACATTCCATCAAGAGCTCTCAATGAACTCCCCTCCATTTCTTCCGTTTGTCACAAGAGCGCACCACTTCCACCACATGTTCTAGTACTAGTAACTAGAATAAGCGCATGTCGTCATCGTCTTCTGATATCTGCGTCGCCATTTCCAAGAAATAAACATTTACTTAGTGGGCGATGACCGGGTTTACTTTTCCAAATCTCTGCTGACTCTCTCTAACTACTCAGGCATGCTAAACTAATAATAAATTGATTTATCTTTGTGGTATTTATTGATAAACATCTTATTTAACTTAGTACCATCAAATAGTGTAAGGCTATATATATGTGACCAGATTCACATACATGAACTATATTTTCCCAACGTAAAGCTCCCGGTTTCATATTCCGAAATTCGTGAAGGTAAATTGATACATCTTTTTGAATGTCAAAAATAAAAATTTAAGTAACTAAGCAACCTATACTGCATCCAATGGTCATCATCCCGTTTATCAAAACATTAAGACTATCTTCTAGCAAAGATCTATACTTTTTTCTACCTATATTCGTTCCATATCTGGAGCATATGATCACCAACCTGTCTTACCACCAGTCAGTTCTCTCAGTCACCATTGTTTATGCATTGTCCCAACAATCATCTTTGCATCCACACCACCTGCATACATATATATTTTTCTACAAACTCTAAGGTTACAGACTTGCAAGGACGATAGCTGCAGTATCTGAAGTATATTTTGGGTGATTTGTTAATCAGATAAATTTAAGTGGATCAGATAATTAGCAAGGCGTCATGTATTGCTTGGTTCTGATAGGCTCAAATCAAGACCAACCTTTTACCAAAATTATCTAAATAATTGGCCCGACTCCTTTATGGCCTTTTTGGAATTATAAAAGCGGTTCAACCTAAAACCCACCTGCAACTAAATGATATCTGAACATAAAATTAACAATTTCACGATATAACTTTCATGAAACGCAAAATGGCCAATATTGATTATTTTCGTTCGAGTTTAAGGTCAAATCAAAGCGTAGAAAACTACCGGTATTTGTCATATTTGTGCTTTAAATGTGGCTTGAAAAATGGATTTCTTTATTTCCTGAACATACGAGTTACAATGAAGAGCAGAATACTGTACTTGAGAAAACGGAAGAAGACGACTTATGATCTAGTCATTGCTCCAAATTCAAAGATCAAGGTAGACACCCAATCTAATTGAGAACACCCATCCACAAATATTTAACTGTCGATTTTTGGCTCGTATCAACAAGTGTGCCAGAACTATCAAGTGCCAGTTTGCCAGTCCTGGCAGAGCTGTCACCGGCGGTCTAGGCTGCTTTAACAATTATGATTGGTCCGCGTGCTGTGACCCGAATTGCTGACTGTCCGAGTTGGAGATAAATCTGTGTCAAAGCTGAGGAGGGGCGGACTGGATCCGTAAGGTCAATGGACCAAACACGGAGAAGGTGGACTCTTAACTAATGACGCGGAATTTTGGCAAATTGCTGCTTGGTCGTGAGTCATAAGTCATATGTGATTTATTAGAAATAATATGATTAATAAACGCATACATTAAATTCTGTCTGAAATTCTGATTATGATACTTTTTCGTGTCTAGTCGTGATTTTTTTAAATATAAATATTTTCTTAGAATATTCTCGATTTCTTCTTCATAGTATCAATCCGGTGGACTGGTTTGCAGCAACAAAATCTTGCATCTCGGTCCTCCGCAACCCTCTTCAGCTCAGCATAAGAGCTACAACTCATGTTCTCGAACACTTGCTGCAAATACTCCCGTCTAGGGCACCCTCTACAGTTTCTACCCTCAACCATGCCCTCCACAATGTCGCGAAGAAGACCATTCTCGATTAAAAATGTATTAATCATCAAAAACGTTTGCGACCATAAAGTGCGAAAAAAAATAGTGTTTTCTATGTAATAATATATTATATAAAATAGCCCAACAGCTGAAGCATGCTTATTTATATATATTTTTTTAAAAATAAGACTTCAAATATTTTCAATGTTGTAAATGACCAAAAGTCACGCATATTTTATCATACATTGTTCATCATAATCATTTTTATCCAGGCTCTAATCTGGAGCAAATAGTCGTCACAAACATGTATTATGTAAGATCCACCGAGTATATTCAACGTTCTAATTCACGACTGCCTTCCAGGATAGCAAGAGTCATGTGGTCAAAAGAAAAGGCATCTATAATGTATGCTCTTTTGTGGCATTCAAAATACGTCCTAGACAGTTCCACCTTCATATCTTAACTGACTACTATAAAAGGCTGTTTTGTTCGCTCCCTTAACTAGTAAATCGTCACAAAGTCAAACCACCAAGTACGCTATTATAATTAATCGAAAATTGTAGTTATTTTTAATAAAAAAATCTTACTACTTGATATAGCTCTTTTTGGCTGATGCCGTATAGCCTCGAAAAACGATCTTTTGTCTGTTTATTTTTGTTCGCTCGCCTGAGATGCATATCTAATGTTAGTTTTAATAGCTCATTTCCTGTTAGTACCACTGTCATCTTGAATTCGCTTTTTCTGCAACGACGGTTGGCAGCGCCGAGATGTCAGAGCGCGCCATCAGTTGACAGTTAAAGCTAGCTCGCAACCGTTATAGCGCGCGCCTAAGAGCGTGTGCCACAACGGTCTTTTTTTTGTGTTTGGCAAATAAACCGTGATAATACGTGAAACGAAAACAAGTTTTTTTTGTATTGTAAACCTGATACTGCAACCTGTCATCCAGTAAATCGATATCGAATAAGAGAGGAGGATATCATAGGGTTATCGTATAGTTCAAAATAAACATGTAGTTTGCCACCCACAGTCAGTTTAACAAAATTAACTTTAGTTAGAACCACTTCTAGCCCATCCTAATGTCACATATTCTAATGTAAGTAAACTCTGCAATATAAAACGTTAACGAATTTGTTTTCATTTAAATTTATTTATCATTGGTAATGAATATAAATAACATTTTGAGATAAGTACTCAGTGTTCTAATTACGTCTCTCTTGAAGTATTCGCCAACGTGAAACCTGAATCTTAACGTCACGGTACTCTTCATTATTATTGAATTACTCCACAGCTGCCCACCTGTAAAGTATCAGAGCAGGCATCGCGGGGGAGGGACTTTAGAAAGTTCAGATAGCGCCAAAGGTTTCAAGTTTACGTACTCAATTACAGAGATCGCATCTAGAAAATCATATTTAGCGCACACGTAGGATGTATCAAACAACGCGATCGATTTTCTAAAATCTACGCGATTACTTGTGTTCATGTTTCTACGACGTATTGAGTTTTGTATGTGGAATATCATAGGAGAAATGTCACGTTTCTATCTCCTTAATGATTAATCGGAAGTTAACTCGAAGGTTATACAATCGCAGAACATTTTAAAGTACCTTTTTTAAGACCTATACAAGTGCTAAAATTTGATTTTAATATTTTTCAAGTAATTGTAGAAAAAAATCTAATAAATATGTAAAAAAACACGCACGAAAAATGATTAAGTTAATTATACAAAAACCATAAAGCCAAAAATCCCTTTTTTCGTAAATTCCTAATAACTCATCTACGTCAAATACGAGTATATAAAGCAGACCAGGCGGAATCCAACTGCGGATTAAATTCTTATGATATGTATATGTCGCAACACTGTTAAAAAACTTAAACGTGTTTCACCATTCCATGTTAAGAATCAAAGTCACAAAAATATACCTGCGACGTAATTTAGTAGTTTTTGTGAATTTGACTTCTTTTTTGAATCAGGATATTTTTTGTATTGAATAGTATAGTAAAATATATATATATCAGACACTTTCTTGAAGTAATATTCCGAAGAATATATACATATTCGACCTTGTTTGTATTCTTAATCATTTTGCATTTGATATAAAAGTAATCACTTCATAATTAATTAGTTATAAATAATTTTCTGTTAATGACTGCGTAATATGATTAGGTAACATATTGACGCATTTACTTCTCGAAAGATCTAGAAAATGTCACGACACTGATATTAAATAAATGTTTTAGGGAAATAAGGAGAAAGTGCTCCACCCTCGATGAAACTGGGTCGCTTATCACGCCGCTTTATTTAATATTTTAACAATGATCAGTTATTGCATCATCTAACGAATCGTATATTTAAGAATAATGAGTGTTCCTTTAATAGAAATGTTCAATAAAGAAATTCTCACGATTGGTAAAAACCAATAATTTAATTTACCTGCTAGAAATACTAAAACTACAACTGCCTTTTTATCAAGCCTTCGAAAACTCTGCGTTCGGAAGGCTGTTGAAAATGATACATAATATGTAATACAATCACAATATGTGTGTTTAAATGTTTATTTCAATTTATATTTTATTGATATTTTGAGTTTAAGCCGTTTAATAGTGATATTTTCTTGTAAGCAAAAATATTGAACGTTACTAAAAATATTTTCGTCAATGAAAGAAAACAGTAAGCAAACAACAACACAGAAAATTGCACAACACAGTAAGCTGTGATTCAATCAATTGATTAATTAATATAAAAAATATGTATGTTTAATTATTTAATGTTGTTTGAATAAAATAATAAATAGAGATATATCAAATTCTAGAATATTTCTTGACAGGTGCTTTAAATAAAAAGTAAAAAAAAACTTACAAAAATAGATGATTGGAAAATAATTAAATACATGGCTTCTTGTAGGAGTTGAATGGCATTATTTAAGACTAATAATAAATTAGAGAGTTTTTTTCAAGAACTTTAATCGTCATCTCTTTTTGATCGGTGTCCTGATAGAGAATCTATGGAAATATAATGTACTTATTTTTGATAATATACTCGTATAAAATGAATGGTAGAGTTCGACTTCTGGTACGCTTAATGCGTCTTATGTACACAATTTCAAATGTTTTCTACACGAATTTCTTAAGTAAAGTGCATTGCGTTGTAGTGAAACTATTAAATACATGTACATTGCAGATAGTGACGTCACACTGACAGGTTGTAAACAAGGCGCCAGAGCCTACAAAAACAGATCCGTTCGGCCTCTAGGAAAAGTTCACGTGCTTAGTGAAAGTTTCCTAAGAATCGCCGTTCTCCGAGTGTTGCTCAGACATTCCTTGCTGCAGATGTAGCAAAATAACACGATAAATATTTTGTCAAATATATGGTGTACTAACCACTTACTCATGTAGTCTTTTTAAAAATACACGTGAATGTTATTTTTAAGCTCAGTTCTCAAATTGATTCATCTCAGCATCGATGGCCTGTCTTTTGCCCAATATAAGGGCCTGGGAATAGCAACTAGTTGGGCACACGAAGCGGGATCTTATATGTGATGCCGCTTAAGATCTTGGCACACCAGTAAATTTCATTCGAATGCAGTCGTCAGCCTGCTCAATAATATCCGTGTTTGTCAGTCAAGGTTTGAGCAAGGAGGCTCTCTTTTAGCATAGTAAAATTTTCCAGAGCGAATTGCTGCTAGAACTGGAGTCTTTCAATCTCACTCTTAATATGAAAGGTTCAGTAGATTCCAGAAATCTGCTTACAGTAGGTATACATGAATTTTGAAACTTCTATTGCTCGAACGCATTCTACAAATATATTGAATGGTCATCCTTAATTGATTTTTTTTTTTGATAACATAAATATACATGCGTTAAGACATCATAAAAAAGGAATATTAACACTCTCGTATTTACAGAAATATGACATTAAATTGTATAGCTATCTTGACAAAGACATTTTTATGAAATGAAGAGATATATAGAGATTTTCAAATAATCTCTTTCCCCTTTTTTATATAGCCAGAGAGTGACGACTTTTTAATTATTTTTTCCCTTTTATATACATATTGATATCAGCTTGATATAGCTCCTTAAGGCCGATGCCGTAAAGCCTCAACAAGCGATCTTTTGTCTATTATTTTGGTTCGCTTGCGTGACATCTACATCGAATGTTAAGCGGTGTTTGCATACGCCAAAATAATTGTTATGACAGTTGGCCTATTGGTGGTTGGTAGGACTGTCGTATTGGCAGTTGGTACCGTGGAGATGTGAGATCGCGCCGTGGGCCGGCAGTTGAAGTTTGACACGCGCCCGTCACAGTGCACGCGTCCTGTGCGCTCGCTGTGGCGGGCGACGTTTGTGACAATAAACAAATAATATGTGAAACAAGTGTTTATAATGTGAACCTGATCCTGCATCCTTCATCCAGTTAATCGATGTCCTTTAAATGGAAGAGGAGGATATCAATATAAATGAAAATAAAATATGCTTATTAGCTGTGTATTAATGTTTGTGTAGCGTCTGCAAGTGTGCGTGGAACCACTGCGTCTGGATCTGTAGCTTCTGCTGCGTTTGAAGCAAATCACTCCCTTTGGCTGCTGCGTCTTTTTCGACGAAAATTTTCTATAAATTTTGTATAGTCTCACTAAACAGCCTTTTTGATCAACCATATTTTTTATATGGTAGGTTTAATCTATTTCGCGGTGTCAACTAATAAACTTCGTCCTCTTCGTGTCAGCGACGTATTTTCGACCCAATATCTGATAACATTGATGGCCCGTGCGCTGCTCAGCATTATGTCTTGATGTGCAAGCTATTCAGGCACTTGGAGCAGAATCTTAGGTGTAAGACGGTGTGCAAGTCTCCACACACAGCAGTGACTCTCCCTCACCAAGCCGATCAAGAAAAACTAATAAACGATATTGTAATTGACTTTTGATAATTTCTGGTAAAAATTCACTTTCAATGCATATAAAAATACGTGTAGATATACTGCGTAGTTAGAAAAACAAATCGATATCTTGGAAAACCTTCCGTGCCAGGTGTTTACCAGCCCAGGTGAAAGTTTCCAGCAGATAGCCAATTCTCTATGTCGGGTTGTTTTGCTCATTTTCGCCACGGGCAAAAATAGAATCGACGGAAGTGTATGACACTCAACTAGGCTAATCGAGAAATGTCAATTTTTACATGGAGAAAATATTTTTACGGTCTGTACCTCAATTATCGTCACTTATATTGAAATTTGAACGTTAAAAAATGAATTAAACGTCTCTGTACTATATCTAACCATTTTTTATGATATTCGAAAGAAAAGCGTACAACCATTTACGACCAGTAGACTATATAATGCTCAGCTAGATTGGCCGGACGCTGCATGCGTAAAATGCGTGTTGTGTTTGTGTATGAGTTGGGAAGATTTCTCGTGATCAATCGTGTATGATATATTGTTTGACAGCACATATAGCAAAGCTTTCATGTGAAATATCTCTATTGATTTAACGCAGTATTTTTTTATATTTTTGAAATTTAATATATTTGTTTAGTAAAAACGTGTTCGGGTAAGAAGAAAATGTCTGATATGTACAGAGATGATATGTACAGAGATGATATGTACAGAGATGATACAGTGACAAATATAAATAAAAGATTTTTTAGAATTTATTCCACGGTTAATAAAATTGACGACATGTTTCAGCCAGGTCGAATTACCATTTTCAAGTCAGTTAGTTGAAAATGGCCATCCGACCTGGCTGAAACATGTCGTCAAAAAAAAATATTCACCAAGCCGTGGAAAAAATTCTAAAAAATCGTTTTATTTATATCTGATATTATGGAATTCCACCAAGAAATATCGATCGAAAAAATCGTAATAATACATTGACAGATCGTCAGTGACGAAAACTAGTTAAAAATTTCCATCCGGCAAATTTTATGTTGAAGATGCATCACGTTCTAGACAGCAAATGAAGACAATATAATTATATAAATTTAATACAAACAAAATTTTTCGTTACATTATCGTGACTTAGATTAAATTTGAACGTTAAAAATGTGACTCTGTTCATATATAATTTTTTTGAAAAAACATCAAAGTTAGAGACTTTGGTTAAAAACAAGTTTCTAAAAAACTTGATGTTTGACACAGTTTTTTTTTCACAATTTTTCATACACGTGGATGCTCAGCAAGTGTACACGAGGCTGTCAGTTGTGGGTGGGAAAAAAAGGAATAAATTATTTGAATTCAGAGGAGCAGAGACCATGGTAATAACGGTAAAAATGATATGTGAAGGATTTGAGGTTAGACGTAAGTGTGCCATTATTTCTTAGACGAAACATTACTTTTTGAATCAAGTTGATTAAATCTGGAAGACTCAATTCAATTTTATTTATTTATTTCAGAAACATTACAAATACAAATATATTTAATACGATCCTGAAATAAGATATAATACAAAAGAAACAATTAGGCATTTACTATTACTAACAATAATTATTAAAAAGTCCCGAAGCTCGCTAAACAACTCCACGAAATTACTTAAATTCGTGGAGCTCATGACGTAACTGGGCTTCTCTCAAGTGGAATATATCAATATTTGAGGCGATATGGTTGAACATTCTGATCACTTTCCCAAGAGGACAAAAAAATGATTTCCACTAGAATATCAAATATTCATAGGGGGCAGCGTTAGTCAAACTTCTGCAGAACAAACAATCTGTGTTTATCTTTTGACATTAAAAATAATTTTTTAGGGACAAAAAAAGATTTCCAACAGAATATCAAATATTCATAGGGGCAGGTTCTGTATCTAAAATGATGTGTTTATACTTGTACTATAACAAGTAAAGACTGGACCAAGTTTTGCCTTGTTTGTATATTAACTTGCTAGTTAATTTCTGGTTGTCGCAAGTCTGTTATTTTGCTGCGTAGAAAGGTGCGGAAATGAAAGTGACCTTCGATTCCTAAAGAACGTTGGCCCACGGAGGGGAATTTACATACCAGTGAAGATTGCGCGCTTTTATCCCGGAGGAATAAAAAGTCGCTTTCCATCCATCAAACACTTTGGAAAAGAAGAACTCCGTGGACTTTCATCTCACTCAAGAAATTTTCAGAGAATTCCTAAAAAGATTTGGCCTATCTTCTTGCGACGCATGTCCATGTGATTCAGGCATGCACCAGAAGGTGAGACACTCTCTCGTTGAGTGCATCATCCATGAGAACAAAAGACGCATTCTGTGTTGTCGCCTGGTAGTCTCTACCATCTCTATTGGGAGGATTTACCTGAATTGCTTTTTGGTTCTGACGGTCCCTTGCTGTTGAACTTCATCAGAGAAATCGTCGGGGCTACAAGAGCGGTTAACGAGGCTGACATATAAGAATAGGCTCCTACGTTCTTCAACTATCTCTCAGACGTATATTCTAACCTTGTGCGTAACTTGCAGGGTACAATACGCAACTTTATAGTTTTTCTACATTTTGGTGGTTTCAAGTGAAAAATGAATGAAAAAAAGGATTCTTTGCGAGCTTAAATACAACGAGATAAAAGAAAAATATAATCTTTATTTATTGGTGAAAACTTGTACTTGTGAATCTCGCATAATGTGTTGTCAGGTAATACTTTCAAATGCAGCACGCTTGCTGACCTCAAATCCGTGCTGCACGCAGGAGAACTCCTGTCTCCGGTCACATAAGCAGCAGCAGCAACAGCAACACCAGGTTCTGGGAAACATGACTGTCATGAGCGATGCAAAGCAGATTCGCGGTGTGAATATTGAACATTTATAACAATGTGTAGTAACACATGTTATAAATGGGGAAAAAGTCATATTTTGTGATTGGCGAATATTACTGTATATAGTTATTATAATTAGAGAAGTCTTCGGATGCATTCAGAAAGTGCCGACTTTAGACCTTGCGGCGCCCTGGGCAAAAAAAATGTGGCACCCCCTAATTTCTTTGGGCGGGACGGTAAATCTTCAGAAAATACCCCCTGTACGAGTTAAGGCTGCCCTTACTTCATTCGGCGCCCTAAGCAGCCGACCCACTGCGCCACCCCCTAAAACCGGCACTGCATTCAGACTAAGCCAGCGGTCGGGGAACCGGGGTAAATTACCCCAAATGGGGTAAAAATGATTTTTTTGGGGTAATAAGGAAATTTTTCTAGTTTACTATTTCATAAACGTGTTAGTATTTTTACAAACTTAATCAATTTAGGTGTGTGCGTGAGAAGCAAGAGACGCGCGTTGTGTGTGCGTGTTTTTTTCCGTGTAAATTAATCCAATAAATAATGTTTATTTGAATATACATTGATTGTCATTTTTTTTAAATAGGGGGAAAGGGTAATATTGACTTACGCAAAAATATTTTGGGGTAATGGTTGAAAAAGTTCCCCGACCGCTGGACTAAGCGAACATATAAATAAAAAATACTGGCGCAAAGTTGCTTATTTATTTAAAATGGCTAAAAATAGTTTATTTTAATTTCTGTGGTCTCTGATGCTCTGCAGATTCACAATTGATCGCTCCTACTACCACAATAACCATAATTCAATTCAAAAGAAAACTTTATAAATGTATTGACATCAGCATGATGTAGATAGACGATCTTTCGTCTCTTTATTTCGGGTCGCTTGTCGTACATTTAGGTGCACCGTACTGACGGTTCCACTAACGGGTGTGTAAGTTAAGGATACCACCGCTCGTGGCGCTATCGGAAGCCGGAACGGCGCGGAGATTGTCAGTCGGTCCCCACCCTTTAGCGAGACAAGGTCAGTGTTGCGGCCAGCGGTATGTTTCCGCTTGGCCGAAAGCTTGTAATGTTTTTAACGTAAATATAATCTGTGATTCTAAAATAAAAAAAGTTTTGTCTGCTGACCTGCTCTTTATTCTGCCCTCACGCGACGTAATAACGCCTCTCTTTTGAGAGAGGAGTATGTTGGTATATTTAGAAATAAAACTCATCAGCCTGTATGCGTCCACTGTTGAGCGTAGGCATCCCGCACGTGTCTCCATCCTTCTCGATACTCCGCCTTCCGCAACGAGGTTAATCCCACCATTCTTCTGATGTCATCAGTCCATCTTGCAGAGGGTCGACCAAAGCTACGTTTATCAGGTTTTCGAGGCCAAGCCAACACTTTTCTTCCCCATCGTCTCTTCGACATACATCCCCATTGCCATTTGAGTGTGCATATTCTTTGGATAGATTTGAACTTTACTTCTTGTAAAGGAATTATGTTTTTGTATTTTTATTTGTCCCAATCCATGTCTCAATCAAGTTGAGGTTTATAAGCTGTGTGTATTAATGCTTTTATGGCGTCTTCTAAGTGTAAGCGGAACCACTGCGTCTGGATCTGTAGCTTCTGCTGCGCTCGAAGCAAATCACTCCCTTTGGCTGCTACGTTTTTCCCTTTTTTTCGACGAAATTTTTCTACAAATTTCACATAGTCTGACTCCATAACTCGTCTATCAACCAGTGTTTTTAGATGGTTGGTCTGAGCTATATCGCAGTGTCGACTAATAGACTTCTTGTTCTTCTACCAAGTTGGTTCAGACACGTATTAAAAATGCAGCAAGAGAGCATAATCTACAGCGGCATTTTCTTCAAACCTCCGTGTTTGTGCCGTCCTGTAAGATACGTATTTTATAATGTAAATATGATTACTCTAAAAATAAAAAAAAAACAATAATGTAAATAGGTGTACTCTAAAATTTTACTAAATAAAAAGAAAAGCATCTGATGGATTGCAAAGACACTTGCATAGTATAAAGGGGTACATTTTTAAAAGTATCATAAATATAACGCAATTAAATCAAATGACATAAAATGATATCAATAAATTCTGATATTTTTTATGAATTAAATCAATAAATTAATTTGGTTACAATATTGTAATAATCTTGTTTTGGCTCTTTTTAAAGTTTCAAGTACTTTTTTCGCGAATTATATAAAACTTTGATGGTTTGATATTGTGACTTTTAGGTCAAGCCATCTGCGTTGAACCACCTTTAACCAATATTTCGACCGCCATTGCTTCTTCAGGATTGATGATTTATTTAGTTTTGAGTTGATTTATTCTTGATTATCTTTTTACGAGCTGATAATCTGAATAAAAATCAATAAATTCTGGAATGGCGGTCGAAATATTGGTTGAAGGAAATTTGCCATACACGTCTAAACCAAGAAGCCACAATATCAAATATGGCCGTGAAAACCTAAGAAGTTATTTAGTTTGATGGTTTATTTAATTTTTTATCTGCATTTCAATAATTTAATTTATTTAATGACATATTTAACAATTATAAAGATTCACAACAACGCTGCAAAATAGACTATCAGTATATAGAGATAATAAAATCTCTTTACAAATCTGCAACAATGAAGCTCCATGATACTAACAATATTTCTATAAACAAAGGTGTTAGACAAGGAGATGTTATATCTCCAAAACTCTTCATAGAAGATATTTTTAAACTGCTATCCTGGACAAAATGTGGAATAAATATTAACGGAGAGTACATTTCACCTCCGATTTGCAGATCACAAAGTGCTAATAGCCGAATCACCTAACAAGCTCCAAAACATGCTCTACGACCTCAATGAAGCGTCGAACAAAATTGGTCTGAAAATGAACATGGATAAAACAAAAGACATGATTAATAGTCATATTTCACAGACCTTTGATCCTATTTCCATTGGAGGAACAGAAATAGAGGTTGTAAACGACTATACCTATCTGATCAACTAGGGCGAAATAAATTCTTTACAACTGGGATGGGCAGCATTTGGAAAACTAAAGTACATTTTTAAAGCGAAAATTCGCAATGCCTTAAAACTAAGGCGTTTAACCAATGCGTCCTCCCTGTATTAACCTATGGCGCAGAGACGTGGAATCTGACAGCAAGTCTTACCCATAAAATGGCGTGCTATGGAGAGATCCATGCTCGGAGTGTCGCTAAAAGATAGAATCCGAAACGAGGAAATACGCAGAAGAACTCAAGTAGTGGATGCTACCCAACGAATAGGCACACTCAAGTGGCAATGGGCAGGACATATCTGTCGAAGAGACGACGGTCGATGGGAAGAAAAGTATTGGAATGGCGCCCAAGAACTTTGATGGTTTATTGAATATTTTATCTGCATTTCAATAATTTAATTTATTTAATGACATATTTAACAAAACAAATACCTTATAGTTCCACACCCTTCCGATTAACATACCGACTTAACATTATTCCAACTTGTACATTTCAGTCATGCATACCTGTGCGTTTAGTAGTTCCAACTTTGATGTTGCGTAACGTAAACTCCTGTCGTTTTCTTCACCACTCCAGTGAACGAATGATCGGGTGACCTATCGATCCTCTGGTTCAAGGAGCCATCAAGCTGCTCGCACACGAGAGGTCTTCTATGAGCACGAGCTCAGCATAGCAAGTTGAGCAGACATTTCTCCAGGTCACGTACTGGTGCTACTGGTGGTGAAACAAATGCTTGCAAAGTAGTCGGGTCATGAAAGCGACTGCTATGAGATAGATTGGAAAAGGCTTTTTCAAATATATTTTTTAGTATACATTAAACACTTAACTTTAAGAAAATTATTACTTTATTATTAAATAGACTAGTTCAAAGAGCCTTGACTTATTGATTAGAAAGAATAATTCAGTAGGCAGTATTTCAGGAAATACTCTTATTAAACTATTGACCCTTTCGCATTGATTGTTGGCATATGCCGTCAAGATTCCCCGACCGTTGACATCGGTTGACGAGATATGTCGTTTTACTAGTTTCAGTACTCGTTGTGACATCTACGTCAAGAAATTAGAAGTGCAGTCATTCCCTTTATCAACATACACGTTTTATTTACAGGAATCTGTAAAGCATGTAAATATCGTTAGGTTTCGTAACAGGAGCGATTTTTCTGTAAACCACAGGCAATGCCACCACATGTATAATGGTTTTTTATGCATCATCTGATAGCTAAAGGATAAAAGAACCAATGTGATATATGAAAATATGTCAGATAAGTACATTTATGCTTCAAATACTAGTTTTAAGCCGTAACGAAAGGGTTAAAATAATAAATGCACATTTAAAGTCATTTTATAGCGTTTTAATTAGAAATTTAAAATGAACGTTTTCAATATTTTTTTCTTATGTTTTTGCGTATAAACGAGTACAATATATAATTAGTTTTGTTTCACATCTCCTTGCAGACATTGAAGCTGTATTTTTTATTATAAATAAATTTATTCAAATTTACTCAAGAAAAATACAGCATGCCCAGTGCCGACATTAGACCCTGCGGTGCCTTAGGGCATTTTTTTGGCGCTCCATATTGTATGTATTTAAAAAAATATATGAGATAGATTGACCTTGGCGCCCCTAGCTCATTTGACGCCCTGGGCCACCGCCCCACTGCGCCGCCCCTAAAACCTGCACTGAGCATGACCCCTGAGTATTTAATTGCGAGTAATTAATTGATACTTATTATAATTTGTAATGATTCACATGATTGTCTGAAATAACTAATAAATACCTTGAAACTAAATTCAATAATTTCAAATGTTTAAGCATTTTTATAAACCAGGATTGCCGGCGGTTATAGCTAAGTGGTATAAGCGTTTTCTTACTAAACCGAAGTTCATGAGTTTGCTCTCCGACTAAGAAAAAATAAAAAACTTTATCAATTCTCTCAAAATGCTTCCGCTTGGTGTGCATTCGATCCTTCGCCAATAATATGAAATTACAGACGTAGCCTAATAACTAATATCAGTGGTAAATGAAACTCGTCCCACGAACGCAACCTATTCATTTGGAATTTTTGAATAAATTAATGATGTGTAAATCGTCGGGCTGTATTTATATGACGTTGTTATTTTATAATTTCATTGGTTAAATGGTCAGGGTTAAATAAATGATTATTTCATACTTTGTTTTAACATGGATCACACTGAGTACTGCTTAATCACTTGCTGGAAGACTGCAGTTGGCATGTGAAAACAAGACACGAAATAATTATTTATTTAATATTTTAATGGATCTCAAAATGAATGCTAAAAATATATAACAATAACAAATGTTACATTTTCTTGAGTTTACATTTATGTTTTGTATCATCATCCATAAAGGGTATATTGTAGTAAATTAAGTTGAAGACAATAAGGGATGAATGCTTAGGTATGCATTTCTTCCGGCTGTTGAGTGGCATATTCGGGAATCCTGAAATTTTGTTGTAGATCGGTTTCTATGTCCCCGATAAATATCTCAGAATAAGGAGCCATAGATTGTTCGCTCTTCCAAAGAGTAACAATAACCTGCTAGAGACTATGCCTCTTGAGAGAGAGATTGCTTAACCAAGTCGCCTGGGATGTTGATTTATTTCACGTAAGGGAGGCCCAATTCAGGCATGAACTCCATGAGTTTTTTTGGAGGAATAATTTGTTGGCGTCGTCTGTTTGATGAGCATTGGGACCTTCTGTTGCTTGTATTTATTGCTTTGTTCTTAGTACTTAATCATCATCATCATCATCAGCCTGTGTCCGTCCACTGTTGAACGTAGGCCTCCCGCATGAGTCTCCATCCTCTTCGATCCTCCGCCTTCCGCATCCAGGTCACTCCCGCTATTCTTCTTATGTCGTCAGTCCACGGCCAATGCTTCGTTTGCCAGTTCTTGGGCGCCATTCCAATACTTTTCTTCCCCATCGACTTCGACAGATATGTCCTGCCCATTGCCACTTGAGTGTGCCTATTCGTTGGGTAGCATCCACTACTCGAGTTCTTCTGCGTATTTCCTCGTTTCGGATTCTATCTTTTAGCGACACTCCGAGCATGGATCTCTCCATAGCACGCTGGTGACTTTTATTTTATGGGTAAGACTTGCTGTCAGATTCCACGTCTCTGCGCCATAAGTTAATACAGGGAGGATGCATTGGTTAAACGCCTTAGTTTTAAGGCATTGCGGAATTTTCGCTTTAAAAATGTACTTTAGTTTTCCAAATGCTGCCCATCCCAGTTGTATGCGCCTGTCGATTTCTTTATATATATCCAAATATAGGTACTTAATTATAAGTACCTATATTTGGATATATTGTATTTATTTTATTTGATTATTAATTCTTGTTGTAATTGAATTGTTTAAATTTGTAATGTTTTTGTAAGAGAAAAAAAAATGAATAAAACAATTTAACTTTAACCGTTAACAGTTAATTTTATAAAGTTATTGTGATTGTTTGAACCTTCACATTAAACTTGAAACATCACGATCTTTGCCAGCATTGTGACACCTAGCTTCGATGTCTCATATTGTTCAGTGTTCGTTCAGTGATCAGTGTTCTCCCTATACTGTTCAGTGCTCAGTGTTCGTCCCATACTGTTCAGTGTTCATTCAGTGTTCAATGTTCGTCCCATACTGTTCAGTGTACCGACACCACGTATTTGTCCTTTATTTAGGTCGAGAGTTGGCACTTATTTGGCCTCAGCGTTAGCGGAGCCATTAGCGACCGATCGACTGTCGTCAAGCCGGCTTCTTGACCAAAATCCACTGCCAGGTTCAACAGTGTCCGCGGTAATGAAGATATCTACATGCTAATGTGAGAACGGTATCGGCTCGACCTAGATCTCAGTGGTATTTCCTTATTGTACGTCCATTATATTCGTCTTACAATAAATATGTTAATTTTAAATAAGTTTAAATTATTTTTTATGTAAACACACACAAAAAAAATAGAATATCTGCCAATCGGGTGTGTGTGTGATTATATATAATTTATTTATTTTTAAAATCAAACACTAACATCCTACACTTTTTCAAAAAGGTGTTACTCCGTCGCGTGAGGGCAGGATGAGGAGCAGGTCAGCAAACAAAGACTTTTTCAGAAGCACATTGACATATATTTACGTTAAAGTTTACAAGCTTCCGGCCAGGCGGAATGACATGCTGCCGGCCGTAATGCGACCTTCTGGTCTCAACACTCAACTGCCCGCTCGACGGCGCTTAGACTTAGAGTCACCCAGCGCTCAAGTGGTGATGTCTATAACTAACACACACGTGAGCGGACAAGCGAACTGAAAATAAGAGACGAATGATTGTATATCGAGGTTTTCGGTACCAGTCAGGAAGGGCTACATCATGCTGATGTCAATACATACAAGAGAATACTGACAGAAGGTGTTGGAGAAAACTCCTAGTTGGATTGTATGAAGCTCGCCATTTAAATATGCTTAAGCACTCCTTCGTCTATGCAACGTCTGTATTGTCTTCATTATTATTCACGACTGTGAATCTTGGTATCTCATAAGAACTAATGCAGCAGTATAATGGGTTTTGAAAGCAGATGTCTGTGTATAATACTGGAGATACGATGGTTCAACTTTGTGAGGAATGACGAGATAAGAAAGCGGATAGGGCATACTATAGTCGGTCAAGAATCGAAGGTGGACCTGGTTGGGAGATGTATCAAGGATACCGTAAGAGAGCATAATCTATAACTGACTTTTCTTCAAGCCTCCGGGCTCGCGGTATCCTGGAATCAAACATAAAATGTACTCGGTGGAGCTGCATGAGGCAGAGCTGACATGGGATGGTGCAAATACAATGGCAGCTGACTGAGCTTTGTGGCGGCAGTTCGTAAACGCCATATACTTTAATTAACCCTTTCGCATCGGTTGTCGGCATATGCCGTCATAAGATTCCCCGACCGTTGACGTCGGTTGACGTGATATATCGTTTTGCTAATTTATTAGAATAGTTTTTTGTGCATCATCTGATAGCTAAAAGATACAAGAACCAATGTGATATATGAAAATAGACCAGATAAGTACATTTATGCTTCAAATACTAGTTTTAAAATTGACTGTATAATTTGTATTCAAACCGAGCCGTAATGAAAGGGTTAAAGGAACAAACATCCATCTTCTTCTTCTTCGTGTCAGCGACGTCAAATTATTTCTGCCCAAAATCTGGCAATATCAAACATGGATGATGCTGAGGAGCTTGATGATACCTCCTTGATCAAGAACGCTAGTTGTTCTACTGCTGTTCCTAAGACTAAGATTTCAGACTTACGACTCAAAATACAAGATCATTGGTTTTTCAATGCTCTACCATTAACTTCTTGACTAGGAAGTAGTGATCCACGTGTAGCAGTGATATTAAGTACCCCGTGGTAGCCCTGGTGGTTCGGGAGCCTGCTGTAGTGGTCGCTGTGGGAATGAAGCCCAGAATACCAGTTCCGCGGGCCAAATATGCCAATTATTGCTGCTTCAACTCCTTGCCCAAGAGAGGAGCACACCAAAAGTTCATGATCATCAGCTTGTGTCCGTCCACTGTTGAACCCTCCAACATGAGTCTCCATCCTCAACGATCCTCCGCCACACCAAGAGTTATCGTCATCCAAACACCACTCAAATTTGATCACAAACTTTAACTCAATCAAAATAAAACAATTCAAAAATAAATATATAACCACTTGGTGTACAGTTTGTCTACTAGTTTCGGTAGAACCCTTAACCATCTTCAGGACAACACAACTAAACAATAAATACATAAAATAGATAAATATTCAATAAGTGGAAGTGGGAGTAGGAGTAGGGGTGACGACAGGCACCTGATTAGCTAGGAAGGAAGGTCGGTTTAAGTTCTAAAATTCAAATAATTAAATGTCAAATTATGTATTTTATAAGTTATCAAGAACTTTCATTAATGTATTTATTGTTCTAACTGAATAAAACATTCTTTGTTACTTGGATATCCACTAGTGTAAGCCTACATCACAAAATTAACCATTGATTATTGTGTATGTCTCCAAGTAAAAATGAAAATTTCACACGATTATATGAATAAATTAAACAAAAAATGCTGTTAATAATGTATTGAAGTACAAAAATTTCATGTTTCTATGAGTGCAATTGGAAATAATTACAAAGATTATATGTAAAAATACTTAAAACTAGATCAATCAATAAAAAAATGCTTCTTAATTAAAATATATTGAAATAATTATTTTAATTTTTGTAACTTATCAAGTGAGCATTGTACAAAGTACTTTATAATATGATATTCATACGAAACGACTGTTATTTCAGTTAAAGCGATGGCACCTCATCATGCTGAAGGGAATTGCAGACAGTACACGAGTGAGTACCATGACACTGCACGTCTGTTTCAGAACCACCGAACTTCAACTCTTTAATTAAAGGGTTAGTCTGAAGGCAATCGGCGAGTATGACTTAATGGTTAAAGTGTATGCTAACAAAACCAAAAATCGTAAGTTCAACACCCGACTGAGATTAACCCTCGTATACAGAGTCATTCCTTGGCTTTAGGTAACCAACTTAAGACCCGTATACAGAGACATTTCTTAAAGTAACCAACCTATAAGAGCCACTCTACTTTAGAACGATTTAAGTGAGGAAGCTTGAGCCCTCAACTAACCTCAAATTTTAAGAAACGTCTCTGCAAACGGATGTTAAGTTGGTTACCTTAAATCAAGGAATGTATTTGCATACGGGTGTAGAATTATATATATTATCAACAAAATTAACGTGAATTAGATCCTTTACCCGTACAATGTCAAGCATAGCCAATCAAATGAAAATAGTATTAAACTAATTCGACCCGTGAATCCATGATCGCCAACTGTCGGTATTCTCTTGTATGTGCTTACATAAAAAAAACCTGAAGGGAATGGCTAAGAGTTAAAGCGCTCTACTTTCGTGTTCAGTTTCCTTCAAATATAAATAATATATAATTATTATATTATTCAAATAAACGTCAAAATATACGCAATAAAAACAAAAAAAAAGTTTGTCATTTGCAATGGTATAACTCCTTCTGACTTCATACAAATACTTACATAAATTATAAAATATATGTAAGATGTTAATATACAAAAGTTTCATTATAGCCAGTTCATTCGGTGGCAATACATATTCTGGAGTCAAATATAAATAAAATAATTTTTAGAATTTATTCCGCAATATATTTTTTGACGACATGTTTCAGCCAGGTCGAATGGCCATTTTCAAGTCAGTTAGTAAAGTGAGTGTCGGCTCTATATAAAGCAAAGAGTGAGTGAAAAGGTGGATCTGAATTGTGTGATGGGTATATGTGTTTTGGAAATCATTAATGTATAAGGGAATTCATTGATGTCACAACAAAATAATATGTATAATTACAAAGGCCATTAAAAATCAATAAATATTTACATCAAATTGCACTTAAGAAAGAATTCTAGATAATTTTAACAAAAAAAATATTTTGGTGGATAATCCAAGAGTAGATGGGGAAGCTTTATAATTCTAAGTAAATAAATCAATAATTGATGATACTGTTATATTCTGGAGTCGTGATAGCTCCATGTTTATGTCGGTAGTTATTTTGTTAGATAAAAATATACAATATAGATTTTGCCAAATAATTTTGCAAATCAAATAAAATAAACATTGTAAGCCGACGTATTTTGAAAGAGGTAAAACAGGTATGAAAAATGTAATTATGTACGAATATCCTTATTTCTTCAACGGTTTTTATAAAGCACTCGTGAGTGGCGCGATACTTTCATTTCTTAGAATTCTCACTCACCCCATCTCACCACTATAATTATTTACCTGCTTAGTGTTGCCAGGTTTATAACATTTTTCATCTTGAACAATATATATATTATGCAATGTAGGTAAGTCCTGCACTACCTGAAATTTTATCTAGCAATTGCGAAAATTCAACAATACCTCAAATTATTGGATTCTTAACGGCCTGAATTTCTTTGCTCAGTAACTAGTTCAAGGTTTTGGCAGTAAGTTAAATCAATTAGCAGTATCCACTGTGTCAGAATGATTGTGGTCAGTTATAAAATTAAAATGGCGGTAATATATTCAATACTGGTAAAAATTAATGTAAAATGAATGAATAATTAAACTATGAATGGAAAACCTTATCTAACCTAACTGAAGCTATTATTAATTATTATTTTCCAATTTAATATTTTTCTACCGCTTTTTGATATTTTTCTACTACTAAATTATTATTTTTTTGACCTTTTTAGGTATTTATTACCAGCTTATTGCTAAATAATTACTGCTTATTAATTGATTTTAATAGAGCTAAAACAATTAATTGCCTTTTAATAGCTACGATTCAGACGATTTTTTTTTGAAATAACTATGTATTATTAGTATTTTACTTGACCTTATATATCAAAGCTATATCAACTCTCGGGCATTGCCCCACCAAACATACGGCGAGAAGTTACTACTAAGAAGGAACTCACCAAAGCAACCCACGACGCACTCCACCCTATGTTTGGCTACCAATAGATAACTACACGGCTCAAATCAAGAAGAAGTTTCCTACAGTCGACAAGATACCTGAGGCCACCCTGCGGCTGAACATGTGGAGAAGCGCAACTGAGGGGAATACTTGGATTGCCCCGAAAGAGGACCTAGCCCCTGGACATGACCAAGGGTGGAATATAGTCCCTTAACAGACTTCGGACCGGAGTATGCAAGACGAGGACACAAATGAGGGCCTGGCGGTTTTACAGCGGACCGACTGAATGTGACTGCGGCGTGGAGCAGACCCTGTCACACCTTCTGGAGTGTGCGCTGTGCCCGAGTGGCTGCACCCAGGAAGACCTGATGATGGCCAGAAGTAACGCCATCGACGTCGCCCACTTCTGGGCAGACAGGATCTGACCCTGTTGTTTCCGACACGATTATATATATACTTGACCTTAGCTATTTCGCTGAAAGATTCCTTGGTATATTGAAATATTTTGACTGAAATAAATAATTTAAGCTTACTTTAGGTACTAGTTAATTTTCACAAAAGTACTGTAGAGAAATATCATTAAAACATTATTGAATATTAAAATTAATTTTCTGTGTGTGAAACGTTATTTAAAATTAAAAATTGTTTTATAATGCATGTATATTTATATCATAATTTAATGTATGACTCTATATTGTTATAATTTTTGTTTTTCTTACTTGTATATAATAGATAATGTAATAGCTTTACGTAATAAAAAAATATATATTTATAGTGCTTAAAATATATCAACCTCCTGAAAAAGTCATCTTTTGACTAAAAATCTTGGCATCTTACCAACAGTCAATGCAGCCGTATAATGCGTTTCGATATTAGATGCATTCGTAGAAAACTATGGGCGCAATGGGTAGACTTTGTGAGGAAAAAGGAGATGAGAGATTTGACAAGGTAGCTTTTCATACTACAGTCCTCAATCTTGTACCAAAAGCTACCGAAAGCTGAAGACTTTGAATTGACATGGGATGAGGCGTTTACCATGGCAAGTGATAGTTTTGTGTTGGTAGTTCGTGACAACCGTATGCTCCAGTTAGAATGAAAATGAATCTGTCTTGAAAATGTGTGTCTCGATAGTTCAAGTCAATAATAATCACTTCTAAAGAAGAGCCTATTTAGAATGATTGAAGTGTAACGTAATACTTAATTTGAGTAACTTTAGTATATAAAACGAGTAGTTAAGTTAGGGCGGCATAACTTTCTAAGTTTTTTCACATTGCGCCCTTTCTATATTTAAGATTTATGTAACCCATCCGCATTCAGGTCACTCCCGAGATTCTTCTTATGTCGCCAGTCCATCTTGCAGGGGATCGTCCAATGCTTCGTTTGCCAGTTCTTGGGCGCCATTCCATTACTTTTCTTCCCCATCGACCGTCGTCTCTTCGACATACCCTGCCTATTGTCACTTGAGTGAGCCTATTCGTTGGATAGCATCCACTTCTTCTGCGTATTTACTCATTTCGGATTCTATCTTTTAGCGACACTCCGAGCATGGATCTCTCTATAGCACGCTGGGTGACCTTTATTTTATGGGTAAGACTTTCCGTACCTTACCATTTCCTTATCCATTCTCACGTATTTCGTGGTAAGCAACGTGTTACCAAAGAAGGCAATTCGAGACTCGCTGCAGTATACTAATTTCGCAGCCTTAGACTGAGGTCTATTTGACATCTAACTGATGCACCTAGAATCACGGGAAGGCCTTCAGCCACTCTCTTACAGGTAGCTTTTTGCGTGCGACCAGTAACGGGTCCCCATCTGGGTCTCCAAAAACAGGACGGGACAGGAAGAGTTTTCACCAAGCGGGTTATCACTTGCTGTCAGATTCCACGTCTCTGCGCCATAAGTTAATACATTGGTTAAACGCCTTCGTTTTAAGACATGCGGAATTATCGCTTTAAAAATATACTTTAGTTTTCCAAATTTGTAATGGTAACGTGAAAAAATAACAGGGGGCGCCAGACTTTATTTTGCCCTGGGGCGCCGAGGAATTTAAAGTCCCTACTGAGTCAAGTGATCAGGTGAGTGACCTGCTGCTCCAAAAACTCCAGTCAGCGTTTGGTATACATCACTAGCAGATTGAGAGGCATCTCTCGGTTAACTTGACCGTGGTAACAGCTGATCTGTGAAATATCGGCAGCGAACAAAGAAGCCGATTAGTGGGCGGCTAACGAGGAGCCAAGCAACTGACCGGTTGCCAGTATTGGGCGGGTAACGGTTAACCGCATTAACGGAGCACGGCTCGATATGGCGCGACCTATTGGCGAAAGTTCGCCGAGATAGCTCCGTGCATTTCTCTTCAATCTAACGTATACTTTGTAAGTCTTTTATGTAAGCACATACAGGAGAATACCGACAGATGGTGATAGTAATTTTGATGTCTCATCTCTGGAATTCTATGACGCCTACCATGCTGAACATGGCTAAGTGCTGCATGCTTAGTGTTGACCCGTCATAGACTACAGCCTGAGATTCACGCATCATCCTTATTATTACAGGAATTTACTATGAATGCGTGGTCTTCACGGGACGACTTTCGTGTACCACCAATTTTAATTAATAGGCTATGACTGGCATTTTTCGGGTGAGAGATGCAATTCACGCCAACAGAGGGTATTTTAGAGCTCAGAAATCGATTAAAAATATACAAACATAGGTACTAACTATGATTAAGTACTATGAACAAATCTATAAAGACAAGCAACAGAAGGTCCCAATGATTATCAGACAGACGACGCCAACCAATTAGCCCTGCAAAGAAACTTTTGGAGTTCTTGTCTGAATTGGGCCTCTCTTACGTGAAATATATCAACATCCGAGGCGATTTGGTTGAACAGTCTGATCCCTCTCCCAAGAGGCATAGTTTCTGGCAGTCATATTTCTGTCATAATGATGAGTACTTTGAAAACTCTATAATTAAAACAATTAAGGCATTTATAATTTAAATTCGTAAGGAAGAGAACTATGAGAAACGAGAAGAGATCACAATGAATAATGTATAATATTTTATTCACAAGTGATTCAAAAGTCAAAAGTGGGACAGAGTATTACTTACAATGGTATGCCGCAGAGTGCACACACAGATTACAAAGTGACATATTACCGTCTTAACCGTTATGGCGTAAGTCAAAGTCTGACTAAAGGCGGCCATTACGCGTCCGAATGTCATAAAAACAATGTCCCAAATCTGAGTTTCTGACTAAAAACGGCAGTTTCAGTCTTAGAGTGGTGTCGTCGACTTAACCTCATTATTTTTTTTTATTTGCCTAGTGCCAATAATAGAGTGCGAAAAATGACACTGAAAATGAATTCAGTGCCGTAGACGTTTGTTGGAATCAAAGAAAACACAGGTAAATAATATTTAACTATTTATTATTATGTAACTATTTTATTATATATGACTCCTTAATTTTTTATAGCTAGCTTTCAATAAAAAATCGAAAATTCTTGAGCGAAAGAATATTAATTTGAGGCTCCGCAAGTAACTTGCCAAAACATTTGTTTAGAGCATCTTGATGTACGGCTGTGAGACATGGTGCTTATCTGAAAGTGATAAAAAAAGACTAGAGGCCTTTGACATACGGTCATACAGAAGAATTCTCGGAATTTCCCGGAGAGACCACGTCACGAACAATGAGGTTCTCAGGATAATCAAGGAAGATAGGCACCTAGTAAGAACCATCTCAGAGAGGCGAACCCGATGGTCACATCATGCGCCACGATGGTCTACTTCAAGACATTGTGCAAGGGATGGTTCAGGGTAGAAACTGTATAAGGAGCCCTAGACGGGAGTATTTGCAGCAAGTGTTCGAGGACATGAGTTGTAGCTCTTATGCTGAGCTGAAGAGGTTTGCGGAGACTCGAGAGGAATGGAGATTGAGTTGCAAGATTCTGTTGCTGCAAACCAATCCACCAGATTGATACTACGAAGAAATAAATTGATAATTTGTGAGCTTATGTGTTTTTTAGTAACGCCCATGTTAGGGTCGCATGAATCTCAAGCACGAGATCTGGTGATTTTTAGTTTTTAGGCCAAACGGCCAAAATGATTAAGTCGAGGAAAATGTATGGCCGAGTATGTGATGATGAATGTATGGCGGTGTGATGATGTTATGTGGTGGTGTTTGCTTTGTGAGTTTGTGCCAGTCTCAGGCTTCACGGCCAAGGAGCCGCGCAAAGGATAACGCGAGGAATGGGGTTACCAAACATCTGAAAATCGTTAAACGTAAAACGTGCATTTAAATGTTAGTAAATTAAATTAATATTTGAAGAGCCCAATACAAAAAGTTGTAAACTAAAAAAAACTAAAATAATATTTTGAAGTTGATTTTAGCTTATTTTTACGTTCCCTATCAAATAACTTCTTAAGTTTTCACGGCCAGACTTGATATTGTGGCTTTTGGGTTTAGCCGTGTGTGGCGAATTTCTTCTTTCCAATATTTCGACTGCCATTGCAGTGGTCTTCTTCAGGGTTGATGACTTAGTGACTTAGTGACTTAGTTCTCTATCAAATTAATCAAATAACTAGTTTTTATTAAAATTACTAGTGAAGGTTAATTTTTGAATGTTAAATAATTGGCATCTACTTTAATATTTAGAAAATTAAATCGAAACAGTCTATAACCTCGATATGTTATGCTTACTGTTACATCATTGTGATTTAGAATCTTTTTTTATAATTTGTTTTACGATATTATGAAAAAACTTTATGTTTTGTTGATGAGAAGTCATCATCAAATGTTACATTTGATACCTTCTCGTTTTATCCACCCAGTACCGGCTTTAGACCCTGCGGCACCATAGGACATTTTTTCTAGCGTCTCATATTGTTTATATTTAAAAAATCTAAGACACGTTAGTTGCCCTCGGCGCCCTTAGCATATTCGACGCCTTTCCCTTATTCGTATCCACCAAAATACTGTAAAAAACTGATTTTTATTTTGTTAAACGTTAAGTAACTGTTCTGAGCAACTGAGAACTTCAGCAGTCTTTCGTTTGCAAGCCATTATTACAGTAACATAGTTAAAAATGAAATATGAAAAGACGCAAAAAAGATTATTGCACATTAACAAGATTTAAAAAATACAGCGAATTTTAGGAGTTAATACATTAAATACAATTAATATGTAATTAATAAATAACAATGTCAAAGATCAAGAAAATCAATGCCATCGACAAAAGAGGAAGAGGATGTGAAAAAATAAATAAAAACATTTTTGGAATGTGACTGTATCGTATTCAACCATGTAGGGAAAATGTTGTACCATATGTGTGGGAATGAATCAATTATTCAATATTGTTTATTAAATTATTTAAAAAACATTTTTATTTTATATTTTCACGAAGCATGGTCACCGTCCGTGGTTGTCTTGTCTTGCATGGTTGTGTGCGTGGTGGGGCAAGGCTCGGACTCGCCAATAAATACGCCATTGTGCTGACCTACTTAGCGCCGTCTTCCGCATACCCGAGCGGGCACGCATGCAACCGCGGCAGGGCTGCCACCACCACGGAGAGTGCCTTCAACAGACAATGAGAGTGACCATCATTAAAAAATATTTAATAAAATCGTTTTAAACTTTATATTTTTATCTATTACATAATTTTATAAATCATGACTGTTTTTAGTTTTATTCAGCATAATTTTTTAGGCAAACGCACGTAATACCTTAATTTTTATATTCCAGTACGTTTTACGTTAGTGTTTTCCATTCCAGTTGGTGTGGATTTTCGAGTTCTACAATCAGTTCAACTGCGATGGTGCTTCTATCTATATCAGCACATCTCAATCTTTTTTCACATAATTTTCCTCCTTTGTTGATTGAATTTGCTTCCTACATCAATCATTCTATTATTTGTTATTTTATATCAATTGTTACATATTTTTAGCGTAAATTTTTTCTTAATTTCTGGATTTTCAAAGGAGTGCATATAGTATAATCGCATCTCATTATTTCATACTTCACTGTGAAGGAAGAGGGAAGAGAATGCGATTGGGCCATTTCAGCTACTTCCGCGACTAGCGGCAGTTGCTTTCGATCTTGAAACCAGAGTGGACCTATGCCCGTTCCGTGAGCGTTGCCAGATGGTTTTTTAATGTTTTCAGACAATAAAACTCAAATATTATATATTTTTTAATTAAATTATAATTTATTAAAGAGATTAGCTATGAATAATCTTATTTTTCCGAATTCAAAGCGCTGATTTTTGATTGTGTACTGACTACCCAACACCGGAACGCGTGTTTTTATTTTAGCACCGTAAAGGAAAGGTTAAGAATACATTCTAACAGTTTTCGATCGACGGACTGATTACAGTTAGTGAATGTTAAGCAAGTGCAAAACAAGTTTGTCGGTTATGGGTGAGTAAAAAAAGGGTTAATTTTTTAGTTCAAATGAGCAGTGGTAAGACTAATAACGATTACAAAGATTTAGTAAAACTTCCATATGCGTGAATGCTAGACTGTGGTAGAATAACGCTGATGAACACTCCACATACAGCGCTTAGCCAGCCATAAAAAAGAAGTCTTGCAGTATCCACAGATGAGATATCTGAATTTTGCATATTTCTTTGTTTGTATTCTCTTATACATTTTTGCATAAAAAGGCTTAACATTTTTTTCAGTTTTTTAAGAGCTTTTTAACTAGGTATATGATAGTTTGCTTTCTTTGTATGGCACCCCTGCACCCGAACATTATTACCTCTGGGCGAAACGTGTATTTTATGCAAACGACGGGACAGAGCTCAGAGGCCTCCCCCTCCCCCTTCCCTCCCTCCCTCCCACACCACTTCACCATCAGGACCGCCCACCAAACTGAACACTTCACTGCTGAACTCTGAAAGTGAGTAAAGAATCACTAAAAATATCTAAATTACATATATTAAACAAGACTATGTAATCTTAATCCTTCGTTTCCACACTAGCCATCTACCATTATATTATATTACGTAAGACACGAAATTATTTTTATAATATTTTTTATGAAATATACATAATACTAATTTGTCGAAAAAAAATTAGCATAATTCTTTTCACAGTTTAAAGATGCAAGGTATTCGATCTCAATTTAAATATAACTATGAAAAACAGATGCTTAAAACGCAAAAGTTTATTGCGAGTTGATTTACACTTACAAATCTATGGCAAATATCACCTCGTCAATATCGAGAGAAATATACTTTTAAATATTTTTAATTAAAAAATTTACTAATTTATAATATTTATTTTTGATTCACAATTTATTTTCAATGATTACATGTTTCGGCCTCCCTGGAGACCATCTTCAATAATGGTTAAATTATAAACTGGCAGTGGCTTATATATATTGATATCAGCTTGATATAGCTCCTTAAGGCCGATGCCGTAGAGCCTCGACAAGCGATCTTTTGTCTATTATTTTGGTTCGCTTGCGTGACATCTACATCGAATGTTAAGCGGTGTTTGCATACGCCAAAATAATTGTTATGACAGTTGGCCTATTGTTGGTTGGTAGAACTGTCATATTGGCAGTTGGTACCGTGGAGATGTGAGATCGCGCCGTGGGCTGGCAGTTGAAGTTTGACTCGCGCCCGTTACAGTGCGCGCATCCTGTGCGTTCCTGTAGCGGGCGACGTTTCTGACAATAAACATGTATCGTGAAACAGAAACAAGTTGTTTATAATGTGAACCTGATCCTGCATCCTTCATCCAGTAAATCGATGTCATAAATGGAAGAGGAGGATATCAATATGTAGGCATGTAAAAGTAGTAGCTTATACGTTAATGTTATCGAGAGAAATGTCATTCGAGATGATATATGCTGTAGAATTGTGTGTGTATATCAATTTCAAAACATTGAAATTGACATTTATTAAGCCTACGAATACATTTTAAACGTTATTTTAGAGAAGATCGATTTCAGTACTATAAAAATATGATTATTATTTGTCCAAATATAATACAGATAGGCTGTGAATAATCTAAATGTTACCTTAATCGTAATCCGTAAACCACACCTTAACTTCAATTTTGTTAAACTAATACGACCATATCACTCCTATCGGCGGGTATCGTTCGATGATCAAAGCGTTTGCTTTGCAAGCCAAAGGTCGTGGGATCGATCCACGACGAAGATTAAAAAAAAAAGGATTTTTAATCGATTTCTGAGCTCTAAAATACCCCCGGTTGGTGTGAATTTGATCCCTCGCCCGTAAAATGCCAGTCATAGCCTATTAATGAAAATTGGCGGTAGACGAAAGTCGTCCCGTGAAGACCACCCATTCATAGTAAATTCCTGTAATAATAAAAAAGATGCGTGAATCTCGGGCTGTAGTCTATGACGTTTGCGGATCAACACTCCACATGCAGCGCTTAGCCATATGCAGCATGGTGCGCGTCATAGAATTCCACAGATGAAACTTCAGAATTACTATCACCATCTGTCGGTATTCTCCTGTATGTGTTTACATAAAAATATATATATATAACTTTTCGTAATTATGATATATACCTCTCATACCTACTTATCATAAAAACTTATCATAACTATCGGTATTACACACAACCTAACAAAATACTTTTTAGTTTTATATGAGGGATTTAGTGCGTTGTGTTTCACGGCTGATTGAAGGCCTGTTTCACTCCATGGGTGGCGATGTGGAAGTCTGTGGTAATGAGATAAGAGAAAGAGATCTCATCCTTTATTACGCCAGAGCACCTCACACGGTCCCTTTTGAACGATGCCATTTTTATAAAATATAAAATGAAAAACCTTTATTCATTTTTTACGTCCTTAAAACCTTTTCCGGGATGATTCGGCTGAGGATAAATTAAAAGACATTAAATATACTTTTTAAACCGATTCCTGGGATGTTAAAATTATGATTATTAGTCTGAGGGCGTGGTTCAGTACAGTTTCGGACAGTTTCTTAAACGAATGAACATGATTAACCAGATGCTTATGACAATAATAGACCTGGCTGACCATTATATGTTGCCATTGTGGACATTGAAAAAGCATTTGTTAAATTTGATTGGGAAAAGATCTTCGATGTAATGAAAGAAATTGGAGTCAAGTATACAAGGAACGAAGACTAATATTTTTACTTTACAAAGAAGAAGCTGCCATAATATCACTTGGGAATGTCCAAAAGCAATAATAAAAGAATATAGGCACCTAGTAAGAACCATCTCACATAGGCGAGCCCGATGGATCGGTCACATCATGCTCCACGATGGTTTTCTTCACAACATTGTGGAAGGGATGGTTGAGGGTATAAACTGCAGAGGATGCCCTAGACGGGAGTATTTGCATCACGTGTTCCCTATTCCCTCACTAGGTTCCCAATAGGTCCCACTGCTGTTAAAAAAATCAGACAATTTACTTGTTAATAATAATTAACTTGTTGTAATACAGGGGACATTTGGCGCACGGGACAACTGGTGCACTGGAATTCTCGCTAAACTAACCTAACCTAAGATTTGTTCAGTGATCTTTAAGTCCAGAGATCCATATGTCTCGTTAACTAAATAAGTAAGTTAAGGTTAGGTTAGATTAGGTTAGGTTAGGTTAGCGAGATGTCTAGTGCGCCAGTTGTCGCGTGCGCCAAATGTCCCGTACACCAGACGTCCAGTGCGCTCTACGTCGTTTCCGATGGGTCGCTGAACGAAATGTCTGTCTACGAGATGCGGCAGAACCGTGGGTATTTTATATTAGAATGTACTCGGCAGTACATAGAAAGTCAGAGCTCACATAAGACGATGAGAAGAGATTACGGTGACCAATTGTCATGATGGCAGTATGTGGCGACAGTACCGGCTTTAGACCCTGCGGTGTCCTAGGGCAATTTTTTTCTGCCACCCTATATTGTTTGTATTTTATAAAATCAAAGAAAGATTGGTTGCTCTCAGCGCCCCTAGCTTATTTGACGCCCTGGGGCACTGACCCACTTTGCCACCCCCTAAAATCGGCACTGTATGGCGAACATATGCTCCAGCTAAGGAATTTATATAAAAAATAGAAAACGAATGCTTTAAATTTCAATTCATTCTCTTGTAAAATAAACTAATAATTAGCAGTAACCTTGTAATACAATATTGTGAAATGTGTATTTTTAATGAACATGTTATAATATTAAATGAGTATCTTCTTCGTAATATCAATCCGTTGGATTGGTTTGCAGCAACAGAATCTTGCATCTCGATCTCCATTCCTCTCGGTCCTCCGCAACCCTCAGCATAAGAGCTACAACTCATGTCCTCGAACACTTGCTGCAAATGGGTATAGAAAGAAGTAAATATCTAGTTAAAATTGGAAAAAATAATAATAAGCTGATATTGAAAAGGTTGCGTTCTTGTTAGTTAAGAGTCCCAGACTGCTTGTCGCTGGCTTCTCTCTGCTCTAATACTTGAACTGAAATTCACAGCAGGTAATCTATCATCTAGAAATGAACCGCAACGGTCGGTGGTGATGCCGAAGAATAATTCTTCCATAGCAACAGCCATCGTGGGCCAAATAATAATGCCAGGTCACGTCGGTGATAGAGATCGTAGAGAAAAAAAACGGCCGATCGCCGAATTTCTTTGTGTGAGATGAGTTTCAGTGATAGTTGTAATACAAGACTCGTATATCAGCACTCATTCAGAAGAATGCATGATTTTATATGGCAACTAATTATTTAGTGTTTAGTTAAATAAATGGTCAGTAAATATTTAAGAAATATTCAGTATTAAATATATAATAAGGTCAGTAAAAATAATAAATTAGCACTAGAAAAATAATTAATTGGCAATATATTATTATTAAATTGTAATTAACAATCGATAAGGTTAGGTAATAGATTATATGTGCTTATTATTCGTACTCCTGGTCATAAATTTGTGTGTTATGACTAACTCACTAGCTGTAAATGCCAGTCATAGCCTATTAATAATAATCGGCGATAGACGAAAGTCGTCCCGTGAGGATCATCCATTCATTGTAAATTATTGTAATAATAAGGATGATGCGCGCATGTCAGGCTACGACGCTGGCGGATCAACACTCCACGTGCAGCGCTTATGCATATGTAGAATGGCAAGCGTAATAAAATCGACAGATGTAACGTCATAATCACAATCACTATCTGTTAAGATTCTTCTGTATGTGATTACATAAAAAAGTATACATTTGATTTCTCAAACATTCTAAATTTTAGTCATATATACATCATTGTAGATGTAGATAAAATGTAAGTTAAATGTAGTACCGGCTTTAGATCCTTTAACACCCTAGGACAATTTTTTTCTGGCGCCCCATATTGTTTATATTTGAAAAACATCTAATCGAGATTAGTTTCCTTTGGCGCCCCTAGATAATTTGACGCCCTGGGACACCAACCCACTGCAGCACCCCCTAAGCTCGGCACTGGTTGTAAAATGTTAGTAAAATTCAGGTATAGTAAAAATTGCATTTTTTAAAGCAAAATTAAATAATATTCACAATATCGTTTTGCAGCACAATTTCAACATGTGTTCATCCATGGAAATGTCATGACTTGCATAATTCTGCACATTAAGTTGTAGTTACAAGCAAAAGTACGCAGAGCTGGCGATGTTATTACAAAGTAGAGGATAAGTGGTCGAGAGCCGCCGGTAGGGCAATAGGAACTGTACCAGAGACGATACCGTACCATTACATCTGCAGGTAGTCGACTATCATTACACTATTAGAGGAAGAAGTCAGTTACGAGTATAATTGCAGATCGCTCGAGGCAGGTGTTTAGCTGAAGGTAGCCAACATATGAAGTGCGTGTGAAAAATCATCGATACAATGTTTAAAAAAATTATTAATTGACATCCCCGTTTACTTAACCCTTTCATATCGATTGTCAGCATAATTCGTCATAAGATTCCCCGACCGTTGACATCGGTTGACGTGATATATATCGTATTGCTACTTTCTTAGAATAGTTTTTTATGCATCATCTGATAGCTAAAGGTTATAAGAACCAATGTGATATATGAAAATATACCAGATAAGTACATTTATGCTTCAAATACTAGTTTTATAATTGACAGTATAATTTGTATTCAAACCGAACCCTAATGAAATGGTTAAATAACGACTCCACGTTGCCGGTATCGTCATCAAAACGCGTGGTAGAGGAATGAAGAGCATATGAGCATCACAAAGAACTCTTATAGAAGCTCATTGTAATTATTGAAGATACAAGATTTACAAACTTCGGTATTCGGCTCAGGCCAAAAACAATGAATGATCTACCTCCGTAAGCCGGGCTACAAAATCGGGGCATGGCGTAATCTCGCAGCGCCCTTTGATCACCTCTAGGCCTTTTGACGAACTATCTGCTGTCGTAGCGCTTTTTCTAATATTACTAACATTTTTAAATATGCGTGTCCTAAGAGCGGAACAAAATAAAGAGACGAAAAATCTTATATCGAGGCTTTTCGTCACACGCCTGAAAGGGCTATATCGAGCTGATGTCAGAATATATGATGTTAATTAAGTTTATTTGGTTTCATTTGAAAGAAGAGCAGCTCGCTTGAAAAATGTCTCAAATACTCGTGCATCATTGGCGGGTATGATTTAGTAGTATCGTTTGCTTACTACTTGCTTGCTGCTTTTTCGGTCAGGGATCAAATTCACACTTACCAAGGATATTTAAAGAAATTAAAAAATTTTCGGGAATTTAACTCAATAACTTTGCTATGGTAAGCAAGCGCTTTAGCACTAGACCCCACCCCTTGGACTTATTTGTATGGTTTTTATTGTAGATGAAAACCATGCTGAAATAGCAATTATGTTGGTTGGTGATAGAATTTAAAAAAAAATGTTTGTAGGTGCAAATTTCATGTTTTCAGCCCTTTTTTCAGCGATCCTCA
Organism: Glossosoma conforme; assembly: GCA_022606575.1. NCBI lineage: Eukaryota > Metazoa > Arthropoda > Insecta > Trichoptera > Glossosomatidae > Glossosoma > Glossosoma conforme. The sequence goes on from JAGTXR010000049.1 coordinate 2,010,679, forward strand.
AACTGTGACGCGTTGGCACCCCCTGTCCGCGCGATTACCGCATGTTCGGTGTGTGTGAACGCCCTGAGCCTCCCGGTGGTTCGTGGTCGGTCCGTGTTGGCCGCGGGCGAGACGGTCCCGTTGCTGCGAACCGGGGAAACTAGGTCGACCGCTATGTGCGGATCAAACAGTGGCGGACGATACTCTCCCACTGTTGAGAAGCCCTGGAAAATCTGCAAAATATTTAAATTTTCATTCAGTATTTGGGTTGAGCCGCCCCTCACGATAAAATAAATCAATCCTCGGGGACGTCGGTTGATCTTCAGATTTTCTCAAAAAAATCAATTAACAAATCACCCAAAAAGTTACCTCGAATACTTCAGTGAACCTCTCTGGTGGTTGTTGGGAACCATATATCTCCCCAAGTGAATATTCACGTGCAGATATGTCCTTGGACTAGGAAAAGACAGTGGGTTCTCACCATATGTTCCAGATATAGAATGGATATGAGGAAGAGATTCAAAATAAAATATTTACTATACGAGTGGACAAGGCAGACTTCAATACAACAATCCGTCGAAAGATGAATGTGAACCTGGCTAAAACAATAAAAATACCCTATATAATGTTAGTAACAATATTTTCTTTTATTTCGTAACCTTTCGCAGGATGCTGAGTATATTCTGTGGCATTATTTTATATTAGAGTCAATTGTAAGAAGGCTCTAGCATGGACCGACTGTATACGTCGATATCATCTTTATAAAGTCGAACTACTATGCTTTTTTAAATAAAATATGTAAGAATTTATATATTTGAAGGTAATCTAGTTTATTTATCGTATATTTTCTCATGTGCCGTCGGCAATGGAATATTATTGGCGCTTAAGTTAAGCAACATTGAGCGTGGACCAAAACATAAATGCCTTGACGTGAACGTGACGCTGGTCGGGTTGAGTTGAACAAAATGGTGCAGGCCTCGATAACGTCAGACTAATTATCCAACTCCCTTTGGATTTTTGAATCTAAAAAATCCTCCAAAATTTAAAAGAAAAACATATTTGAAGAATTTTTTTTTTCCTTAAGCTTATTTGTTTTCCATTTAAGTAAAATTTTATGTTTTGGAATAAAAAATTAAATATTTCAATTCAAGTTTGACAAAAATTAATTCATTCACCAAATTTAAAAAATTATTACATGAACACTAGTAAAACATTTTAGTATCTTACTCGTCATTCACAATGACTAAGCAAAAAAAAATCGTGGAAAATTTTAAATTATTTTTTGTCAGTTCGGCCCTGATTGAAACTTCACCCGATTTTATAAGGATAAATTCCAACAGGTATCCTCTTGGAAAGGTACTGCAAATAATATGAGGTAATTCTGATTGTGGGTCAAATCTATTAAGAATCAAAATTTATACCCACTGCCCTCCTGCCCCATGACTTTCTTACTTAATATTGGAACAAGGAAAAATAAAAGTCGCAACTGTACTTTTTTATGACTTTTTAAAAGATTAATAAATCAATACTGAAGTCCTATTAAATGATACGGGCGTATTTGTACCGTTAAATACAATATATACCGCAAAAATTACAACGACTTTATAATATACTCTTTTGTAGAAAAAATAAATCAATATGAAATGCTGCTTTTTCATGAATGAATAAAGCTTTAATTTCAATGAAGGTTTTATTTGATTTATAACGATTTTTCAAAAGTTTTTATTTTATGACATTAACGCGTGGTAACAACAAAAACCTTAAATTTAAGTAAGGGTGTTATTTTTCACAAGCCTATATCTAGAGCATATGGACACCAAATATTTCCACGATACAGTTCTCTCAGAACCCCTATCCATGTTTTGTTTCAACAAGCATTTAGAGGTCCAGTTAATATAATGTAAGAGTATATATGGTTCTCGACGACCTCCAGGACAAAGCCCAGGAACTACTGTAGTATACGAGGTATATTTGGGTGTTTTGTTTATCAGATTTTGTACGAAATTAAATGATTAATCCGATGCTCACTGGACTATTGGTCCTAAGCGGTTTTTTAACAAGGTGTGTAAAATTTATACACAATAATCATTGAATTCACCTTGTAATTAAAGTATACATAAATACTCCATAAATGTAATTATAATTGTATTAATGGTAATGCATATACAATTTATACGAAATTATTTGCGTATGTTTTATTTAAATATAAAATATATGTATGTATACATTTTTGACTCTTATTGCGTGTTATATACTTTTAACGGAAGCTTAAGAACATTAAACGTGGACCAAAAGTTGAAAGGGTTTTATTTTATAACTGCAAGTGATTGGTTAGATTCAATATATCAAATTGTCCATACCTAGAAAACATTCAGCTAATCGTCTGATTTCATTCAATTTTTTTAAACAAATAACCAATAAAAAAGCATACTGCAGCTGCCAAATTTATGCCTTGTAGGTTTTCGGGGACCATATATACTCGTATGTTTCCTAGTGGACTTTTTAAACATTGCGAATGGGGAAAAATGGCAAGAGAAAGATCTACATTTGAAATCAAAATATCCTTCAGATGTGGAATAAATTTGAGAGAAGGAGAATGAATATAATGATCTTACTGATTGACGGTGAATTAAATATTGACCCATTAAAGTCGGCCTGTTAAAAAATCTGTTGGCAAACTGGTGCACTTACATTATTGAAAAATCGCGTAAAATGGACTTGAGTACCTGATTGCGTTAAATTAACCCAATATCCAACCTGCGGCCCACGAGCCGCATGCGGATCGCTAAGCTTTTACTTATTTATCATTATCATAGAGATATCATCGTAGTCATAGAGACATCCAGTGCACCTGTTGTCCGGGAACCAAATGTCCCGTCCACCAGACATCCAGTGCGCCCCAGGTTGTTACAGATGATTCGTTGAACGGATTGCCTACGGACGAAATGCGGCGGGACCAGGAATCTTCAGTGTGATCTACTCCTGTATACAAGGCATCAAATTCTTATTTATTTATTCCGTGTAAAATTTTAAATTAATTTAAATTAAAAAATTAACAGATTAAAAATACTCACTTTTGATTCACATTTATTTAAAAAAATTACATGTTTTGGCCTCCTTAGAGACCATCTTCAATAATGATTAAATTAAAAACTGGCAGTGTCTTATATAGGTAGTATTAGTTTCTTAATATTGTCAGTTGATAACCTTAATGTTAAACCATTTAATAACCTTATTAAATATGTCTTAATTAAAAATTATAAAATTTATTTTTTATTCTGATATTAAGCTGATTGAGATTCAGACCAGAAATTGATTTGAATTATTACTATTCATTTTTTGGGCATCTTTGACGAACAGTATGCTGATAAGCAGTATATTCTATTTATATTATTTTCTAAAAATTTTCGTCATACCAGTATAGTGATACGGCTTGCCTAACTTTACAAATCTTTATTTGTATGTGACAGGAAGAAAAAATGGTTAAGTATCAATGTATTAAACACTACAGTGTCCAGCGTCAAGCAGTCGCTCTGGTCTACTTTCTATGCAGGAAAGAAAGTTGAATCTCAGGTTTCGGCATTTTTTTATTTCATCTGCACGAGCGAATCTCTTTCACGGTGATCAACTGTGGCGGAAGATCGGATGGCGCACACGGACACAATGAACTGTCAAAGAGATTGGATCGGGTACCAGAATTTGCAATGAATTTAGACAACCTATTTTTTACCGAGTGATAGTATTGAGATCCCGAGCGAAAAGTAGCCAAGCATTGATAATTCGATTCTTTGGCGCTTTTCTGACGTTTTTTTTTCTTCTTCTCGTCGTACCCGTTCTATATCAGGAGCATATAGTCGCCATAAATTGCCGCCACTGATCTGTTAATTCCTCTATCAGTCCAGATCTGTACTTAAAGTTCACTGAAAACATAAGCATTTGACAACAACCCGGTAAGATTTATAGGAAGAGCACTGTCGCATTGGAAGCATATTTTGGGCATTTTCTTTATTAAAAGTTTTATGAAGATTGAATGATTAATCCGACGCTCTAAACGTATATTTTATTTTATTTAAAAATATATTGAATCGTCATCATCATCGTCACCATATCCGCTCTTCTAACTGGAGTATGTAGACTTCACAAACTGCCTTCACAAATCTCTGTCAGCCGCCGTAGACTTAGCCTCTTCTCATATCAACTCTGCCTCCCGTAGCTCTGCCGAGTAGATTATATGTAGTTACCGACGGCCTATGGATATCTGGACTCTACGATCACTGAACAAATCCTTGGGTAAGGTTAGGTTAGATTAGATTAGCGAAACATCCAGTGCACTAGTTGTCCCGTGCACCAGACGTTCATTTCGCTCCACGTCGTTACCGATGAGTCGTTGAACGATTTTTCTGTGAACAATAGGTCGTGACTCTATGTAAAGTTGCCAACGGCCTATCGGAATGGGGCTTGAATAAAAATCACCTGCATTTTATGTTCTCCTGTGGCATTCTTAATACGCGTCCCAACCAAGTCCACCTTCGCTTCTCGACGAACTGTAGTGTAAAGTCTAGTGATATATTATACTTAATACAATAATTATAAAAAAATGTGAAATATAGCATTTGAAATAATTACAGAACAAATATATTTATAAATGTATACTATAACTATTATGCTGAGTCAAAATAATCACCGTTTTATGGAATTTTAAATATTGATTCTTAAGAAAAAAGTAAGCGAGTAAAATTATGATAACCATTCCGTTAATGGCATGTTGATCTAAAGGGTTAGTACCAAAAACCGTTAATACTAACCACAGGACGAAACTTGAAATGTAGGTATCTGCTCTGCATGCAAAATCCTGACACCAGCGAACAGCAACCATCGGTATCTTCGATAGATTAAAAAAAACTCTAATTTAAATGATTACAATTCACAAATGAGGCGGTTAAATTATTAAGTATGTCTCATAAAAAATAAAAAGTGCATATTCTAATTTGTCTTTAATTTAAACGCCATCACATACAAATCATAAAAAATATGCATATAAAAATTCAAAATAAAACTCCCCAGTTTATAATAAAAATTAACTTTGCCTAACAATGTATATGTACATAAAAATTCAAAGCAAATATCATCTTATATTACTCAATCCATTAATAAGAGAAAAGATAAATGGAAGACGTTGCGATTTTTTTTTATGTAAACACATACAGGAGAATACCGACAGATGGTGATAGTAATTCTGAAGTCTCATCTGTGGAATTCTATGACGCTAACAATGCTACATATGGCTAAGCGCTGCATGTGGAGTGTTGATCCGCCAACGTCATAGACTACAGCCCGAGATAAACGCATAATCCTTATTATTACAGGAATTTACTATGAATGGGTGGTGTTCACGGGATGACTTTCATCTACCACCCATTTAAATTAATAGGCTATGACTGGCACTTTACGGGTACGGGATCAAATTCACACGAGCCGGGGATATTTTAGAGCTCAGATAACGATTAATTTTTTTTTTTAAATCTCTTTCGGGGATTGAACCCACGACCTTTGGCTTGCAAAGCAAACTCTTTGACCATTGAGCTATACCCAACGGCGATTTATTAATGAGAGAAATATTTTATGGGATGATATTTGGTGTGAATTTGTATGTTCATATCAATTGGTAAATACTGATAAAGATCTTAAATTATTTATAAAATATTAGAGTATTGAAATGTATTCCCAAAAATATTTACTACTAACAGGATTTAATTAACTTTGCGTCATCGGAAAAGTACAAATATCTAATAGGAATATTGTGGCTTTTTGGTTTAGCTGTGTGTGGCCAATTACTAATTTCCAATATTTTGACCGCCATTGCAGGGGTGTTCTTAAGGGGTGATGACTTGGTCAAGTCACTAAGTCATTAACTCTGACGGCTAGACCCAAAAGCCACAATATCAAATCTGGCTGTGAAAACCTAAGAAGTTTTCTAATAAGAATTTGAAAAAAGGTACGATGGTCAGTTTTTCGACAATTACTAATGTTTTGTCATAAGACCAACGACCTCCAGGAGAGGTGCCAGGAAACTACTGTAGTGTCCGACGCACGTTTTTTAAGAAGCTTGGATGATTAGTCAAATAAATATTTAGGAATGTAGTTTGTTAAAAGAAGATTGGAAGTTCCGTCAACTACACCAGCATTTTCTTCAAGCCCCCTGCTGTGCATCGTCCTTGAATGTCGTCGGGATATATACATAGAATGTACTCTCGGAGGTAAAGCTAACATAGGCCGAGGAGAGGAACGTGAAACTCACATAACTTTAAGGTGGAAAGTTGTGAAAACCATATGTTGCAATTGGAGGAGCGGAGAAATAAAATGATGAAAACCCCTACATTCGAGAGTTTTGAGTTTTCTTGGGTGTTCTTACATAAAATTTAAAATATGGTTTAGCAGCCATTTGATGTGCGTTGTAAATGTACTCGTATTTCAACTATTCTCCTTCATATCTTGTGATTGTGATCCTTCACGCATCAGTGGCATGTCACGTGTCATGCAGAGTTTGGAGTGTGGAGCAAGTGCGTGACCAGTTGTGCCAAGCAAGCTGAATACGATCAGCGATGCTACGGACATTTCGCGTGTTTCAAATATTTAGCTTATCAGCATTGATCGGCAGTGACTATCATTGCTTAACTCTTTTAATAATGAACCTAATTCCACGCGGCGCTTTCTTTAAACAACGTTTATGCTTGAGAACCCTTTTATACAATAACAGCAATTAGCCTGAATATTTCTGAAATGTACATTAACTGACCCACTGCAAGATTGATATCTGAAGCAAAGTGAAAAATTCTAAAACAAGAAAGATATAAGATGTCAGACGATGGGAAATTAAGAAATGATTTACTTGAGAGATCACTGGACAGAATCTGTTTTGAAAGAGTAGTTAGTATATTCAAGAGTTACAATCTTGTTGTATACTTTTAGGAAGACCACAAAAAACATGTCGTGTTAGCTGGGCATCCATGTTACAAAAACATGCTCCGAGTAAGCAAAGTAACTGTCATCGACAAATTTGACCTAATACAGAGAATTGATTATAATTTGAATTTTAATCACTTAAAGACATTCGGTTGTTTCATATAAAATAATTATGTTCAAATAACGTTTTGAACAATAAAAATATTTCATTTTAAATTGTTTTCGGCGGGTTTTAGAATAAATTTAAATTTTACAACATCTATTTATCATAGAATTCAGTATGCGAAGTAATTGGTAAAGGGATTTTAAAAAAATGATGGCTTGAATGCCAGCGTCTGCCATTTATTTTTTCTTCAATATTGATGAGCGAAAAATGATAAAATTATTTTTGCTGTGAATTCGTATGTTTCTAGCAAATATTATTTATTTCATTATATTCCTTACGATATATTTGTTTGTGTGAATATTTTTTAACTCAAAAGTGAATGATATAATTTACTTGATAATAGGAAAACATTAAAAAATAAGGAAATGTTATAAAAATATTAAACCTCAAATTAAACATGAATTCTCGTATGGTTTTCAGCGACAGTTTCTGAAGTACAGTTGATGTAATACTGTAAATAAATTTTAATGGTCGTGTTATATTGCTTGCATATCTTTTATCTTGAAATATATGACTTTCTTTCTTGGGAAAAGGAAATCACTCATCCCTTTGTGTCCCCGGCTTCCGAATCCATTGTTGGGCAAGACTTTCAAGGAAAGACTTTCATTCAATGGCGACCGTATTATTGGTAGAAGAAGGGTTGCAATTCAGTTTTCATTTTTGAAGTATATTGGGGAGCTTACCTGACAGTTGTAAATATTATTGAATACTTCAGATGGTTAAAGAAAGCGCTGTATGCAAAGGATGCGGTCGCTTCGAGTTATGACTTATAAATTTATGATCGGCAATTGCTTGTATTGTGTTAGCCCTTTTTGACTTAAGTAACGTGTAAGTATTGATATAATTCTGTGTGAGAATTCAACTTCTGTTTTTGAGAATTTAAACAAAGACTTTACATATAATATATTAGAATTAGATACCTACGTGCGTTTTGAAATTGTTATACATAACGTAGTAAAATTTCATTACTTTTATAAGAAAGCACCAACTAATAGTAATGGATTTGATTCGCTTACTCATATGAAATAGAATTACCACGATGTTCAATTAAATGAGACACGAATATACGTGATGTTGCGGTAATTTATAATTTATTTATTTAAATTAATGGTGTTGTGGCTTTTGGCTTTAGCCGTGTGCGGCGGATTACTCTTTTCTAATATTTCAACAAAGTCATCAACCCTGAAGAAGACCCCTGCAATGACGGTCGAAATATTCGAAAAGAGTATTTCGCCACACACGGCTAAACCCAAAAGCCACAATACCAAATATGGCCGTGAAAATCTAAGAAGTTATTTAAGTGCGAAAACACATACAAGAAAATACCGACTGTGGTGGAGACATTTCGTCTGGGGATTCTGAGACGCTTACCATTTTGACTATAGCTAACGCTGCATGTGGAATGTGATCCGTCAACATAATAGAAAACAGCCAGTTGCTTTCTGTATATTATTGGTTAGGTTATATCTTCTTATAACCATCTTCTTAATACATACGATTAACAAATAACCCAAAAAATATGCCTCGGACAAGTCTTCTGCCTTGAAGTCGTCGGGAACCGTGTATGTTTCCAGTTAAACCACCAGGTGCAGACAAGTTATAGGACAAGGCGTAGATGATAGAAACTATATAGATAATAAAAACAGAACGGAGTGACGTCAATTTGTGGTAAATGTTCAATATATAGTACGGAGATGGGAAGAAAAATAAACATATAAAACTGAAAGCTTCTGTTTATATAAACAATTTGTTTACTCTCAATAAAAGTAAATGCTTAAAAAAGTTTCGAATGAACGATTTAAGAGCAAAAGAATATTCTAAAGAGTTGATTCAAGATTGCATAATCTGAACTACTCAGGAAAATTATTACTTAATCGGTTTTTATTGATTTTACTAAGGAAACGCCTGGATATTAAAGCTCAGTACTGAATAAATTATTAATTTTATACCAGTAAATGATTCATCACTCAATACATTTGTTCTTCCTACTTATACACCTTTATTGTGATTATGAACAATTCGTTGATCAAAACATTTTAAGCATTATTATTTCATGCCTTACGTAAAAAATGGCATAGTGGTCAGAGTGCGGAGAAGATTTGTATTTAGCGTCTGGGTTTATAGCTCATGTCAGATTTACAAGTTTAACATAAAAATACTTGTTCATAAATATACTTAGATCTACATAGGGTGAGCAAAAGCCTAGAAACTTTGAGATCAAGCTGCTCTAGTATCCGAGGCATATTTTATAGACACTCAAATCAGCCAGAGCAAATAAAAGCACCCTGCAGCAGACGGGAGGTAGTCCTAGCACGGTATTTGGCAATCGTGCTTTCAGCTACGCGGCACCAATGGCCTGAAACTCGCCACCGGAAAGCATAAGAGAACTTAAAGCGGAGGCATCATCCTTTAGAAGCAGACTCAAGACCCACCTTTTTACTCAGAGAGGCAAAGAAGCGCTTTTGGAATGACCATTCGGTCATAAAAAAGCGCTATACAAATACTGATATATTAATAATAATATTTTAGGTGCTTTGTTCATCGTATTTTCAATGCTCTCAAGGCCTGTACAATTACGTCTTATAATTGTAAAAAGTGTTTAATATGAATTAATAATCTTTAGGGGTCAGGAACAACCACAAAGGCGTCAGCCTCGAAGAAGACCCCTGCAATAGCGGTGGAAATATTGTTGAAAATTTCAAAAATCACCAAATCTGGCTGTACAAACCTAAGAAGTTATATAAATTTACGAAAATTTCCTGTTTTAGTTAAAATATGTTATATTTATTAACTTTATTGTGCTGATACTAGTACTTGTAATACAAATAAATGATTTTTTTAACCATAATAATTGATTTATTAAATTTTAACACGTAGTGAAATCACAATATGTGGAACTTTAATATAATTTTAGTTTAGAGAGCAGCCTAGAATATTGACCGATTATTCACAACAGAAGCTCTCGTATAAGATTGATGAAAGTAAAAAGGAAAAATGGGACGTTGTTTAGACTTGAACCAACAGTAACGAGACACGAGCGGTGGAGAAATTGCCACATTTGCTAAACATTCTAGCCATAATGGGAGAAAGCATGCAGCGAAAATATTTAAGACATGTACCAGTACTCGTGCCAACATTCTAATGATCCATAACAGGGCTACCATTGAACAAAATCATACGAAAAATAACTCTAACTTTTATCGTGATATCACATCCTTAGCCCTCTTATTTCTTCAATCTGAATTGATATGAAATTTAGGTCATATACTTTATTACGAGGGTTATCCGTAAAATAAGGTTCCCATGGCGCTACAGTCCTAAAAGGTGCTGTTATAGTGGAGCCCGCGATTCTGTAGTGTACCTTGGTTCCCCCACTCCAAATCCCTCGTAAATTGCTCGTTTTTTTAAATATAAGATGGCCATAATATAAAAATCACAATATAGAGGTTAAGAATAATAATCTTTTTTAATATTTATAAATTAAATGCGGCATATGTAATGTTTTTTAGTGAGATACATAAATCTTAGCAAAATCTAATCTAATCAAACTTAAGCTATCATTATCATCATTATTTTCTGCTTTCCTAACTGGATCGTATGGTCGTCACAAACTACCGCATCAGAGCTTTTTAAGTCCCATTTCAGCTCAGCCACTCGAGCTCCACAGACATTGTTCTACGTATAGTTTCTGATATTCAATCAAAGTGACGAGAACCCGGGGGCTGAAGAAAAAGCATGTAAAAATAATTTTAATTCTCTTGTAGCAAAAAAAAAAAAGCAAGCTAGAGTAGTTTATAATCTTTTGTGGCATTCTAAGTTCATCATAGAAGGCTGCTTTTTCAAATCCCTTACATTGTCATTTCTAGCAAAGTCAAACCATCGTAACCAACCTAACATAGTATATATGTTTTTTCTAATATCAGCATCATTATTTTTATTTTGACAACAATATAAATATTTTAATTTTTACTACTTTCATTGTGTTAACAATACTAAATTGATTTCATGTAGTATCTAATTACGACGATATCCAGTTTTATGTTTTTCATTTTTAAAATAGTTTTCATAATAATAAAGAAGCTAAGAAGACGAACACAAAGAAAAAATATAATTATCTATATACATAATAAAGATACACGTACTCGTATATGTTTCATAAGGGATTCCTGTAAATGATTGATTTACAATTTACAGGAAATGCAATATAATGAAACGTCAGTCAACGGGATGATGGGTAAGAAAACGGGACGAAGGTTAAAAATACCGAAAAAGGGTAACATACGGTATAGTCCCGTTTATTGGTGCTGCACATTCTGGTAGCCCTATTAAGATATTTTGTGTTGTTTTTGTAGTTTCTGTTAAGTGTATTTCGTAAATAATGGTTCTGTTGTATACAATATAGTTGACACAGAAATATTTTCACTCAATGAGATATTCTATGTCCATTTTTACAGCTCGCCATTTCGCCTTTCGAGTCGTGGTCAATAAAGACATGATGCTCCGACACCCAAAACAGATTTATGTTTAAAAGCAGTTGTTTTCAATACATTCTGTTTAAGCGCAGATTATTTAACCCTATCGTTACGGCTCGGTGGAATACAAATTATACTGTCAATACGGCGTGAATTTTACAAACCATTTTTTTTGGTTAAAACTAGTATTTGAAGCATAAATATACTTATCTGACCTGTTTTCATTTATCACATTGTTTCTTCTATCCTTTAGCTATCAGATGATGCATAAAAATGTCATCTTGCATACTCCAGTCCGAAGTCTGTTAAGGGACCTCCATATTTATCACCCCCGGTCATGTCCAGGGGCTAGGTCCTGTTTTGGGGCACTCCAAGTATTCCCCTCAGTTGCGCTTCTGCACATGTTCAGCCGTAGGGTGGCCTCAGGTATCACCAGTTCTGTTGTCGACTATAGGAAACTTCTTCTTGATTTGAGCCGTGTGGTTATCTTTTGATACCCAAACATAGGGTGGAGTGCGTCGTGGGTTGCTTTGGTGAGCTCCTTCTTAGTGGTGACTTCTCGCTGTATGTTTGGTGGGGCGATGCCCGAGAGCTGATATAGCTTTGAGCTATATCGCAGTAGTAACCAAGGTATATTAACGAGTGTTTTTTTTATCAACATATTACTGTAGTTATGAAGTTGTAAATAAAAAATAATCGAAGTCAAATTTTGAAAAAACAACATTTATTTGGTCGTAACAAAATTGTAATAATCAATGTAAGAAACATACTCCTCGTACACACAAGATCATTTCGTTACTACGGCTATTGCAAGTTTTAAGAAGTAAATCAATGACAGGCAATATGATTTATAAAGAGTCCATAGATCTCCGGTTGAGAATGCCTGCAGAAAAGGGTAGCTAAAGGCTTATGGTTAGTTTAGTGGTTTATTGTTTAATGCTGTTATTTATGACTCCGTAGGTAGCCGGTTCAAGTCCCGACTGTGGGAAAAAATAGCAACGCATAAAACCACGATTCTCGTTATTCCGTCGGCGAGGAAATGGTAAGAAAAATGTAAGCAAATAATGCATTGTATTGAATATTTTAAATAAGCATACACTTGTCTTTGAATGCGGTAAAATGCCGAAAGTTCTAGAATATACTGTTGAGCCTTCCCTTATGATCATTTTAGACATGAGTAAAGTACAGCTTTAGAGGGGCATTTTCAGTTTATTCAGCGTGGCTCTAACTCAATTGCTGAAATTAACAACCAAGGAAATATGGAGCTTTAATTTCGAAAACCTCTGTTTTGATTAAGGAATATTAAAAAAAAAGATATGTGAGATTCTTTCACGACTAAATTGATTAATTTTGAACCTTTTTTATGTAAACACATACAGGAGATGACCGACAGATGGTGATAGTAATTCCGAAGTCTCATCTGTGGAATTCTATGACGCTAACCATGCTACATATGGCTTAGCTCTGCATGTAGATTGTTGATCCGCCAACGACATAGACTTCAGCCCGAGACTCACGCATCTTCTTTAACTATTACAGGAATTTACTATGAATGGGTGGTCTTCACGGGATGACTTTCGTCTACAACCAATTTAAATTAATAGGCTATGGCTGGCATTTTACGGGTGAAGGATCAAATTCACGCCAACCGGGGGTATTTAGGAGTTAAGAAATCGATTAAAAACCTTTTTGTTAATAAATCTCCGTCGGGGATCGAACCCACGACCTTTGGCTTGCAAAGCAAACGCTTTGACCATTGAGCTATATCCGCTGGCACAGATTAAGAAGACATAATCATCTTCTATTGCGGTTGGAGGACCGGTTGACAATATTTTTATGTAAGCACATACAGAAGAATACCAACATATTGCGATAAAAAATGTCATTTGTGGATTCTATGATGCTTGTCATTTTTAAGAGTGGATAAGCGCTGCATATGGAGTCCATCCACCAACTTCATAGACTAGAAATCAGCATTAACGCATCATTCATTTTCAAGTGAAATTACTACGTACGAACCGTATGCTCTAGATAGGAAGCAGATATTGTATAATAAGTATATCTACAAACACAACCACTGGTTAGGCTCTCCGATCACTGGAGTTGATAATTCACTCAAAAGACGGCCCCAAGATTAAATTAATTCAGCACACAATCGATTTTTTTCCTGGCAGGTCATGTATCACTTTGTACAGCTCTATTATTGTATACAAGTTAGTTTGTGATTTTTCAGTAATGGAAAACATGACTTACTGAAGCTCGGTAATCTAATGCCTTTATCGATTTAACATACGAGTATTCAGTTGGTTTTGAACATTAAAAAGGTAAATAAAGCTGTAATATAAAGCTAATAAATCTATCGTTTCGGTGCATTATTAATGACTATAGATGTCATTCCTGATTCAAGAAAGTTTTTCAGGCGATTATATCTAAGTAGGAAAGCGTTTACTTAGCATATCAAAGATCGTAGGTTCGATCCACGTTCGTCCAACCGTCTTGACTGAATGTTATAAATGCTATAGTAAACTTGTTTCGACCGATGCTCTCCTGCATGAGAGCAAAGAAAGAACGAACACTCAGCGATGTACTTTTGAATGGACGAGTATCTTTCAGTTTCAGTTAAAAAAAGCGGCTTTATGCTACAAAGTGATGAATTAAAAAGCATAAAAATGCATTACGAAAACATGCCTACTTATTGTATCATCCATTAAGTAACTTTTGTAATTTTCAGTCGGCTCAAGCACAAACAGGTTCGCCGTAATTTCAGAATTCTTTCTGATTTTCAGTTGATGCTAATCGATTATGTCATTTCCAGGTAAATTGACTGGCAGCGGTTGGCCGGACGAGTATAGACACCTAATAAAGGCATAAATCACTCACAGGTAAAGTAACAATCGATGGCAGATTAGTGACCTCTTTATGGTTTATTCCACTGGGGCCGTGTTGGCACTTAACCCTTAGGGATTTCCACTAAACTGACAAACATTGTGTTGCGGCGTTACAATACTTTACATACCATAAGACATCGCGTACAATCTAACACTAAATTTAAAGACTTTAATCTTCAGAAATAATTTTTAGTAAATATATCATACCTTATACTTATTTGAAGCATATCTCCTTACACTTATGCTGAATAATTAAGTCGTTTTAGAACTGTATAAAGTCTCTTATCTCAGTTTGTTTCAAATAATAATTATATGTAATTATTAGTTTTGTACATAAACTGTCATTTACTTACATTTAAATTTCTTTTTATCCAATTTCATCTTATATTTACAATTTTACAACTCGTAAAAGATGTTTTTTTTTTTTTTTTATTTGATCAAATATAAAAAGATACATTTTTACATTCCAATTTTTTTTTTTTTTTTTTTACATTCGCTTACCACACCACTTAAAGATAAGATCTTGTGTGTGGCGTGGGATGTATAAATTAATTTCTTCAAGGATCTTATTGTTGTCGATTTGTGTATTGATAACTCTTTAATGCTAATAACTCAATGCTCGTCCTTCTATCGTATAAATAACTAATTTCAAAGGCTAATTAATTAATATTTGCATATTTTAGACGTGTTAATTTGATTTTTTGAGTCGAAAACATTTTTTATTGTTTTCTTTGTCATTTTTTTGTTTTTTTTTTTATCTAGATTATGTATGCAAAATAACTAATACAACGCTTATGTAATGAATACCAAATAAATTGTGAACATATTTTTGTCGTTGACTGTACGTCAAATTTTTCAGCTTAAAAACTCGGTGCTTTTGAGGCGAATTGTAAACGCAGTAACCCTCGAGGCCGCCCTTCGTTAACTATTAATTTTATGGTCGGCCTTTGGTGGCTGATGATGATGGTGATGACGAACACTTTCAATCGTTAAATAACTCTTTCAAAAAGTCATGGTTATATGAAGATGACGTTATGAGGTGTACTTAGACGCTTACAAATATAGACGCCGAAGTGATTAATGAAATTGTATGTAATACAAGAAAAAATGTAACAATGTAAAAAATGTGAATAATAAAAAATAATAATATATATACTCTGAATATATGCTGTAGAGACATCTATCGTTATACGATGGTAAAAATGGTATAAATACTTCATCTTTCGCGTGTTCTTTCAGGCGGAGAAATAGTCGGTGGACTGGGCGGTGTAAAAGAACAGAGCAAAGGTTTGTTCCGAGGCTCGCGGTTCGAATCCCGCGTTTGTCATTTTTGATATTTTTCTGAATGAATTGATGCGTATAAAAGTTTGATGTATAATTGGATGTGTGTATTTAATTACTAGAAGAAATGTAGATTATCATCTGTCGAGGCAGTTAGTTTATAAGCTACTGAAGTAGGGATCGATCTTTAAATTGAGATGCCTTTAGGACTATTTGTTCTAGGCATTGGGAACTTCGGGTAATTCATTATATATCTTTCTTCTTCGTAGTTTTAATCCGGTGGATTGATTTGCAGCAACAGAATCTTGCATCTCGATCTCCACTCCTCTCGATCCTCCGTAACCCTCTTCAGCTCAGCGTAAGAGCAACAACTCATGTCCTCGAACACTTGCTGCAAATCATCCTTGATTATGCTGAGAACCTCATCATATTCAAGGAATTTCTGAATAGCAAACACACAAATATAAATGAAGACTGATAGAATAATAATAAAAAAATATATACATACTTTGAATATATACTATGGCGACATCTGTCGTACGATGATAACAATGATATAAATACTAGTTTCACCGCAAGTCAGTCTGGGCATAGTAATGGCGCAGTTCGCCGAGCGGTATGAATACCTGGGCATATTGGTTTCCAAGGTCCGCGGTTCGCATCCCGCTTCTGCCGTTATTTTTGTGCTTGGATTGACGCGTTGAAAAAATAATTTTATGTATAGTATATGTATATTTAAGTAATAATACACAAATATGCCTTGGATACTATGGTATACGTTTCTTTAAATCCCTGGGCACTTGTGTTGGAGGCCGCTGGGAATCATAGTACTCAGCGAAGCTTCGGGAGTCAATGCTGAAATGTGTTGAGTTGTGGCGAATGCTATGGTGAAAAATGCAATTGTAACATCCATACGCTATAGCTGGACTTTAGAAATAGAAAAAGGAGTCATTTTCGATGCAGTTCGAGGGAATCGCCTCAGCCCTATCGCACATGCAGACTTTGTGGCCACTTAAAAAAAAATTAATGCATTTACCATTTTCGCTAGTATTTTCGGTGAGAGAACCTATCTTCCATCTTTACAACCCGTGACTGCGATTCTAATCTCTTTCACGGGTTCTTTCTCTTTAGCACTTCTGTGCAGTGGCCACAATTGTTCAAAGGGGACTCCCACTGGACTTATCAGTTGCTAACTAATCATAATCTGAATGAGCGCATCATCAAGGAGACTTAACAGTCCTCCGGTGTGATGCGGGTGTGAGGCGGGTAAAATCTATCTAGAATGATGATGATACTTCTTTTCCAATCCTCGCATAAATCTCAAACATCAGCGTTCAGTTGTCTTGTTGAGGGTCTAAGAATCCACTGGTTTCGTAAGTAAGTGCACTTCTGAATGCGTTTAAATTTTAAAAATGTATGAAACAATAAAATTTAAAAATATACTTAAATAGTGCGTTAGAAGGGTTTTTATTATTTTTAATATTTTTTATAGTTTTAGTTCCTGTGTTTATCAACACAGTTGAAGTAGTAAGGCCGATAGGTACTCCGGTTCCCCGCGCCCCTCCCCATACCCCGCGAGGCCATAAAACCAGTCTTCCCGCATCAGAGCACTCACTCTGCCGCGAACTGTCGGCGAAGGCAGATACATACGTGAGCGCATACCTAACACTCGTTGCGCGCTATCGATCTAATCCCACAAAAATCCGAACGTCAAAAATCACAAAACAAACAAACATTAAAACAACAACACTCAAAATATCTAAGCAACCGCGTTTGAAACATTTCAAAACTCCAAATTTTAACGAAACTGTGATCGAATCGAAAAATCCTGAAAATAGTGACAAGTAAAATCTCTGAAAAGTGCTTAATTTTTGTGCAGTGCTTCGTATTATCAAGAAGATGGAACCCAAAAGCTTGGATCCCACTGGTCTCTACTGAAAATTGCAACTCTGTTAATATTTACGTCATCTCTTACATATAAGCTTCATCATGGAATACGAACTTGACCCGACTGGGCTGTATTAAAGAGCTGAAAACAAAGATTTTAATTAAAAAAAAAACATAATTATGGATATCTACGTTCTGGATCCTACAGGACTTTACTAAAAAATATATAATCTGTTTTATAAAGATATGTTCAATATGGATGTCCTGTCATTAGATCCCACAGGTCTCTATTGATTTTTTACTGTTTTGAAAAATCACTCGACATGTCTCAAGTACGATCTTTGGATCCTACAGGACTCTATTGATATTGTAAACATTTGAAATAAGTTGATATAACATCAAAATGGACGTCACTTCGCTGGATCCGACAGGATTGTATTAAATTGATAAGAATTGATGTAATATATTTAAGATAAACATGGAAGCAAAGTCATTAGACCCTACTGGGTTGTATTAAGTTGTAAGCAACTTTTGATGCCATTTTAAAATTCGTAAAGTAAAATTAAGAAGATGAATACTTCAAGTGTTGTTGCGGTGTGTAAGCTTGAAGAGTTGGACCCGACGGAGGTGTATTGATCGTCGCCGATGAAGATGGAAGAAGTAGTGTATATTTAATGTTGGTTAGGTGAAGTTTCAAAGAAGGAGGATGTTGTTGGGCTGCCGACGCAGGAAGGCGCGAATGTTGACTGACCGGGGCCGGCGAGAGACGTCGTCTTGCCGCAAGAGGAGATCCGAGGGGGGAGGGCGATCAGCTGGCCGCGACGATCAGCTGTTCAGAGGTGAGGCAAGTTCAAGCGCGCAGGTGAGGTTCAGGCGCTCCCACGTGCGGCCCGCGGCGGTCTCACGTGCGATTCGTGCAAGAAGACCTCGAACTCTTCTCTTCCCACGACTTTTTTGTGCGGCGGAGTGAAGACACTCAGTTTGTGTACGCTGGAGATGGATCAAATTCATATACAGATGAACGAGTGTGATTTTGAAAACCATCGAATGAAAATGTAGACACAGATAGTAATTTTACAACTTCAAAAATTCTATGCAGACGGTTAACATATAAAACAAATTTAGATGACGATTACTATTTGAATATAAAATCATTTATTTGCAGTTGGTTGAACGAAAGACGATTGTGATGGATGTGATAGATGAGAAAACGTTTTAACGTATAATTTGTCTGAAATATTTTGTAACATAAACACTAACGTAATTATGTAAAGACTGTGGGTAGATGCGTTTTAAGAGTATTCTTAATAGTCCAAATGAATGAGTGATTTATGTAAAATATGAAATAATTTGTGATGGAATAGAAATAAATGATGCGATAGTTTTATATTAAAAATGACTACGAAATATCCTGACATCATTTAATAATATGATAGAATAACTTTTTCATAAAGAAAAGTCAATAATATTTGCTTAATTTTGTAAAGTACACTGAAAACATTATTTACATGATAATTGTTACAAATTAAAAAAACACATTAAAGATGTCACTTTTCTTTCGTTAGTATAAAAAAGTTAAATAAATATTAAAAATGTTTGTGCATTCATAAATATTGTATGTAAGATTTGTGAATAATTTTTCAGGAATGATTTTGGTTTCAGAGTGTTGTATGAAATAGTAAAGATAGTAAAAATGGATTACATTTGACCAGCAATTTGCATAGTTTTATAGTCGATCTGAGATTCTGTATGATTTTTGTCCTAAATATGATGTTTTATTCTAACCTCTAGTATTGCTTACTGCTTTATTTGCCTTTTTAAGTTTTTTGCCTTGCTTTGAATGTCTTTTAAATGCTTCATTCCCTCATATTATCCAACAAGTAATAGATTGGTCCATGGTAACTTTATGATCTTTAAGATTATTATGTGTATTTCTAAATATGTATGAAAAAATGCATAGTTACACGTCAAACATATCTTATTTAGATTCTTTGTAGTTATTCACGTTTACAACGTTATTTGTGACTTACGAATGTAATTACTTAATTGAATCATTGAACAACTTCACACTGACCACAGACAAGGGATTGTGACTTGACCAAGTGCATCTTGGTGAATACGCACAACCTTAAGTCATTCAAAATAGTTATTGAATTTTATATCGGGCGTTTAAAAAATCTGAACTGACAAAATTTGTGAAACTGTATTTCTTTGATTTTTTAAAAATTCTGTAATTTAAACGTTTTTTTTCTTCTCCTTTTATCGATAGAACGTAGCTGAGTACGACGCGCGATTTCGGCGTAGTAGAGAGGCAGATAGTAATTTTACAACTTCAAAAATTCTATGCAGACGGTTAACATATAAAACAAATTTAGATGACGATTACTATTTGAATATAAAATCATTTATTTGCAGTTGGTTGAACGAAAGACGATTGTGATGGATGTGATAGATGAGAAAACGTTTTAACGTATAATTTGTCTGAAACTATTTGAAATACATGAAATACCTGTTTGAAATTTAACAAAAATTTTGTAACATAAACACTAACGTAATTATGTAAAGACTGTGGGTAGATGCGTTTTAAGAGTATTCTTAATAGTCCAAATGAATGAGTGATTTATGTAAAATATGAAATAATTTGTGATGGAATAGAAATAAATGATGCGATAGTTTTATATTAAAAATGACTACGAAATATCCTGACATCATTTAATAATATGATAGAATAACTTTTTCATAAAGAAAAGTCAATAATATTTGCTTAATTTTGTAAAGTACACTGAAAACATTATTTACATGATAATTGTTACAAATTAAAAAAAAACACATTAAAGATGTCACTTTTCTTTCGTTAGTATAAAAAAGTTAAATAAATATTAAAAATGTTTGTGCATTCATAAATATTGTATGTAAGATTTGTGAATAATTTTTCAGGAATGATTTTGGTTTCAGAGTGTTGTATGAAATAGTAAAGATAGTAAAATGGATTACATTTGACCAGCAATTTGCATAGTTTTATAGTCGATCTGAGATTCTGTATGATTTTTGTCCTAAATATGATGTTTTATTCTAACCTCTAGTATTGCTTACTGCTTTATTTGCCTTTTAAGTTTTTTTGCCTTGCTTTGAATGTCTTTTAAATGCTTCATTCCCTCATATTATCCAACAAGTAATAGATTGGTCCATGGTAACTTTATGATCTTTAAGATTATTATGTGTATTTCTAAATATGTATGAAAAAATGCATAGTTACACGTCAAACATATCTTATTTAGATTCTTTGTAGTTATTCACGTTTACAACGTTATTTGTGACTTACGAATGTAATTACTTAATTGAATCATTGAACAACTTCACACTGACCACAGACAAGGGATTGTGACTTGACCAAGTGCATCTTGGTGAATACGCACAACCTTAAGTCATTCAAAATAGTTATTGAATTTTATATCGGGCGTTTAAAAAATCTGAACTGACAAAATTTGTGAAACTGTATTTCTTTGATTTTTTAAAAATTCTGTAATTTAAACGTTTTTTTTCTTCTCCTTTTATCGATAGAACGTAGCTGAGTACGACGCGCGATTTCGGCGTAATCGACAATCCCGGCTTCACACAAAATCGCATACCGGGACTACAGTCCACGAATCCCGAGAATGCCATTTCCGAAGAGACGAAACGCGAATCCCGCGATGCCGAAAATGCCAATACCGGCGTCATCACAGCTACGATCCCGGCCGCGCGTATCTATAAGAGACCCGGATTACAGTTTGAGAACGACTGACTACCACTTAAAACCTTTGTAACTTTATTTCGAATTAATTTTTAAGACTACCTCAAAAATATTTGTTGATTTTTGTTAACTTCGATTAATTATTTTTGAATAATTTCATTGTTGCCGCACTTGAAATTCGCAGCAAGTTACTGACTGAATAAAAATTGATCTTGAATATTCTGCTATTTATATAATGTTACAGCAAATATTATTTTTGCAACTTTTTTTTATATTAATGTTTAATTCATTATTTATTGAAATTTTTTTGAAGTGTCGACATGCCCGACAGTTTTTCGTTCAAATTCTTCTAAATTAAATGTCCATTTTTTGTTGTTTTTTTTTTCGTTGAAGAATACGAGATGGATTTTTTTTACAATTATTTGTAACTGTTTTTATGTGATTATTATTTAATGTATATAATTTAATTTAAATATAACTTTCTTACATTAAAAGTGTCTTACAAATTATTATTACTCCTTTCTTTAATACTATTCTTCGTTGTATCAATCGTGTGGACTAGATTGCACCAACAAAATCTTGCATATCGATCTCCACTCTTTTCGATCTTCTACAAACCTCTTTAGCTCAGCATAAGAGCTACAACTCATGTCCTCAAACACTTGCTGCATATACTCCCGTCTAGGGTGTCCTTTGCAGTTTCTACCCACAACCATCCCTTCCACAATGTCGTAAAGAAGACCATCGGGCTCGCCTCTCTAGTATGCCATGTAAAAACTCACACAAAATTAATTTATCACAATAAGTAGTCTCCAACGCGAAACGTACACATAAAATCTGAATTAATATATAAAGACGAAGATTATGACGATCCAAATAAAATAAAATAAAAATTTGTTACATTTTAAATGTAAAATCTTTCTTTTGAGAATATTTTGAGCTGGGATTAGGAACGTCATTAAGAATATTAATTCGAATAGAATTAAGTACAGCTCATGCTTTTGTATTTATTTTCTTTTTGGTAATACCAATTATAATTGGAGGATTTTGTAATTGATTGGTGCCTTTAATATTAGGAGCTGTTGAGTCCAGTAACACATGGAATATTGGATTAAATTTACTTTCTGGAAATAAAGCTTTACAAGTTTCCAGATAAGTAAATATAAAGGTGAGATTTGAAAATAAAATGTAACTTTAATTAAATAAATAAAAACAATATGTAATAATAAATAAGTAATAATAAAAACCTACAATATAATGTACTACAGCTTAATCATAGTTTTTTTTTAAACATATAAAACGGGTATGTCGAACGAGTAGACGATATACTTAGCCGGCGGTCATAGTTCAATGGTCACAGTGTTTGATTTGCAAGCCAAAGGTCGTGGGTTCGATCCCCGACGGAGATTTAAAAACAAAAAAAAGATTTTTATTCGATTTATGAGCTCTAAAATACCCCCGGTTGGTGTGTATTCGATCCATTACCCGTAAAATACCAGTCATGACCTATTAATTAAAATTGGTGGTAGACGAAAGTCGTCCCGTTAAGACCACGCATTCATAGTAAATTCCTGTAATAATAAAGGATGATGCGTGAATCTCATGATCACCACTTCAGAATTACTATTACCATCTGTCGGTATTCTCCTGTATGTGCTTACATTAAAAAAAGATGATCAACGACAATAGCATATTGTAGTAACGAACCATTTTCGGTATTATTAATGACATAAAATGTATTTTTACTTCGGTAATACATCAATATACCTGTATAATCCAATATCACAGCTTTAAATAAATGATAGAAGAAGATATCCAAGATCCAATAAAGAGTTAAACATATCCAGACTTTACTGTATATGTACTTTCTAAGCACTGCGTAATTAAAGTAATTAAAATGTCGAAAAATTAAATCAACTTGCCTTTAATGCAATTATTTGTATTTTTTAATGATTCAAAAACAAGTACATATATTGCCTTTTAATTACCATGCTGTCGGTGTAAGAAATAAACAATTTTAACTATTAAGCCTTTAGCATCGGTTGTCGGCATATGCCGTCATAAGATTCACCGACCGTTGACATGGTTTGACGTGATATATCATTTTACTACTCTTTATTAGAATAGTTTTTTATGCATCATCTGATAGCTAAAAGATACAAGAACCAATGTGATATACGAAAATAGACCAGATGAGTAAATTTATGTTTCAAATACTAGTTTTATAATTGACAGTATAATTTGTATTCAATCCGAGCGGGTTAAAAAATTGCTAAAATGAATGAAGAAAATCATTATTTGATGGTCAAATATTCGTGTGTAATATACTAGTATATTTATTGTATTCACAAATCCCAATTGACAAATCCTTTCCGCATGTTGCAATTAGTATTACCTTGCAAGCATAAAATAATCCTTTGGTGGGTTGTAACTTTTGGTATTTTCTAAATGTATATGTATATTTGAAGAGTTTTTTTTTTAATAAAATATGTTTTAAGCTTACGAATAAGAAGTGATTTTAGAATTTTGTTATTTTACTTTACAAATAAATTAAAAATCTAACACTTCACTTCAAAAATTTAGTCGTAGCCTGTGAATGATATGCTGAACAAATAATTTGATACAAATTCATATAAAAAATGTGGCACAAAATTGTTGATTGTGTTAAAGATATATTAATGATCTAACGAAATTACTTGTAACGAGAAGACGTTCATGAAAATAATGGATAAGTTATTTGATCAACTTTACCAAACAACAAACATTATCAAATGTATACAACTCATGGCTTTAAATGGAAACTTAAGTTAAAAATAATAATAAGTAGTTAAAAATAATAATAAGTAGTTAAAAATGCAACATTCCTTGCTTAGGTAAATTGCATATATTATTTTTAATTATTTTTTATTAAAAAGATAACAATTTAAAAATATTTAGTTTTAATGATAACACGTTTTCACCTCCCTGGAGACCATCTTAAATTATTGAATTCAATCAAGTATTGAAGATGGTCTCCAGGGAGTCCGAAACATGTAATCATTAAAAATAAATTATTAAATCCTATGACCTAATAGTGCATAGACATAGTCTCTTGACCTCCTAGTTCAGTTCCTAGTATCTCGCTCTCAAAGTGCGCTACCTAATATCTTGCTCTCATGGTCACGAGATGCAGTTCATGATCTCTGGGTTTCATAGTGAAGTCTCTAGTCTTTTTCGTAGTATCAATCTGGTGGATTGGTCTGCAGCAACAAAATCTTGCATCTCTATTTACTTGAGTTGCAATCATTTTTTGCTGATACATGGGATGTTTTTTAGACCTTGAATATGGTATTTTCCCCTTTATTTCCACATCCTAATGCCGTTGACCATAAAGGTTCACCCGCCTTAGGAGAGCATTTGCTACCTCCAGGACAATAGAGTGCCCTAACCAGCTTGACCAGATGAGGTTAGCTGGGTGTTAGCTTATTGCGGCCAACATTCGGTCCCTGTCTATATTGGCCGACTGATGTCGCTCACCCCCCACCACGAGAAGGAGATAGATCAGGATTTTTCTTTCATCGAACCTGTGACCATAAGGCATTTCGCAGAGTCCTCCAATACTTTTAGGGGGCAAACTTTCTCTAGTATATTGACGTAATAGAGACCTATTAGTACACATACTAGGGAGTCTCTTAACCTCCTAGTACAGTTCTTAGTCTCTCAACTTCCTGGTACGCTCCCTAGTATCTTGCTCTCATATTCACTAAATATGCAGTTCGTTGTCTCTACGTTTCCTAGTGTAGTATCTAGTGTATTAGTGTATTGACCTAATATTGCAATGGATAGCACAGACATTCGAGTCTCTTGACCTTCTAGTACAGTACTTAGTCTTTAGACCTAGTGCGCACCTAGTATATTGCTCTCATGCTCACTAGATTTTATTGTCTCTAGGTTTCCTAGTGCAATCCTTGGTTATCCAGCTGGTGAGTCATGTTCCGCGGCTCGTCGTTCCGTATGCCCAAGAAGTCTCTGACCGCGCTGATGAATCGCGATTTTCTGCCCCACTCAAAAACATACTAGACGATTTTTCATAAAGCGATTTCATTTTGACTTCCACGAAATGGACAAGCACAAAAAATAATTTGTAATTATTACAATATTGTTAATTTTAATACAACGTTCGTTTATTATTATTTAAAAATAAATAAAAACTTTATCATTGATACATCTTGCCGGCGGGTATAGCTCAATGGTCAAAGCGTTTACTTTGCAAGCCAAATGTCATGGGTTCGATTCCCGACGAAGAATAAATATATATATATATATGTATGTTTTTAATCAATTTCTGAGCTCTAAAATACCCCCAGGTTGTTGTGAATTTGATCCCTCACCCGTAAAATGCCAGCCAAAGCCTATTAATTAAAATTGGTGGTGGATGAAAGTTGTCGAAAGTAAAGACCACCCATTCATAGTAAATTCTTGTAATAGTAAGGATGATGCGTGAATGTCGGGCTGTAGTCTATGACGTTAGCTGATCGACACTCCGCATGCAGCGCTTATCCATATGTAACATGGTAAGTGTCATAGAATCCACAGATGAGACTTCATCATCACTATCACATCTTTCAGTATTCTCCTGTACGTGCTTACATAAAAAAAATCTCAAAAAGAGCAGTTTTGAAAATTTCCGATTTTGAAAAGATTAGGTTTTTTTGTGATAAGAGTTATTAATTTTAATACTTTCATTTTTTATATACAGTAAAACGCTTTCTTACAAGTGGACATCAACATTATGTTTCGCTAAAAAGTGATATACATTTATAACTTTCTTGATTCTGCAAAATATTAATTCAATATCGGATATGTTCTTTGGAATAGTGGTCATATTAAGTTGAACATATTAAGTGTTCCAAACAGAAATTGGTTTATCAAATAATCTAAATATGTCTATTGTTCAATCCCTTATCATTTTCAATGGACTGTCAAGTAATAATATTGATATAATCGTCTTTAAAAATATGTCAAGTCGCGGGTTCGTCACGTGGCCGCGTGGAGGAAGGATGCAGGAGCAGATTAACAATACAAAGAACTTGTTTTTGAAGAACAATTTGCATTTATTTTTAATAAAGATTTGATTTCCTCGTCTGACCGGTATGGCAATTCGCCAGCCAGACGAGAGGTTAACTGTCAACTGCCGGACCACTGTGACATCCGGCGCCGCCAAGACAATCGCGGCAAAAAAGCAAATTAAAGATGACAGTTGCACCAACATGAAATATAGCAACTGTCATAACAAATAAAATGGCGTATGCAAACGCTGTGTAATATTATATAATTAAAACTAACATTATTAGATGTGCATGTCAGGCGAGCGAACAAATATAAGAGACAACGTATCGTTTATCGAGGCTTTACGGCGTCAGCCTAAAAGAGCTATATCAAGCTGATATCAATATATTTGGTGAAACTTTGGCAACTAGACTTGTCATGGCAAGTAGCATAGGACCTCGTCCAATAGCACAACGCTAGCGTGGTTCTCTTTAGAATGGGTCATCTATTGCTAACCTTTGTCATTGGTCAAGTTGGGTCGCTCTTTAGGGCCAAATGGTCCAGGGCTCAGGATCGTCAAACTAATCATCCGATATACTTTTTAGTGGAAAATGTCGACTGATAAAACTAAGTGACGAGAATTTGTGGTGACAATGGTGTAGTGGGGCCAGGTCGGCGACCATGCACCTAAAAATAAGGCATGTTTTACAAGTAAGATTTTTTCGATTAAATTTCTCGTTATGTCAGCGGAAATTCTAATTAAATTAGGAAATATGTAATATTTATGTATTTATACATACATGTTTGCATAAAAAAAAAAATGACAAAAATAAACAAGTACATACAGTGAAAAATCAATGATCAAACTGGTACCTATCAATTTATAACTAAATATGGTGGTGATTATATGCTTCAAATAAAATATGTTATGGAAAGATAGCACATATATTCATCTATCTTTGCCGGCGGGTATAGTTTAGCGGTTAAAGCATTTGCTTACCAAACCGAAGGAATTAAAAAAACGTTTTTAATCGATTTTTAAGCTCAGTTGTCGGAATACACACCCGGTTGGTGTGAATTTGATCATTCACCCGTAAAATGCCAGTCATAGCCTATTAATCAAAATTGGTAGTGAGCGATAGTCGTCCCGTGTATACCATTCTTTCATTGAGAAACCCTGTAATAATTGGATGATGCATAAATATCTATGACGTATCAGCACTCAGCATGCAGCGCTTAGCTTACAAAGCGTCACCATCTGTCAGTATTCTCCTGTACCTGTGTGTGCTTACATTTAAAAAAATCTTCAAAATCGTCTCGGCAAGATAGATGATTTTTGTCATTTTTCAAACGTAGCAGACACTTTTTTGAAGTTTTTTTAATGTAAAGTGCAGTGTTTGCTGGAATGGGCGGTGTGTTTGGGCGGTTTTTTGGTCTCCCCCCGCGCGCTCCAGGCTTGACGGGTCATCGCCCCGCCGCGGCCCACAACAGTGTGATACTGCTGCTGAAGAGTCGCCGAGCCGCCCATCTATAGGCCGCTGGAAGAGGCTAGGGATAGTGGCAGATGGGATATGGGATAATAGGCAACTTATAAAACGTGCTTAATCACTGAGGATGTCCTTAACAAAGTCATCCCAACCAAACTAGGACTAAAGACTGTGAAACTAGAGATATCTAGGGATTGTGACAGATAGGAACATGGGATGATAGGCAACTCATTAACACATGCTTAATGTGTAAAGATGTCCTTGGCAAGGTCATTGCTTCAAAACCGTACAAGAATTAAAGACTCTCAAACTAGAGATATCTAGGGATTGTGACAGATAGGAACATGGCATGATAGGCAACACATAACACTTGCTTAGTGTGTAGAGATGTCCTTGGCAAGGTCATTGCTTCAAAACCGTACAAGAATTAAAGACTCTCAAACTAGAGATATCTAGGGATTGTGACAGATAGGAACATGGGATGATAGGCAACTCATAACACATGCTTAATGTGTAAAGATGTCCTTGGCAAGGTCATTGCTTCAAAACCATACAAGAATTAAAGACTCTCAAACTAGAGATATCTAGGGATTGTGACAGATAGGAACATGGCATGATAGGCAACACATAACACTTGCTTAGTGTGTAGAGATGTCCTTGGCAAGGTCATTGCTTCAAAACCGTACAAGAATTAAAGACTCTCAAACTAGAGATATCTAGGGATTGTGACAGATAGGAACATGGGATGATAGGCAACTCATAACACATGCTTAGTGTGTAAAGATGTCCTTGGCAAGGTCATCACAACCACACTAGGATTAAAAACTCCAAAACTAGATATATATATATAGCTCTTGACAGACATGGGTCGATAAGCAACTCATTTTCAATTTAAATTTAAATTATTTTTTTTCACTTACAGAAACATCATTACAAATTAAAAAAAAAAACAAATCGTTACTGAAGTACAATCAAGATTACTATACCAATATAGGTACTTATGATTAAGTACTAAGAAAAAAGTAATAAAGACAAGCAACAGAAGGTCCCAATGCTCATCAAACAGACGACGCCAACAAATCATTCCTCCTAAAGAAACTCGTGGAGTTCATGCCTGAATTGGCCTCTTATGCTGAGCTGAAATATATCAGCATTTTTTTTTGATTTGGTTGAGATGCAAGATCCCTCTTCCAAGAGGCATAGTCTCATAACACTTGGTTGACGAAGAAGAAGCAAGATCATCGCTCCAAAACCATACCAATGACTAATGACACTGGAACTGGGGTTATCTAGGGATTGTGACAGATGGAAACATGTGATGATAGACAATTAATTATACTTGTTAATGTGAAAAGATGTCTATGGAAAGATCGTTGCTTCACAACCGTACTATAACTCGTGAACTAGAGGAGAAGCTATTCATATTATAATAGGCAAGAGGTGGCTTATGTTTGAAATACCCGTATGTAGGAAAAGAGGATGACGAATATTTCATAATGCTTGCTTGATGAATAAGGGTGTGCTTTGCAAGGTTATTGCATTACAAATACATTAAATAAATATCTCATTTTCATGCTCATAACAGTTGCTTGACGTGTGATTACGTCATTGGCAAGGTCATTGCTTTACAACCATCCTAGGGACTAAAGACATCAGATTAAGAGAAATGTAAGGAACGTAGATAACTGTAGACAACGTATAAACCTTAATTAGTAATTGAGGATGTCCTTAACAAGGTCATCGCTCCATAACCATACTAGTTATATAGACTCCAGAGCTAGATATATATACTCTTTATAAGAGTTTTTTTATTTATAACTAGATGTAAGTAAGTGTTTAATATAGAGTGTATTGTGGAAATTTTCAATACGAATTCAAAAAAGGTTCTTATATTCGTTTTTTTTTTAATATAAAATGCTTACAAACGAAGTTAAATATCAATTAGTAAGTAAATACATACATACAATTGTACATCAAAATTTATACGTATCAATTCATTCAGAAAAAATATCAGCAGTCGCGGGATTCGAACCACGAGCGTTGCAACCTTTACTCTTATTCTACACACCGCGCAGTCTACACGACTATTCTCTGCCTGTGATGCGTATAAAATTTAATGTATAATTGTATGTATGTATTTACTTAGTGATAGTATTGAAATATAGTCAAGGATCTATAAAAGAAGATTACAGTATTGAAAATATATTGTAATAAAAATTTAAAAATCCATTTAATATATCAATTGGTTGTAAAAAAATGCTAGCGACGCATTGTACGACGTACCCTTAAACTATTTTTAAATTATAATAATTGTTATTTTTAATCAATAAGGTAACAAATACGGATATAAGATACTGCGTGATTAGCCTGATGCTCATAGCCATTTCTGATTGCTGAGGCAATATTAGGCAACAGCAACATAAATACTCTAGACCTAGGCCCTTGAATGGAGATGCCACGATCATTGTTTGATTTATTTTTTTATCGCTAGCTAGAATTTTCGGCTAAGACTGTTATGTCATCTTCCGCAATATGTTGTCACAAAAACAGTCATAACAATAGTATATGTAGAAACGAATGGTCGAGAGATAAAACATGCGACAGTCATGTGAAATGTCGCGAGTTCTGTTCCCGACGATGTTTAATTAAATATGTATATATAATCAACTTACAAGCTATGCTGTAGACGCTTTATCTATGATTACAAAATGAGAAACTTGCGATGAATTTGCCAGTGCTAAACCAAATAAATGGTGTCACGACCTATCGTTCACAGACTCATAATTATGGACACATATAATAATAATATTACGCCAAGTTTTACATGATTGTTATAGACTGACTGGGCGGTGTGACTGCAGTGGACAGAGTTCGAAATGAGCATATTCGGGGTTCATTTCGGGCGGCCCCCTATACCTGAAAAGATTAGGGAAAACCGCCTAATATGGTATGGGTAAGTGACACAGTGGAGAGATGAGGACCACATGGTGAAGAAAGCCCTCTACATACCCACGCTGAGAAGAAGACCTGGAAGACCACAGGCAACCTGCACTGCAACTGTAGACAAGGATCTGAAAACTCTGGGCTTGACCGAGAATGCAACGCAGGACAGAGAGACTGACCCCAGATGATGGGAAATGGCGAGGCTAAAGAGAGAAAAGTTATAGACTGTCGAAATTGACAGACCTTATATAATATAGTGGCAACTATTTTACTTGAAAGGACATGTGAAAAGATACATGTATGCGTCATCAGTCGCTACCAAAAATACTTTCCATCCCACTGCATGACATACATCGGTAAGTGTAATATATGACTTATATACGTATTATATCAATGTGGCAGTTTGCAGTGTGGTTTATTCATACATTAGAGGCTTCAGAGTTCACATCAAGTGCGTATTCGCAAAAACAATAAAATCGCACAGTCATTTGCTCGTGTGTTTTGAGTATTAAAGGTAATTATCATTGCGAACAGTGATATACAACCAGTGATTTTGTGTGCATTAAAAAAATGACAATTCATAGCAAGTACCGTCATTATTAGTATTATTATATTAGTATTTGTATAGCGCTCTTTTATGACCGAATGATCATTCCAAAAGCGCTTCTTTGCCTCTCTGAGTAAAAAGGTGGGTCTTGAGTCTGCTTCTGAAGGATGCCTCCGCTTTAAGCTCTCTTATGCTTTCTGGTAGTGAGTTCCAGGCCATTGGTGCAGCGTAGCTGAAAGCCCGATTGCCAAAGACCGTGCTAGGACTACCTCCCGTCAGCTGCAGGGTGCTTCTATTTGCTCTAGCCGATCTGAGTGTCTCTCCACGCGCGCTTATTTCTGAAGGCTTGATAAGTTCTGTCAGATAGCCCGGTGCAGTTCCGTTGAGTGCCTTATAAGCTAAGAGGCATAATTTATACTGGATTCTAGCCGAAACTCTCATATTTGCCATTGGGTTCCGCCGCTTTTCGTTTCCAGACAATTCGTTCAATGACTCATCGGTAACGACGTGGGCGCACTGGACGTCTGGTGCACAGGATATTTTGTGCACTGGACAACTAGTACACTGGATGTCTCGCTAACCTAACCTAAATTTTTTCGTTGGTGAGACCTATAGATCTATTGACTCTACGATCACTGGATCCTTAGGTTAGGTTAGGTTAGCGAGACATCCCGTGCACGTAATGTCCCGTGCACAAGACGTCCAGTGCGTCTAACGTTGTTATCGAAAAGTCTTTGAACGACTTGTCTGGGAAGTCTATGTTGTGATACCATGAAATTGCTCTATAGTAGAATTCACTTTAAAAACCATTTAACATATTATTCAAGCATAAACAAATATTGTAAAATTTGTTTTAAAATAGATAATTTTAACCATTTGATATCCCCCGTCTTTGAAAAGACGACAAGTCGCGGGTTTGTCACGTGGCTGCGTGGAGGAAGGATGCAGGAGCATATTACCAAGCAAAAGAACTTGTTTTTGAAGCACAATTCGCATTTATTTCCAATAAAGATTTGACTTCCGCGGTCGATCGTAACATGACGTTAATTCCGTCTCGACCAAACGGGGCTTGACTGACGACTGCCCGGAACACTTTGCCAAGCAACGCCGCCAAGGCAATCGCGGTAAAAAAGCAGAATAAAGATGACAGTTGCATCAACATGAAATATAGCAACTGTCATAACAAATAAAATGGCGTATGCAAACGCCGTGTAATATTATATAATTAAAACTAACATTATTAGATGTGCATGTCAGGCGAGTGAGCAAATATAAGAGACAACGTATCGTTTATCGAAGCTTTACGGCGTCAGCGTAAAAGAACTATATCAAGCTGATATCACAATGTAAATTCACATACTTGAAGAACGCAGTTTCGCTTTCAATCAGTTTTTTTTCAGTTTTTCACATGTTTAATGCACTTTTATATGTGGAAAAACATTTATACATATAAAAAACTGAATAAGCCCTCATTGAAAGTGATACAACAGTTAATAAACAGTTATCATCGTGATCAATGTGAAAACATGGTTAATTTATTTCATTACCATCAAATGATTTTGGAATTCTAATACTATTATGGTATTTCAACGATAAACAACTTCTTCTTCTATATAAAGGACAAATCCGATCTATCCTTGAATACGAATCACCTTTGGATTGGAGCCCCAAAATACCTTCTAAACTTAATTGACTCAGTTCAAAGAAGAGCAATTCGTTTGATACACAATGACACTCTTACGTCTAACCTGCAATCAATGGAACACAGGCGTAAGATTGGTTCACTTAGTCTTTTCTACCGTTACTAGCACGGTCATTGCTCTTCGGAACTTAAAGAACTAATTCTTCCTGCACCCAACCACAACCGACAAACTCGTCTTACACTTGCTGAACATCCAAATACGGTTAATTTGTGTCGACCAACAACTGGCAGTTTCTAAAGTTTTTTCCTTAATGCCACCGGTAAGCTTTGGAATACTCTTCCAGCGTCTGTGTTGCCTTCTTCCTGCAATCTGGATCTCTTCAAAAAACAGATAAATACATGCAATCTCCCCAACCAACACACAAACACGAACACAACACACGTTTCCCGCATGCAGCGTCCAGTCTCCCTGGCTGAGCGTCATAGAGTGCACTGATCTTGACCGGCTGCGCTCTCCTGCATGCGATTACATAAAAAAAAAACCTATTTTCGATCGATTTTTCAAAAATAATCAGTTATGAAATGTTACTGCTCTCTGCATACATACAAAAATGCAAAATATGACTCCGTACATATTGTATTTGCACGGTGTATTTGATATACCAATATAAAGGGTCCGCCAAATAACTTTTTTTTTTTGTAAAATGAGGCGCAAAACATCGAGTGTCGCTTCGGCTGTGTGGCACGTAGCGCCGTCCTGTTGAAACCAAATGTTGCCAATATCCTCCTCTTCAATTTTTGTGAACAAAAATGACCCGATAACGATCGCCATTGACTGTAACGGCCACTCCTTGCTCATTTTCGAAGAAAAATGTCCTGATTTTCAAAGTAATGTCGCAATATTTCCCAGCGTTGTTCAAGCGTATACACAACCATATTCGTTCAGCGGAAAGATAAAAATAATTATCTGTCGAATCAGACATGAGCTAAGTGTTACCATTCACGAAATAAGTACTAGTTGAAAAAAAAACGTTAGATGGCGGACCCATTATTTGAAATATATACCAGCTTATATTACTATTAAGTAGAATTGCCAGAATATTTTGTTTAAATAACGCACACACACACACACCGTATCTATCAGATTGCAATATGCACAACTACAGATATTAGAAATCATAAAAAAATGAAGTGAAAAATTGTTTTCGGCTTACGGAAATTGATGTTATGTAGTTCAAAGCCGCGAGTTGAGGACACCACCGGAGGAATTGACTTGCAAATTAGTTTTTAAATAAGACGACATGTTTCAATAAGTCACCCGAATCGCTAACAAGTACCTGACTAGTACGTCACTAGTTCCGTCAATACTTGTAGCCATGCAATATTGGGATTTTATTACATTTACAACTAGATATACCTTAACATTCCCTCTCTCAAAACAAGGGGAGAAAGGCGTTATTACGTCGCGAGGGGCAGGATGGGGAGCAGGGAAGCAGACAAAGAGTTTCTTGTTGAAGCACACTGATTTTATTTACTTATAAACATTACAGGGTTAGGGCCGAGCGGAAACATACCGCCGGCCGCAACAATGACGTTGACTCGGTTATCGCTCGGGGCTGACTGACGCCAGCCGCACTGGCGCGGCTCGAGGCCGTCAGCGCTGCCGGTGGCGAAACTACGTACTAGTGCAAATGTGACCGTATACATCAAGGTGTGGCGAGCTATGAAAATATAAGACGAAAGATCGTTTGTCGAGGTTTTCGGTAACAGTAAGCAAGGACTACATCATGCTGATGTCAACCTAATATGCTGATATCAGCTCTATGTAACTGGCTATTGCCGAAAAGCCTCGATATACGATTAATTGTCTTTTATTTTTGTTCGCTCGTCTGACACGCATACATAAATATATTTTTAAGTATTAAAGTAGATGTCACAATGAGTACTGAAAGTACCAAAACTATATATCACGGCTCCCGGTGTCAACGGTAGGGGATATTGGACGTCGTATATCGACGCGCGATGCGAAAGGGTTAAGACTTGAAAAATGAAAATAATACCTAAAATTTATTGGCATGCACGCCGACCACGAATGGGATACTCGAAATGATCTCAACTAATTAGTGTCCCACGATCCTCTGTCGCAAGGAAGCGTCCTGGAAGGAGGACATTTGCGGATGTGTCGCTGATTTATGTCGATATCAGCTGTTCGGTATATAATCACAATAATGTATTCAGAAGGCGTATCCTTTACGTTCAACTTGCGTCATAACTCCGGGCACGCACACACACAGACCACATATATCTATGAGCACTGAACACACATATATATTATAATTAAATCTAAGACTAAGGGAATAATGTTAGATTTAATTCTAGACGAGTTTAATCTTCTTCATCTTCGTGTCAGCGACGTCAAATCATTTTTGACCAGTATCTGGCAACATCGATAGCCCGTATGTTGCCCTGCATTAGGTCTAAAGATGTGCAGCTTGTTAGGCATATGAAGCAGGATCTTAGGTGTGAGGCAGTCTGCAGGTCTCCACAGTCGCGCAATAGTGAGTATCCCTGCCGAAGCATTACTCACCGCACGAGGTTGTCCTTTGTTCTACCGACTCCGGTTCTTAATCTGTTCAGGGATTTCCAGGTCCGCCATTCAAGGTCCTTGCCAGTTGGGAGGCCTTCCTTTGGAGTAATGAAATCCTCTGATGCGACTTATTTACAGAGCTGGAGTCTCTCATTTTCAGGGCCGGTTATGAGATGTTGTGTGGATCTCAGAAAGCTGCTTCGCGATTTCAGTCTGAGTGTTGGGGGTATCTGATTATACAAGCAGTGGGACGGTTCGTTGATTGCCTTAAGAATTTGCGTCTTATGCTTGGTGGTGCGATTCGCGTTTAATCAAGAATCAATATTTCATGTGTTTGGCATTTAGAATGCCATTTATTATTGATTATTTAATCGCGAAATATTTATGAACGTAAAACTAGTATATATGATGTAAAAATTTTTTTTGTATATATCTCGATCTCATGCATCGTTGAGGCATCCACGAATAGCAAACGTCATATAATTCATACGTACGATTATTAGTTACCTTACGTCATCACTCACACACACTGAACATGCACACAGTACAGACACATGTAAGTGTATGAAACTCACACCTATGTATCGCACTTTGGTTTGCAAGTGCTCTTAAGTCTCATTCACATACGAGCACATATACATGTATTAATATGTATGAATGAAAATGTATATAAATTACATGAAGCTTAAATTTTACTTTTATTCCAAATACTCGAACATTCCGAGCGGTTACAATATGATGTATGATAATTTAAAGGTTCCGCCGCATTTCATCCCCGGACAATACGTTCCCAGACTCGTCGGTAACCACGTGGAGTGCACTGGACGTCTGATGCACGGGATATTTGGTGCATGGAACAACTGGTGCACTGGATGTCTCGCTAACCTAACCTAACCTACCCTCACAGGTTGTTATTTGACGTATTGCATCAATCAATGCTTTCATTGTGATTTATCAGTTCAACTGTCCTTCCATAATGAAGTGCATTTTTAACATCAAAATTGCCGTACCGACAATTTTCAATACATTTTTATTGCCAATATAATAATTTTTGCTCCTCAACTCATCCTGTAGATCCTCCGAGTACATTTTATGTATAGTTTCCGACGGTCTTCCAAGACGACGTGAGCGTGGATGTTTGAAAAA
Source organism: Glossosoma conforme (assembly GCA_022606575.1). Taxonomy (NCBI): domain Eukaryota; kingdom Metazoa; phylum Arthropoda; class Insecta; order Trichoptera; family Glossosomatidae; genus Glossosoma; species Glossosoma conforme. The sequence continues at coordinate 2,047,428 of JAGTXR010000049.1, forward strand.
AACTCAGCCATAGTTTATGCTCTCCTGCGGCATCCTTAATGCATGTCCATAACAGGCCCACCTTCAACTTTTGACCGACAATAGTATGCAATAGTATGCCTTAAATCGTCATTCTTTACAAAATATTATTCTACGCAGGTATCATACGGCTGCATTGTCTTTTAATGAGATTCCAATATTATTATAATTTTGTTTTTTTTTTACTTAAATTTTTTTTAGAAAAAATATATAGTTGCATGTGTACCCTGCAAGTTACACACAGGGTTAGAATATACGTTTGAGAAATAGTTGAAGAACGTAGGATCCTATTCCATGTCAGCCTCGTTAACAGTTCTCGTAGCCCCGACGATTTCCCTGATGAAGTTTAACAACAAGGAACCGTCAGACCTGAGCAGCAATTCAGGAAAATCCTCTCAAGAAATGGTAGAGACTCCCAGGCGACAACACAAAATGCGTCTCCTGTTCTCATGGATGATGCACTCCACGAGAGAGTGTCTCACTGTCTGTTGCATGCCTGGATCACATGGACATGCGTCGCAAGAAGAGAAGCCAAAGTTTTTGAGGAATTCTCTGAAAATTCCGTGTCCGGTAAACGCTTGAGTGAGATGAAAGTCCACGGAGTTCGTATTTTTCCACGCCAATAAGTGTTCGATGGATGGAAATAAATACTTGGTTATTTCTTCAGAAGTTGATTCTTGATATGCTGTGTTCCAGGCAGATTCCAAGATTCACAGTCGTAAAGAATAATGGGGACGTATCGCTCTTACAACGCGCTATTGTCGTTGGTTAGATACAGATTGTCTGATTCGTTTTTTCGTCATGTTTTTACATGATTAACATTGTTGTACATTGGCCTTTACGCTAAGTACACGTAATACACTCGATGCTTACATCTCATCGGGTCTTTACACTGCTCCAAATCCCACGCTCGCCACTCAAAAGACACAACAATCGACATCTAGACATCTCTTTCGCGTAGTAGATCTCAGTAGCCATCAGAGCAAGACCTCGTCACAGTCCGCCCCGAGAGAGGACCAATGTTGGTCTCCTCCTTGTTTGACGCGTGGGATCTTCAATCTTACGCACAGTTCAGCGCTTGCGTAAATTAAGAGGTCGACTCTTAAAGATAACACCTGGATGATGAGTATCGTGGTACCTGGTGATCCTTTATGATTATCCTTGATACTTGATCCATTTTTTTCCCGGTGGTTTTTTTTTTATGTAATCGCATTCAGGAGAGCACAGCCGGTCAAGACCGCGCACTCCGTGACGCTCAGCCAGGGAGGCTGGACGCTGCATGCGGGAAACGTGTGTTGTGTTCGTGTTTTTGTATGGGTTGGGCAAATTGCAAGTGTATATCTATCTGTTTCTTGAAGAGATCCAGATTGTAGGAAGGAGGAAACACAGACGCTGGAAGAGCATTCCATAGGTTACCGGTTGCATTAAGGAAGGAGCTTTGGAAACTGCCAGTTCTTGGTCGACACACATTAACCGTGTATGGATGTTCGGCAAGTGTGAGACGTGTTTGTCGGTTGTGGGTGGGTGCAGGAGGAATTAGTTCTTGAAGTTCCGAAGAGCAGCGACCGTGGTAATAACGGTAGGAAGGACTAAGTGAACCAATCTTACGCCTGTGTTCCATTGATTGCAGCTTAGACGTAAGAGTGTCATTGTTTATCAAACGAATTGCTCTTCTTTGAACTGAGTCAATTAAGTTTAGAAAGTATTTTGGGGCTCTAATCCAAAGGTGACTGCCGTATTCAAGGATAGGTCGTCTAGAGTCGGCACTGACTAAAGTGGTTGCTCCTTAACAATTGGGTCATGTTTGCGTTAATTATCATGCCTAGTTACAGAGTGATAAGAAAATACTAGAGGCCTTTGAGATGTGGTCTTACAGAAGAATTCTCCGAAATTCATAGAGAGACCACGTCACGAACAATGATGTTCTCAGCATAATCAAAAAAGATAGGCACCTAGTGAGAACCATCTCAGAGAGGCGACCAGTCACATCATGCGCTATGATAGTAGTCTTAACGAAATTGTGGGTGGGATGGTTGAGGGGAGAAACTGCACAGGGCACCCTAGGCGGGAGTTTTTGGAGCAAATGTTCTAGATCATGAGTTGCAGCTTTTATGCTGAGCTAATGAGGATTGCAGAATAAGGAGAAAAGTAGAGAACGAGATCCAAGATTTTGTTTCGTAAACCAATCCACCGAATTGATACTCCGAAGAAGAAGTTACAAAGAATTTTTAACATTTTTAGATCTGCAGTGTAAGATGATGTCAGAGACATAATAAAATGAATGATAGGGACAAAAATAAAGGAGTTTTAATTTTAAATTTTAAGTTCTCGGGTGAATGACCTGAAGATTCCATAGCACTGACCCTCTTTATTCGAATGTTTTTATATCATTAACTCTGCAGCCGATAAAACAGACTTTGATTGCATCGTTCTCGATTCAATACTTAACCGTTTTTATTATCGCACACTTTAATTGTTTCAAATGTGACGCGTTTCTTGCACATGCACATTGCAGTCTTTATCCCTCTCGCACTCTCTGCATCGAGCGGCTGTTTATCTCCGCGACCGTCTCGCTCTTCGATGTTTATTACACGGACGTGAATTCCCTTCCGCATTTTGTACCGAGAAATACAACGAGTGACGTGTACGCCGACCGGATTTGCCAATCATTCTTGAATAAGGGATTGACATATTTCTTAAAAATTAAAAAATTATCGAATATTCACGTGCGATATGCTAGTACTTATGATTCCTTGATTCCTGGTAGAGAAAAATAATAACCAACTTCCATCTAACCCCCAATTCTTGAAGCATATACGTAAAATTGGTTCACAAATATTTTCTACGACTAAAGAAGAAGCATACAATTTTAATGGTTCATAGGAATTATACTAACCTGCCAAAGACAATGCCTGTCGGAAGGGTGATGGGTCTATTAACTTGTCTCTTGTATCAATTTATTCCACCTTGAGTGAAGCGGTCTTACGACCTATCGCTCCCAGATAACTCGTTCAACGACTCATCGGCACTATCCTGCAATGGCTTTATCGAGCTGTTATCAAGTGATTATCATCATCATCATCATCAGTCTGTATCCGTCCACTGTTGAACGTAAGCCTCCCGCATAAGTCTCCATACTCTTCGATCCTCCGCCTTCCGCATCCAGATCACTCCCGCCTTCTTATGTCGTCAGTCCATCTTGCAAGGGGTCAGCCAATGCTTCGTTTGCCAGTTCTTGGGCGCCATTCCAATACTTTTCTATAGATATGTCCTGCCCATTGCCCCTTGAGTATGCCTATTCGTTGGGTAGCATACACTATTTGAGTTCTTCTGCGTATTTACTCGTTTCGGATTCTATCTTTTAGCGACACTCCGAGCCCAAATAATCATGATCTCGAATATTATTCTTATGTCGTCTGCATGGGGCAGTCAATGCTTCGTTTGCCAGTTCTTGAGCACCACAACAATACTTTTCGTTCCCATCGACCGTCGTCTCTTCGACAGACATGTCCCACCCATTGCCACTTGAGTGTGCCTATTCGTTGGGTAGCCTCCACTACTTGAGTTCACTCTTCGTTCTGGATGTTATCTTTTAGCGACACTCCTAGCATGGATCTCTCCATAGCACGCTGGGTGACCTTTATTTTATGGGTAAGACTTGCTGTCAGATTCCACGTCTCTGCGCCATAAGTTAATACAAAGAGGATGCATTGGTTAAACGCCTTAGTTTTAAGACATTGCGGAATTTTCCCTTTAAAAATGTACTTTAGTTTTCCAAATGCTGCCCGTTCCAGTTGACGCCTGTCGATTTCTTTCGATAATTGATTACATTTTATTTTATGTTTTTATTTTCTTTCTTTATTCCTTAGTTCAAATATTTTTTTCAAAACAAAAGTCTAAGCCACATGACACTTTGTTTAGTATATTAGTATTAAATAAACATTGGCATTTTGTATTTGAATGTTAATGAGCGGCGACTTCTTCCGGAAGGACAAAAATGACATTTCCTCCTTTGATTAAATCGCACACCAAGAGATGTATAGAACCAGTTTCCACAAAGTTATATTACGCATATACGAGTACAAAATAATATACCAATGTGCCTTTTGACTATATAGTCCAGTGGTAAGGCGCACGACTGGCATAAGATAAGACAGATCTTGTCTCAGATGAAACCTTTTAGTTTTATATTTAATAGGCATATTAATAATTGAGTAAATATTTTTTTTACTTGTCACTATCTAAGTGGAAAGTATTATTGCCATAAATTGCGACTAAAAAATTTTCAGCTGCTATTATCTTTGTTTTCCCAACTCATTTACGTTCTTAGAGTTTCAACAAGTATGTCATTTCATAAGGTTGTTATTCAGTCGCGTGATGGCAGGATTAGGAGCAGATTGATAACACAGAGTTTTTCAGAAGGACTGTGATATATATGTATGATAAACTTTACAAGCTTCCGGCCTAGGCGGAATGACATGTACTGCGACCTTCTCGGCAACCTGGTCGGTCACCGGCGCCGTAAGTGGCAATCTATATAACTAACGCCATTATGGTGACACAGTCATGTCTGACAAGCGAACAGCTATAAGAGACGAAAGTTTTTTTAACGAGGTTTTCGGTACCAGTCAGCAAGGGCTATATCATGCTGATATCAATACAAAGTTGTAAATCTAGAATTCTAGAACCATGCATGGTTCAAATTGAGAGGTTCGTACAAATCTTAATCATATTAAAGTCATAATGTTTTTTTTTTATTTCCGTTCGACAACAGCATCATATGGACTCAACGGTGTCACGACCTATCGTTCCCAGACAATTCGTTCAACGACTCTAACCTAATCTAACCTAACCTAAGAATTTATTCAGTGATCGTAGAGTTCAGAGATCCATACGTATCGGTAACGAAATAACTTTCTGACCTGAGGTTAGATTAGCGAGACATCCATTTCACCATTTGTCCCGTGCACCAAATGTCCCGTGCACCCAGACATCCGGGGCGACTCACGTCGTTACCGATGAGTCGTTTAATGAAGTGTCTGGGAACGAAATGCGGCGGAACCAGACACCACAGATTGCCGCCACATAGTGGTTACTTCCATTAAATTCTAATGGTTGAAAACAAGACCGCCTGCTTTGTAGATTGAATTCGTAGCATATTTAAGCGTTTGTTAATTAGAATTTTAAGGATATCTAAGAAGGAATATTTGTTCGTTAATACACTAATATGATTTTTTAAACTATGACAGGCATTTTTACAGGTTATGGGTTGTTTTTACACCAAGAGAAATATAATAAATTAAGTCTTTTATGATGACAGATAAGTAAACCCGAAGATTAAACAAAGTTAATGTGATTATAGTTAAACTGACAACATTTTTTAAGTGATGAATTAATTACTTAATTAATTTACAAATTAAATTAGTTACATTTTTAAAGCGAAAATTCCGCGATGTCTTAAAACTGAGGCGTTTAACCAATGCATCCTCCATGTATCAACTTGTGGCGCATAGACGTGGAATCTAACAGCAATTCTTAACCATAATGAGTGTTGCTAAAAGATAGAATCCAAAACGAGGATATCCGTAGAAGAACTCTAGTAGTGGAGGCTACCGAAAGAATAGGCAAACTCAGGTGGCAATGGGCGGGACATATCTGTCGAAGAGACGTCGGTCGATGAGGAAGAAAAGTACTAGATTGGCACCCCAGGACTGGTAAACGAAGCATTGGCCGACCCTCTGCAAGATGGACTGACGACATAAGATGAATAGTGGGAGTGGCCTGGATGCGGAAGGCAGAGGATCGATGAGGATAGAGACAGAGACTCACGTTCAGCAGTGGACGGATACAAGCTGATGATGATGAATATAATTAAATAATATATTATAACATTGTAGTTGTATTAGATGGCGTACCCGTGTAAAAGATAATAAAGTTATATTGTGATTGTTTTTATCAGCTGCTGATAAAGCATAACCATTTGTTCTGTTACTGCATGTCCATTGTTATCTGTTATCTCTTATCGGTTATAAGATAGGAACATCTTTGTTACCAGGTGAGCATAACCTGAACAACTTCTATATAAATTATAAAACGTTTTGTGAAAATTCGAATTCAATTAGGATATTTATTTGTCGGATGTGAGAGTGTCGTGGAAGTGTTGTTATCAGTGGATTGCTGTGAAAGAATAGTTATCCGTGTTGGGAAGGGATTACCGGAATTACTCCCTACATTCCGAACAAGAAAGAAAAGATATGAGAAAACGGTATGTCACGAGAAATTTAATTCCAGTAAGTAAGCTTAATATTTAAACAGTTTTAAAGGTGAAAAGTTTAAATTTACATTAGACTGAATTGGATGATTAACGAGATTCTATTTTATTGGCAAGTTCGAGAAATGATTTTTGGAAATATGAAATGTCACTTTTAGGCAGGTTGTGACTTGAAGCTCGTAGATCGGCACGTAACACAGTTATTTATCTGACATGATGAGTGCTCAGGTTATGGAGGCGTTGAAGTGGAGAGAGAAGAGAGCTGGTCCTCATAGTCGTCTGCTTATATAGAGCCAGCTCGACTCCCACCTTGAAAGGTGCAAAAGTACTTGAAGCGATCTCTGGTTATGGCGATTCTATCGACATCTATTTTATCCAAAAACAGTACAGGACAGGGAATGTATTGTATTTTCTATGCATTATATATTCATGGAAATAATATTGTATGCTTTATATAACAGTAGATAGTGAGCTTAATAAAATCAACGTCAAATAATTGAATTTAAAAAGTATGAGGCAGATGTCAAGCGGGGATGTTTCAGGTGTTGTGGAAGCTGTTGGAATTCGCAGCATTAATCTCAACACCACAACTCATTTCCTGAACAGCTTCCACGTAAATCCTCGTTGCAGTACAATGTTGCTAAGCCGCCATACGAATTCCACCTGAACATCAGCACCGTGCATTATTTAACGATTTTAATATGGAAATCTCGCAGCTAGGAGAACTCCAATAACGTCGGTATCTTATGCTGTTTGTGAAAGGTTAAATCAAAGGGCTATGACCCTTGTGTTAAGGTATGACATTGGATGTTGTTGACATTACATTTTGGTACGTGACCTTGAGATACAGCATTAAATTACATAATATATGCTTAAAGGACATTATTAAGGTCACGAATGTATAGTATGAAATATCTGAATATTGTTGTTACATTTTTACGGCGGGTATTCTTAGTACATTTTTAAAGCGAAAATTCCGCAATGTCTTAAAACTAAGGCGCTTAACCAATGGTTCCTCCCTGTATTAACTTATGGCGCAGAGACATGGAATCTGACAGCAAGTCTTACCCATATAATAAAGGTTAACCAACGTGCTATGGAGAGATCCATGCTTGGAGTGTCGCTAGAAGATAGAATCCGAAACGAGGAAATACGTGGAAGAACTTAAGTAGTGGATACTAACCAACGATTAGACACACTCAAGTGGCAATGGGCAGGGCATATCTGTCAAAGAGACGACGGTCGATGGGGAAGAAAAGTATTGGAATGGCGCCCAAGAAATGGCAAAGGAAGCATTGGCCGACCTCCTGCAAGATGGACTGACGACATAAAAAGAATAGCGGGAGTGACCTGGATGCGGACAGCGGAGGATCGAAGAGGGTGGAGAGTCAGGCGGGAGGCTTACGTTCAACAGTGGACGGATACAGGCTGATGATGATTATATGTAAAACGCTTTCTAACGAAGATAGAATAGTTACTTGACGTTGAATTTGTGATTCGGAAAATGAAGATGAGGAGTATAGGATTTTTAATATTTCTTCTTTTTCAAGGCTTAATAGCTTTTTTTTTAATTTCTTTAAAAATGTAGAAAAATAATATGGTTACGTATTATACCCTGCAAGTTACAGACAAGGTTATATTATGCGTCTGACAAACAGTTGAAGAACGTAGGAGCCTATTCCATGTCAGCCTCGTTAACCGCGCGTGTAGCCCCGACGATTTCTTTGATGAAGTTTAACAGCAAGGGACAGACAGAACTAAGCAGCAGTTCAGGAAAATCCTTCCAAGAAATAGAAGAGGCTCCCATCGTGAAGATGACTATCATGGAGCATAATGTGACGATCCATCGAGCTCGCCTCTCTGAGATGGTTTCTACTAAATTACCGAAATTCAGCAACATTGGACGCGGACCACAACATGGATGGGTCACCGCCTGTTGCTAACCACTCATTGCTGGTTGGGTTGACACGCTCTTTAGGACCAAATGGTCCAGGCTCTGAAGGTTGACCTGGTTGGGACATGTATTAAGAATGACGTAGTAGAACGTAAACTAAAGCTGCCTTTTTTTAAGCCCCCAGGCTCGCGCCGTCCTGGAAGGCCATCGGGGACTTATTATATATACATAGAATTTATCGGCGGAGCTGACAATGGGATGAGGCGAAGACTATGACAACTGACAGAGCTTTGTGGCGGCATTTCATGAATGTCATATGCTCATATATGTACATGAAATGGAACGTATATGTACATAAAATTTTGAAGTAAAGTGAGACCCCGCTTAACGCTGTTTTGTACAGCGCTGTTTCGGTTTAGCGGTCTTTTATTTCAACCCGGGGATTCCCCGAAATTGTGCGCATCGCTAGGTTTCCAAATACAAAGTATTCTTATTGACATTATTGGAAGTATAAATTTATATAGTACTATAACGATTAATACAATGATAAATATTATGATTTTTAGTTTTTATCATGGGTGATAATGAAAGACAAGAAAAGAAAGCAACGAGAAAAACCTTTTCATTAGAAACTTAAATGCAAGTGATTAGAAGATTAGATTCTGGTGAACGTCAATCTCAATTTGTTGAAAATGATCCAAATTTTGAGTTCAAAAGTAAGACGGGGTGTTATAGATGCTTTGTCCACTTATCAACAACTTTCACAGAACGCAAAAATAAAACGCAAACTACATTAGATGCCTTCTTGACAAAAAGGCAGAAAATTGGAAACACAGAATAGACTGAATGATCTGACTGACTTAGAATTATATTTGTTTTATTTAAAAAATTATTACATATTAAGATTAGCACTATTTCGCTCTACTTTGATGGAACGTATCCCCCGCGTTAAGCGGGACCTAGTATGGTGTAGTAGGCACATATTAATTTTACGTGAGAAAACAATGATGATGCTCAAATTAATATTTCTTATGTCAAAGCGTTCGTTATACGCCTATTGATCTTGTCCGTCATTTGTCGCTATGCTGACATAATCAGGTATATCCACCGATGCAGTGTTCGCCTCTTCAGTAATTGTTCTTTTGCATCGTCGATATTTGGATAAAAAATACTACGGACTCACTCCAACCAGGTCTGGTAGAGCCTGTTGGGAGGGGCGTCGGGAGGCGGGAGGGGGAGGGCAGGTCGCTGACCCCAGGTGCTCGCGGCTACGCTACCAGCTCCCGACGAGCCGCTCAAACGTCATAGAATCATTGAAAACCAATAGAATATGACAGCGCGACGTGCAAGACGATTCGCCGATGACGCGTGCAGAGACGTGGAATCTAACAGCAGGTCTTACATATTCCGAATATTAACTCTTTTTTTTCTAGGGGCGCTTTCTTTCCATTCGTTCCCGGAGGAAAATTGCTGCTCTCAAACATTCATTCCTTCTTCTTCGCGGTGCAATTCACAACCCTGGGATTCTTGAATGTTTTAACTTCTATATTCATTATATAATTAAGTACACCCGTTCTCGTAGCCATCCATTGTTTTTGATCCCAGTTGATGCTTGTGGAGCTTCAAGCACTCAATTTGGTACAACGGCAATGGTGCTCCTAAATGGCCTACCAGCACACCCCGATCCTTTTCTTATATCCTTTTCCTCTTTTGTCGATGGTATTGTTCTCCTAGATCTCTATGATCTTTGACACGTGTCATCTTCTTCTTTTTTTATGTTATTTTTATATTTTATTATCCTTTGTGTGTGTTTTATATGGGTGTATGCTCTGTTTCTCATTTTGTATCTTGGAACTTCGGTTCTGTGTAGTAAAAAAATAAATATTAAACAAAGTCGCACAACGTACCATGTAGAGATCCATGCTCGGAGTGTCTCTAAAAGATAGAATTCGAAATTAGGATATCAGAAGAAAAACTCAAGTAATGGAGGCCTTCGAAAGAATAGGCACACTCAAGTGGCAATGTGCAAGACATAAATGCCAAAGAAACGATTTTCGATGTAAAAGAAAAGTGTTAGAGTGACGCTGAAGAACTCTAAAATATATATTCCGAAACGAGGATATCAGAAAAAGAACTCAAGTATTGGATGCTACCGAAAGAACAGGCAATATGACATATATGTCGAAGAGATACAGGGAAAAAAGTGTTGGAGTGGCGTCTGAGAACTAGTAAACGGAGTGTTTGTCGACACAATACAAGAAGGATTGACAATATCAGAGGAATAATATAAGTGGCCTAGATGCGGAGGACGGAGTGTCGAAAAGTATGGAGACCCATGTGAGTGACCTACGTTCAACTGTGGACGCACACAGGCTGATGATGATGATGATGAAATACTTTTCGCTTAAGATGATATGGATCATTAAGCATTGTTTATTCATTCACTTGCTTGAACACCGCGGTTTCACCTTCAATGAAATTTTTGTCAATTTTCTATAAATATTCGCTACTCTAACTGGATCATATGGTCGTCAGGAACTGCCGCTATTGGAAGATTCAACAATTAAATTAGTTAACTAGCTTGGGTGTGTACTTCAGCATGGTGCAGCAGGAGAGCACAAACTACAGTATGCTTTTTTCAAGCCCAAGGCTAGCGCACTTCTGTAAGGCCGCCAGGAATTATACATTTAATGTACACGGTGGAGTTCTATGAGGCAGAGCTGAAATACGATGAGGAGAGGACCATAGCGGCTGACAAAGGTTTGTGGCGACATTTTTAGACGACTATGTACTCCAATTAGGCGAGAGGATATGGAATGATGATGATTCTAACGCTATTGATGAAAAAGATATGACGAATGGGATTTACGAGCTTTCCCAGGATGACTGACTAGTAACTTTTGAAACATTAGACCACCTAGTACGATTTAGTTATGCACGCACAATCGGTACAGTAATTATTCATAATTACATACAAATTATACTCCACTTGTACTAGCGATGTTCTACGCAGCATCCTTTGATTTACGATACAATTTTTTTGGCACAGGCGAGCTCGAATTTTCGCCCGTGATCGCACGTGCTCGCCTATCACACGTATGAGGGCTGTTCAAAAAATAAGACAACTTATTTTTTCGAAAACCCTAATTCATTTTCTATCTTAACTATTTCCATTGGAGGAACACAAATAGAGGTTGTAAACGACTATAACTATCTGGGACAAGTAATAAAACTAGGGCGAATCAACTTCTCAAAAGAAATCGACAGGCGTATACAACTAGGATGGGCAGCATTTGGAAAACTAAAGTAAAAATTTTAAAGAGCAAATTCCGCAATGTCTTAAAACTAAGGCGTTTAACCAATGCATCCTCCCTGTAGTAACTTATGGCGCAGAGACGTGGAATCTGACAGCAAGTCTTACCCATAAAATAAAGGTCACCCAGCGTGCTATGGAGAGATCTATGCTCAGAGTTTCGCTAAAAGATATAATCCGAAACGAGGAAATATGCAGAAGAACCAAAGTAGTGGATGCTACCCAACGAATAGGCACACTCAAGTGGCAATGGGCAGGACATATCTGTCGAAGAGACGACGTTCGATGGGGAAGAAAAGTATTGGAATGGCGCCCAAGAACTAGCAAACGAAGCATTGGCCGACCCCCTGCTAGATGGACTGACGACATAAGAAGAATACCGGGAGTGACCTGGATGCGAAAGGCGGAGGATCGAAGAGGATGGAGACTCATCCGGGAGGGTTACGTTCAACAGTAGACGGATGCAGGCTGATGATTATTATTCTGATATCAGTTACATATATAAATAATTGATTTTACCTAAGCTCACATAATGTTCCATGCAATAAAACGAATCTTGTTCCAAGTAATGAATGGACACGAACCTAAGCTCATATCTACACATGCCACTAACACGAAACATAACACACCCACACAGTCGCATTCCTCGTAACGTGTACACACCTTGCATTAAATCACTGCACTCCAGTACAAGTGCATTGAATTCTTCACGGTCAGAAACTCTAAATACCTGTATGTAATTCATTTTCATTGAAGAGTATAGTTTTAATTTTCTGTTTAGAAAACATCTTGAAAACCACAAATTAGACCAAAAAGACTCCAATATTTATAGTTTTATCATTCACTTTAAGATCTACATTAAATATAAAAAATATCAATATTTTAGTAACTAAGAGTAAGCCGCAATGAGCAGCAGAAAATGAACATATCAATGCTAGGAGTACCCCTAAAAGTTGCAAAAGAATTTGTATACCTTGGAAGTACAATCACCTGGGACGGCAGAACAAAAAGAGAAATCAACAGTCGAATACATCAAGTAAGGCTAGCTTTCAATAAAAAAGCCAAAATTCTTGAGTCAAAGAATATTTCTTTAGGGCTCCGCAAGCAACTTGCCAAAACACTTGTTTGTAGCATCTTAATGTACGGCTGTGAGACATGGTGCTTATCTGAAAGTGATAAAAATAGACTAGAGGCCTTTGAGATGTGGTCGTACAGAAGAATTCTCGGAATTTCCTGGAGAGACCACGTCACGAACAATGAGGTTCTCAGAATAATCAAGGAAGATAGGCAACTAATAAGAACTATATCAGAGAGGCGAGCCCGATGGATTGGTCACATCATGCGCCACGATGGTCTCCTTCACGATATTGTGGAGGGGATGGTTGAGGGTAGAAACTGTAGAGGGCGCCCTAGACGGGAGTATTTGCAGCAAGTATTCGAGGACATGAATTGTAGCGCTTATGCTGAGCTGAAAAGGGTTGCGGAGGACCGAGAGGAATGGAGATCGAGATGCAAGATTCTGTTGCTGCAAACCAATCCACCGGATTGATACTACGGAGAAGGAGTAATTAAATATACACATACAATTCTACATCAAATTTTATACGCATCAATTCATTCAGAAAAAATATCGGCAGACGCGGGATTCGAACCACGAGCCTTGCAACCTTTGCTCTATTATTTTACACGGCGCAGTCCACTCGACTATTCCTCTACCTCAACTGATACGCGAAAGATGTTGTGTATATACCATTGTTATCATCGTATAACGATAGATGTCTCTATAGTTTATATTCAGAGTATGTATATTATTATTTTTTATTATTCAATCAGTCAACATTTATTCACAAGCTTTTTAAATTATTACTTTCCGATTATTACTTTATAATTATAATTTACCTTCATTTTCAATGTTTTAAGCATTTACTTTGAGATCCATATAAATAATATTTATTTATTTATTTGTTGTCACTTGACAGTAATGGATTGAGGCAGGCTACGAGTTAGTCGAAACTACTGTCTCCTAAACAAAGGCCATACCCAACTAAATCCAAGTAAAAACAATAAACATAATTTACATTGATATTGTGGCTTTTGGGTTTAGCCGTGTGTAGCGAATTTATTTTGAGCAATATTTCGACCGCCATTGCAGGAGTCTTCTTCACACGGCTAAACCCAAAAGCCACAATATCAATTCTGGCCGTGGAAACCTATGAAGTTATATAATTTACATTGTTTACATAATAAGATCGCGGTTTCATGTACTTTGTGCGCTTCACCGATTTATCGTTAAGCCGTTAATTCAATTTATAGTTAAAAAAATAGTTAAATGAAAAATTAAGCAAAATGTCATCTCTACAGCGCCTGTATCGTCCCCATTCTTCTTAACAGCTGTAAATCTTGGCATCGCAATAAAAGCCAATGTAGACGAATAATGCGTTTTGTTAACATGTGCAATGGTTCAATTTCGTGAGGAATGACGAGGATAGAGAGCGGACGATTCTGCCCAGAAGTGGGTGACGTCGATGGCGTTACTCCCGGCCATCATCATGTCTTCCTGGGTGCAGCTACTCGGGCACAGCGCACACTCCAGAAAGTGTGTCAGGGTCTGCTTCACGCCGCAGTCACATTCAGTCAGTCCGCTGTAAAACTGCCAGGCTTTCATTTGTGTATTCTTGCATACTCCAGTCCGAAGTCTGTTAAGGGACGTCCATATATTACACCCCTAGTCGTGTCCAGGGGCTAGGTCCTCTTTCTGGGCAATCCAAGTATTCCCCTCAGTTGCAGGGTAGCCTCAGGTTTCATCAGTTCATCATATATATTACATCTCCGGTACTATGTACGAGTATGATTAATATGTGTTTGTATAGACTGGACATGAGCAAATATATGCTCAGTTGACGCTCGATTATATAGCTGTTAATTAATTTCATATTCAATGGAATCACCAATAAATTAACGACAACAAAATTACAACACATCAGTCATGTTTGCCCGTACAATAAAATTTGCTGTCGAGTGACAAATTATGAAGGAATGATAAAAAATTGTAAGTCATCATTGTTAAGATAGTAATCATATTTTTTTTTTATTTCCTAACAATTTCTACGTATTAAATCACTTATTTTATTTTTCTTGTAATAAAAGTAACTATGCTTTTATGACATTTCTCTCACCATCAAAGTGGAGCAAAATCAACGGCACTCGCTGGAATTCGAACCACGAACTTTTGCAACCATTTTTTTCATTTAGCATGGCTGGCGTCGAAAAATTAAATTAAATTATTGATACGTGTTATTTATAGATAGTGTTTTTTATGTAATCGCATGCAGGCGAGCACAGCCGGTCAAGACCAGTGCACTCTATGACGCTCAGCCAGGGAGGCTGGACGCTGCATGCGGGAAACGTGTATCGTGTTCGTGTTTGTGTGTGGATTGGGAAGATTTCAAATGTATTTTATCTGTTTCTTGGAGACATCCAGTTTGTAGGAAGAAGGAAACACAGACGCTGGAAGAGCATTTCAAAGCTTACAGGTGGCATTAAAGAAGGAACTTTGGAAACTACCAGGTCTTGGTCGACACACATTAACCGTTTATGGATATTCGGCAAGTGTAAGACGAGTTTGTCGGTTGTGGGTGGGTGGAGGAGGAATTAGTTTTTTAAGTTCCGAAGAGCAGCGACCGTAGTAATAGCGGTAGAAAAGACTTAGTGAACCAATATTACGCCTGTGTTCCATTGATTGCAGGTTAGACGTAAGAGTGTCATTGTTTATCAAACGAATTGCTCTACTTTGAACTGAGTCACTTAAGTTTAGAAGGTATTTTGGGGCTCCAATCCAAAGGTGACTGCCGCATTCAAGGATAGGCCGGATTTGTCTTTTATATAGAAGAAGAAGTAGTTTATCGTTGAAATATCTCAGTGATTTATATAATACACCTAGTTTTTTGGAAGCGAGACCAGCTTTATACGTAATTGATAATATATATTTAACATGTTGATTGCAACATTTAAATATATATATATAAATAATATGTAGCGATATGATTTGAAATTGACATAAACAATTATGTAGGCGTTTCAATTAGTTTGGAGACATGTAAGCAAGTTTTTCTTTCAACGTTCTATTTAATTATTCAAAATTATTTTTCTATAGTAAGTCGAAAATTAATATCAGCGACGCATAAAACCGGGCCAAGGTGCTTTGTTTAGTCATCGGCTGACGTCAAATGTTTATAGAGGTGCAAAAATATTAGACATGAGGTATAATGTCAAAATATTATTGAAACATATATTTTATATATACAAATGGTCGAATTAATTAGTGGCAGCTATAATATGTGAAGACTATTTGTGTGGTCTTTTAATCGGATTGTAGTAACCCTTTCATTACGGCTCGGTGGAATACAAATTATACTGTCAATTATAAAACTAGTATTTAAAGCATAAATGTACTTTACTGATCTATTTTCATATATCACATTGGTTCTTGTATCCTTTAGCTATCAAAATCCCACGCCACACACAAGATCTTATCTTTAAGTGGTGTGGTAAGCGAAAAAAAAAAAAAAAGAAAAAAAAAAAAGATTGGAATGTAAATTACTATGTAAAAAATGTATCTTTTTATATTTGATTAAATAAAAAAATATATATATATATGCATTAAAAAGTATTATATTTAACAAACGTTCATTCTACATGTGGTCGCATTGACACAATAGGTTTACAGAAAATTGCTCCTGTGTCGAAACCTAACGATATTTATTTACATGCTTTACAGATTCCTGTAAAGAATACTGTTGGAGTATATATATGAGATAGGTTGCCCTCGGCGCTCCTAGTTCATTCGACGCCCTGGGCCAAAGCCCCAGTTCGCCACACCCCAAAGCCGGCACTGACTACAGCTAGAAAAGTGTATAAATATATTATTACTTCAAATAACATTTCATCATCAGCCTGTGTCCGTCCACTGTTGAACGTAGGTCTCCCGCATGAGTCTCCATCCTCTTTGATCCTCCGCCTTCCGCATCCAGGTCACTCCGGCTATTCTTCTTATATCGTCAGTCCATCTTGTAGGGGGTCGGCCAATGCTTCGTTTGCCAGTTCTTGGGCGCCATTCCAATACTTTTCTTCCCCATCGACCGTCGTCTCTTCGACAGATATGACCTGCCCATTGCCACTTGAGTGTGCCTATTCGTTGGGTAGCATCCACTACTTGAGTTCTTCTGCGTATTTCCTCGTTTCGGATTCTATCTTTTAGCGACACTCCGAGCATGGATCTCTCCATAGCACGCTGGGTGACTTTTATTTTATGGGTAAGACTTGCTGTCAGATTCCACGTCTCTGCGCCATAAGTTAATACAGGGAGGACGCATTGGTTAAACGCCTTAGTTTTAAGGCATTGCGGAATTTTCGCTTTAAAAATGTACTTTAGTTTTCCAAATGCTGCCCATCCTAGTTGTATGCGCCTGTCGATTTCTTTTGAGAAGTTATTTCGCCCTAGTTGTATTTTCGCCCTAGTTGTATCAATAACATTTAACTCGTTTGAAATCAAATTCAAACTGACAACAGTACTCACCCAATAATTCGTTTACGATTATTTATAATTATAAATGTAATTGCATACAAAATAGCAAATAAGTAAATGGCGGCTTTCCGAGTGTCGTTTACGTGACGTGACGCGGCTTACGTCACACTCGACGTGACGCGCGACCACGTGATCCGCGCCACGTGGCGGGGGCGTGGCCAAGCCGATCGCCTTGACAATGGCGTTGCGCTCTTTGCGCATATCGCACTCGTTAATAGATTAACACCTATAATTCTGCATACCTTACTTTTACCATACGAGTTTTATATTATTCTTAATATCATCTTCATATCATTTAATTATTATTTATCAAACATACGATTGTTTAATATTTTGGTTACTTGATATATTATTATGTTTTTATGTACAACTTGCCATCTTATTTTTCAAAGATAAGAAAATCTTTTGTATCTTTTTTTAAAATAGTTTCCGCTACATATTTTGGTAGCATATAGACACCAAATGTTGTCGTTTCACAGTTCTGTAAGCTCAGGTTGTGTGTGCCTAGTATAGGGCTTAGATTTTTTTTTAAATCAAGCTTAGTCGGGACTTGAAGCGACACCATCTGAATGACAAAATAATTTAAAATGTAACCTTAAAAAAAATGGCCACCGCAGAATTAAAGCTGAATGCGGAAGGTGGATGATATAAAAGTGTCGTGCGTTCAACATTGGACGAACACTGGCAGATGATGATGATGATAAAAAAATGCATAAAAAGCGCAGGTTGATTGCACTTTCAAAACATCACAACAGCCATACGCGCAGGCTCAAAATGACATAAGCGACTGCAAGAGTATAATTATATGCAAAACTGCATAATACATCACGGAAACACTGATACAATGTGCAATATAAATCATACACATGTTAGACGGCGAGGAAGGTATACGTAAGGTCACCCGGAACTATGCACCAGCTTCACATTAAGCACATTATGATTATAGGTATTAATAAATATTATGTTGAATGTGTTGTGTAACTAAGGTACTCCTCAACGCAGTACCGGCTTTAGACCCTACGGCGCCCTAGGGCATTTTTTCTGGCGCCCCATATTGTTTATATTTAAAAAAATATAAGCAAAATTATTATCCTCGGAGCCCCTGGCTTATTCGACGCCTTGGGGCACCGACCCACTTCGCCACCCCCTAAAACCGGCACTGCCTTATTATATTTATAAAATAAATAAGCGATGAAAATAATATTTACGATATAATTTATAATAACCTAACATCCCCTTTACTAAAAGAAAAGCGACTTTACGTCGCCGGGATAGTTATCAGGACGCGTGGTGGACGGATGAGGAGCAGATGAGCAACACAAAGATTTTTTCAGAAGCACATTGATATATATTCAAGTTAAAAATTGACAAACTTTCGGTGCGTGACGGAGCGTATGGTTTCAGGCCCCAGACAGATCACAACTCGCTACTGGTCGCGGTCGGGGGATAACTGACGATTAGCCACTAAGCGATCTACAGAACTAACAAACAAAAATGGCGGCACAACACCATATGTTTTTAAATCTTTAAATATAGACTTAGATTAACACATTTTATGCATGCGTGTCAGACGCACAGAGGTGCGCCCCACGTTGTTACCGATGAATCGTTGAACGAATTGTCTGTGAGCGAAATGCGGCGGAACCCCACCGACCCACATGTGTGCCATTAGAGTTTGTATCGATGTTTTATACTATATATTTTTTTTTTTTTTAGAATACACGCGTGTTGAACCGCGCGTTGCAACGCGTCCAGAGGATTAATTATTTATTGATGTTTTGCTCTATTGTATATATATAATCGTGTCGGCAACAACAGGGTCAGATCCTGTATACCCAGAAGTGGGCGACGTCGATGGCGTTACTCCCGGCCATCATCATGTCTTCCTGGGTGCAGCTACTCGCGCACGGCGCACACTCCAGAAGGTGTGACAGGGTCTGCTCCTCGCTGCAGTCACATTCAATCGGTCCGCTGTAAAACTGCAGGCTTTCATTTATGTCCTCGTCTTGCATACTCCAGTCCGAAGTCTGTTAATGTACCTCTATATATTCTACCCCTGGTCGTATCCAGGGGCTAAGTCCTCTTTCGGGGCAATCCAAGTATTCCCTTCAGTTTCGCTTCTCCACATGATCAGCCGCAGGGTGGCCTCAGGTATCACCAGTTCTGTTGTCGACTGTTGATCTATTAATTAAATAGTGAAACTACATATTTGTAATAAATATTATACACAAAAACATTATTATATTTGTAAAGGATTATGTAGTATATAGGAAATATGTTTTAATGTGTGTGCTTAAATATAATATATATATTTATACGAGCAATGCACGTAGAATTGACCTCTCTGTGCAAACTTTTATACAACAGGTACCGGAAATTCACGCGGCCCATTGTTTGGTGATGTAATTAATATCGCTATTCGCAGTCTCGAAATATTGCACATGAATCATGGTCGCAGCCGGTGCAGTGTATCGGCCTGAAAGGCGCCGCTTCCGAGAACTGCAACCTTTGGGGTGACCTTGCGTCCGCCGCGATCCGGGACAGCCCGAATTCAATTCAATAAATGCAGATAAAATATTATTCAATGATAAACACTGTGTATAACATATAATAAATACAATAATTTAAGCAAAATGATCATATTTTTATGCTTTGGATTTTCCTGAACTAAAAAAGCTCTGAAGCATCTTATTATGATAAATACAATATTGAATAATGAATATAGATTAAGTGTATTTCATGGAATCTTAGCCTTTTAACACGTTTAATACCACGTAATGTTTTTAATGCATTCGACTCAGAGGCGCCATTGTAACCTCTGGCGTACAGGGACTGTTTGTTCGAAAAAAAACCACCGGCGACCTACGTGGCGTGAAACGTGTAGTCATACATTACACTGTTATACAAGTTATTTTTTAATAAAATATATTATATAGTAAGAACGATTATTAAGTGATATTCATAGGTACTCATTGAAAAAATATTCATGTAAACACATTCTGTATATTCTTAGTCACTGATATTTTTTCAAGGATGACTTTGCGCTTTTCGCAAAGTGTTCATTCGGCAACTTTTCAGATTAAGCTTCAGTCCGACATTCAAGTATCGTCTACATTTATGAGTACTCACTATGAATCTATCGTCTATTGTATTTGAGACTTTCAAATCAACCTCTTGAATATTTCGGGCTTATTATTCAATTACAAAATATTTTATTAAATTCTTTGGGATCTAAAAATCGAATTTACGACCTATGATACGGTATGCAAACTTTTCAATACAAAGACTAAGCCATACCCGCATGTGTAAGTAATATTTTTTGGTTTGAATAAAATTCTTAGTGTTTTATTTTTCTTAGAATTAAGGTACTAAAATATTGAATTTATTTTTTTATAAAAAATATTTTATGATTATAAATTCTAATAAAGGTACATTCTTTTTTGATCAGCATTATTATAACTTATTTTACAAGTTTTTTACTGAGAGTATTCAGCTATATCGTTTATATTTAATTTAAAAAAAAAAAAAACTTCTTCGTATTAGTATCAATCTGGTGGATTGGTTTGCAACAATATAATCTTGCGTCTCTACCTAGCAATCGGCCGATCCACAGTACAATATGCTCACGCCGAAGGGCGGTAGGCAACTTACTGCACTCGTCGACGCTGCCGCACCGTCGCCCCGAGTGGCGGTGTATATAACTATTGCCAACTGCCAATATGGAGGACACATTGAGGTAGGAAAAACGAACAGAAAATATGTGACGAAAGATTGTTTTACAAGCCATGAAAACGATTCTAATCTCTTTTTTACGGGTTTCTTTCTTTTAGCACTTTTGTGCAGCGGCCACAATTGTTCAGAGGGCACTCACACTGGACTTGTCAGTTGCTAACTGATCATAACCTGAATGAGCGCGTCATCAAGCAGACTTAACTGTCCTCCGGTGTGATGCGGGTGTGAGGCGGGTAAAGTCCAGTGCAGACGAAAGATTGTACATCGAGGTTTTCGTTACCAGTCAGCAAGGGCTATATCATGCTGATGCCAACACATACAACATGTGTATCGATGACAGAAATGTCTTATTATATAAGATTTGCTGTGAATTTGTATGCTTGAATTGTTGTTATAGTTCTAATTTTTCTCTCGTTATCATTCGTCCCATCATCACAATCATCGAATATTCCAGCTAATACGAGTATATTATCATTTAAAGTAATTATAAATGAAAACTCCATTCGTTCAGTGATTATGCATCGCAAATAAAATGCAGTCAATAACTCCTTTTAAGACGGACTAAATCGCTGCATTCGGCAATGCGTTGGTTCGTTCAAGGCTCATAAGATCACCAGCGACCTCGACACGTTTAGACTTTTGGCAACACCTGTACGATATATTGCAAACTGCAGCCACGATCATTACTAATATTAGTATAGAATATAGACACTCAGAGATGACCAACTCACTTAAACAATTGCTGAAATATTTGGAATCGTTTTTTATTGCATTAATTTTAATCCATTTGTTTCATATACGAGGTGGTCCGATAAGTACTTAGCCCATACAAAAAAAACGAAAAATTTGTGTCGATTTATTTTTAATAAAGTCTCCTTATAGCTCGATTTAAGATATACAACAAGTACAACTATGTATGAAACCACTGAGTTTTAATTAATATATATATAATCGAGTCGGAAACAACAGAGTCAGATGCTGTCTGCCCAGAAATGGGCGACGTCGATGGCGTTACTCCCGGCCATCATCAGGTCTACTCGGACACAGCGCACACTCCAGAAGGTGTGACAGGGTCTGCTCCACGCCGCAGTCACATTCAGTCGGGCCGCTGTAAAACTGCCAGGATTTCATTTGTGTCCTCGTCTTGCATACTCCGGTCCGAAGTCTGTTAAGAGACCTCCATATATTCCACCCCTGGTCGTGTCCAGGGGCTATCAGAACAATCCAAGTGATGATAAATTGTAAATGAAATAATGTTAAATTCCACCCATCCTCTATTTTTACTACCATATATACCTTTCTTTAAAGATTATCTGCTGCTTATCTATTTAAAAAAGTTACCCAACGTGCAATGGAGAGATCCATACTCGGAGTGTCACTAAAGTATAAAATCCGTAACGAGGATTTTCGAGACTAGTGGAGACTTTTGACAATGAACAGGACATATCTTTCAAAGATACGATGATCACCGGGGAAAAAAGTATTGGAGTGGCGTCCAAAAACTGGCAAACGGGGCATTGGCCGACCCCCCGCAATATATACTGACTACATCAGAAGATAAGCGGGAGTAGCCTGATGCGGAGAGTTGTATGCGGGAGTCTTACGTTCAACAGTGAACGGAAATAGGCTGATGGTGATTATTATTTATATAGATTCCTTAGCATGTAGTCTTTTCTTATCACTTTCAGATAAGTTATCATTTATGTACAGTTAGTACAAGGTTTGTCATAGCTGCCATGTATCACAGATCCATTGTCAGCCACCTGAGGCTCACACCATTTTCTTCATCAATGAGTTTACGTAATGACTTGTGCTCATATTTTGGAACAAGTGCTAAATGCATCGTTCTGAAATATAACTCATGCGCATGTGTATGGAATACAGATAATTATTATAGAGACTTGACCCCGACGAATACCCACAAATATATTGTTATCATAATTATCACCGCAAAAAGGCATGTAATTGAAAAAAAAAAAACACTTTATTCAAGCGATATTTTTAATACATATTTTTATAATTTATATTTGATATCGTAAATAATAATTAATTAATATAAAAGTATGTACGAGTATGATATATTTTAAAGAAACACAAATAGTATCTGTAAATACATATACTATGTTAAAACGACTTTATGGAAATGCTTATAGGATGAATTTCACAAGTTTTATTTATGTAAACATATACAGGAGAAAGATTATTCTGAGAACAATGAGGTTCTCAGAATAATCAAGGAAGATAGGCAACTAATAAGAACCATCTCAAAGAGGCGAGCCCGATGGATTGGTCACATCATGCGCCACGATGGTCTTCTTCACGATATTGTGGAGGGGATGGTTGAGGGTAGAAACTGTAGAGGGCGCCCTTGACGGGAGTATATGCAGCAAGTATTCGAGGACATGAATTGTAGTGCTTATGCTGAGCTGAAAAGAGTTGCGGAGGACCGAGAGGAATGGAGATCGAGATGCAAGATTCTATTGCTGCAAACCAATCCACCAGATTGATACTAAGAAGAAGATACAGGAGAATACCAACAGATGGTAATAGTAATTCTGAAGTCTCATCAGTGGAATTATTTGACGCTTACCATGGTGCATGTGACTAATCGCTCCATATGGAGTGTTGATCCGCCAACGTCATAGACTACAGCCAGAAAATCACGCATCATCCTTTATTATTAAATAAATAAATAATTGTCAAAAGTATCAAACACTTTGACCACTGAGCTATACCTGCCTGGCAAGTGTGTTTGGAGTGATGCGTTTTGAAACTGCACCTAATGTCATTTAAAGAAACAAGTTGTAACATTTAATTATGTGTGTTTTAAGTAGTTCCACCGTATTTCGTTGACAGACATTTCGTTAACGACGTGGAGCGCACTGGACGTCTGGTGCAATAGATGTCTCGCTAACGTAACCTAAGTTCTTTTGTTAACAAGAACTATGGATCACTGGACACTACGATCACTTGACAAATAGTAAGGTTAGATTAGGATAGGTTAGCAAAACATCCAGTGCACCAATTGTCTCGTGCACCAGACGCCCAGCAACAAGCAACAATGTAAGTAACTCGTAAGTAAAATCTGTATGTTAGTGTACGCTGTAGGTGGGTAGACGTTTGTTTTTGATCATCTATTACACACAAAAACATTATTAAATGAGTGCATAGTAATGAATTGTATGAGTTGTCGTCCTTCACCGATGAGCTCGCAAGTAACAAACGTATAAGCTGCACGTTTCGTATGCATCAGTCTGTAGCGTAATGCGGGCGCTCTAGTGGACTTGCAACCTGATGCAGAATAAGATTCAAATTTATTTTATTACCTTGTTTTGCGGAAGCGCTCGCCGGTCCTGCCAAAAATTCGCAGTGATGTCATACTACAAAAAAAAAACACTTCAACCAAATGAATTTCATACTAAATTGATAATGTATTGCAAAATAATATATGATGCATCTTCAATACTATTATTATGAAGTAAGTTTCATATCTTCTTCGTAGTATCAATCCGGTGGATTGGTTTGCAGCAACAGAATCTTGCATCTCGATCTCCATTCCTCTCGGTCCTCCGCAACCCTTTTCAGTTCAGCATAAGCGCTACAATTCATGTCCTCGAATACTTGCTGTAAATACTCCCGTCTAGGGCGCCCTCTACAGTTTCTACCCTCAACCATCCCTCCACAATATCGTGAAGAAGACCATCGTGTCGCATGATGTGACCAATCCATCGGGCTCGCCTCTCTGAGATGGTTCTTATTAGGTGCCTATCTTCCTTGATTATCCTGAGAACCTCATTGTTCTTGACGTGGTCTCTCCAGGAAATTCCGAGAATTCTTCTGTACGACCACATCTCAAAGGCCTCTAGTCTTTTTTTATCACTTTCAGATAAGCACCATGTCTCACAGCCGTACATTAAGATGCTCCAAACAAGTGTTTTGGCAAGTTGCTTTATGGAGCCCTAAAGAAATATTCTTTGACTCAAGAATTTTGGCTTTTTTATTGAAAGCTAGCCTTGCTTGATGTATTCGACTGTTGACTTCTCTTTTTGTTCTGCCATCCCAGGTGATCGTACTTCCAAGGTATACAAATTCTTTTGCATCTTTAAGGGGTACTCCTAGCATTGATATGTTAATTTTCTGCTGCTCATTGCGGCTTACTCTCATGACTTTGGTTTTTGTGCTGTTTATCTTCATATTGTAGTTGGAATTAAATATGTTTTCCATGGATGTCATCTTCAGTTTCAGCAATCAGAGCAATGTCGTCAGCAAACCTTATAATATCAATCTTTTGGCCATGTATTTTAACGCCCTCTCTATGGCCCATTTTTTCCCTGATGTTATTAATTGCATTTTGTATGTATACGTTGAAGAGTACAGGCGACAGAGAGCATCCTTGTCTCACCCCTTGACGTATTTTTGCTTCCTTTTGGACATTTCCAAGTGATATTATGGCAGCTTCTTCTTTGTAAAGTGAAAATATGAGTCTTCGTTCCTTGTATTTGACTCCAATTTCTTTCATTACATCGAAGAGCTTCTCCCAATCTACTTTATCAAATGCTTTTTCAATGTCCACGAAGGCAATATATGTATCTTGGTCCACTTTTATCCTCTTTTCCAAGATCATACGCAGGGATAAGATTGCTTCTCTGGTTCCCATTCTTTTTCTGAATCCAAATTGATCGTTAGTGAGAGTCTTTTCAATTTTTGGTTCAATTCTATAAACAGGTGAATACTGAACTTATATTTTTGCTGTTCCTTGTTCGGCAGTTGTTTATAATCATATAAATTTAAGGAGATTGAGTGATTACTCCGATGCTTGCGAGGCTTGGACTAATCATTTCTTAGGGGCTGTTTACCCCGACTATGTGGTTCAGTCGAGGGAAAGAAGGATCATCAGCATCTGACCTATCCTTGAATACGGCAGTCACCTTTGGATTGGAGCCCCAAAATAGCTTCTGAACTTTGTTTGATTAACAACGACACTCTTACGTCTAACCTGTAATCAATGGTTCACTTAGTATTTTCTACCGTTATTACCGCGGTCGCTGCTTAGGAACTTAAATAACTAATACCTCTTGCACCCACCCACAACCGACAAATTCATCTTACACTTGCCAAACATCCATACAAAGTTAATGTGTGTCGATCAAGAACTGGCAGTTTCCAAAGTTCCTTCCTTAATACCACTGGTAGGCTGGATGCTCTTCCAGCGTCTGTGGTTCCTCCTTCCTACAAACTGGATTTCTTCAAGAAACAGATAAATATACACTTGCAATCTCCCCAACCGACACACAAACACGAACACAACACACGTTTCCGGCATGCAGCGTCCAGCCTCCCTGGCTGAGCGTCATAGATTACATAAAAAAAAATCGTTTTTACTTCGTCGGCTTTGAAAACAAACTGAATGAGCGCACTAAGCATCAATGAAACTGCACAATTGCTAAAAAGCGTTTTATATTAATCATGTTCCAAGCGCATCAATTAAATTCCATTGAATGGATAATGCACTTGGAATGGCATTGCAGAGAATGCAAATAAGCGGCTCATTTTGGCTCTAATGCACCTTGAATATTAATACTTACACAGTCGATCAATACGCGGCATTAATTAATTATTTAATGTATTAATATTTGTATTGGTGATTATTACATTTGCTTGGGTCAAGGTGGGATTCGAATCCCTATCACAGCAATCGTTAAAACATAATAATATAATAAAAAAAATTAAAACAAAAATATTTTTAATTTTTCCGTATATACTTGTATATGTATATGTAATCGTATCGGTATTTTAGGCAAGGAACTTTAGAAACTACCAATTCTTGGTCGACACTCATTAACCGTGTATGGATGTTCTGCAAGTCTAAGACGAGTTTGGCGTTTGTGGGTGGGTGCATGAGGAATTAGTTCTTTAAGTTCCGAAGAGCAGCGACCGTGGATTTACTTAAAGATATGTATTCATCATCATCATCATCAGCCTGTGTCCGTCCACTGTTGTACGTAGGCCTCCCGCATGAGTCTCCATCCTCTTCGATCCTCCGCCTTCCGCATCCAGGTCACTGCCGCTATTCTTCTTATATCGTCAGTCCATCTTGTAGGGGGTCGGCCAATGCTTCGTTTGCCAGTTCTTGGGCGCCATTCCAATACTTTTCTTCCCCATCGACCGTCGTCTCTTCGACAGATATGACCTGCCCATTGCCACTTGAGTGTGCCTATTCGTTGGGTAGCATCCACTACTTGAGTTCTTCTGCGTATTTCCTCGTTTCGGATTCTATCTTTTAGCGACACTCCGAGCATGGATCTCTCCATAGCACGCTGGGTGACTTTTATTTTATGGGTAAGACTTGCTGTCAGATTCCACGTCTCTGCGCCATAAGTTAATACAGGGAGGACGCATTGGTTAAACGCCTTAGTTTTAAGGCATTGCGGAATTTTCGCTTTAAAAATGTACTTTAGTTTTCCAAATGCTGCCCATCCCATTTGTATGCGCCTGTCGATTTCTTTTGAGAAGTTATTTCACCCTAGTTGTATTACTTGTCCCAGATAGGTATAGTCGTTTACAACCTCTATTTCTGTTCCTCCAATGGAAATAGGATCAAAGGTCTGTGAAATATGACTATTAATCATGGCTTTTGTTTTATCCATGTTCATTTTCAGACCAATTTTGTTCGACGCTTCATTGAGGTCGTAGAGCATGTCATGGAGCTTGTTAGGTGATTCGGCTATTAGCACTATGTCATCTGCAAATCGGAGGTGAGAAATGTACTCTCCGTTAATATTTATTCCACATTTTGTCCAGGATAGCAGTTTTAGAAGAGTTATATACAGTATTCTATGATGGTCACCTTTTAGTGTTTCACATAGGCGAGCCGATATATTCGAATGTCATAAAACCCACACGAATGACTTCTTCGGTCAGAATTTTCTTAATTTTTTTTTACAAGAAATAAAACATTTAAATTCTTAAAATTGTGCAGAATTCGCAACAATGCAATTTGAGGTAAATTCGTAAATAAAAAAAACGGCTGAAATAATACAATATTTCTTTACAAACATACCGCCAAAGAAACACCTTGTTTCTATACTCATTTGTATTATGCCATACATGGTTATGCAAATAAATTCATATACAGCGGAATGGTACTTGTTGGTACATAAAATATTGTAGCGTATAATAATCAGGTGGCTTTAAATATTTCTACAGTATTATATAATAGTTAACATTTCAGATTTTTAATATTCTGGGGACGTAAATTTATTTTTATATAATTTTTTCAATGTTTTCAGCATTCACTTTGAGATCCATTATAAATGGTAAATATAAATTTATTTACATTTTTATTTTATTTTATGTAAACGCATGCAGGAGAGCACACCCGGTCAAGAACAGTGCACTCTATGACGCTCAGCCAGGGAGGCTGGACGCTGCATGCGGGAAACTTGTATTGTTTTCGTATTTGTGTGTGGGTTGGGGAGATTGCAAGTGTATATTTATCTGTTTCTTGAAGAGATCCAGATTGTAGGAAGGAGGAAACACAGACGCTGGAAGAGCATTCCATAGCTTACCGGTGGCATTAAGGAAGCTGCCAGTTCTTGGTCGACATATATTAACTGTGTATGGATGTTCGTATACCTTGTATTTTTACATGGATCACGTCAGATAATAAAATTATTTACAATATTTAGAAATATATAATGCCATTAATAAGAAAGAAGAAATAATTAATAATCAAGTAAATGCCTTATGTAATTCACCAATTTAATAAAAAACCGTTACATAAATTAGTAAAAAAATAATATTTACTAAAAAACTACAAAAAAAAAATTCCTAAATATTATTTTTTTCTTCATCCTTGCAACCCTATCTATCTCCCTCTCTTAAAGACTCACTTCTACCCCCTCTCATGAACAAAATGGGTTAGACCACAAAGTAGTATAGCAGCTCAGTTATCTTTTTAACAAAAAGAAGGATTGAGAAAGGCTAGTTAGTCGAAAGTGCAGTCTCCTTATAGAGAACTTATCTTACGTGATCCATGTAAGGTAAGGCACACAAGGTAAATAGATAAATATTTATATTTCGATATATTTTTGTAATCATCAAATGCCCCAAAAAGTAGGATCCATGATGAAACATTAGTCATAGTCGTTGTGGTTGAAAAATAATCTCTTTAGTTTTTAGAAAAGCTGTGATAATTATCAAACTGCTTAAAAATAAATTAATATTTGTTAAATTAATCAAAAATTAAATCACATCTAGTTCGAATCAGCCTGTTTATTATGCGGATACGTACTTTATTATTTTAGTGACCAATTTGCATCGCGAATCTTTTTGTTGAGCACATTTCGTTTGGTTTTTATATGACCAAGGCCGATGTTTTTTTTGCTCTTGCACTGTGTGCACCTAGCTTTATTGGCGTGCATTTGCATAAATGCATTAAACCAGAGATTCTTCAACTGCGAAAATCATTGTTGAGTCTCTCAACATTTGATCATAAGAATTATACTTCTTGACTAACAAAAAATATTTTAAGTTATGCCATTACTCAGACTTAGCAAATTTAGATAAATCAATTTTTCATTGACATTAATTGAGTCGTCACAGGCTGCCTCAAACCAACACTCACTTCAAAACTATACCCCTTGGCTGGTATCGCACCACCGAACATAAGACACAAAGTCATATGCGCCGAAGAAATGCGTAAAGCAATCAACCAACCGTCCCACTGCTTGTATAATCAGATACCCCCAACATCCAGACTGAAGTCGCGAAGCAGCTTTCTGAGATACACACAACCTCTCACATCCGGCCCTGAAAATGAGAGACTCCAGCTCTGGAAATAAGTCGCATCAGAGGATTTCATTACTCCAAAGGATGGCATCCTAACTGGCAAGAACCTTGACTGGTGGACCTGGAAATCCCTGACCAGATTAAGAACCGGAGTTGGTAGAACAAAGGACAACCTAGAGCGGTGGAGAATGCTGGGGCTTGAGGTGGCAGGGAGAGACACTATTGTGCGACTGTGGAGACATGCAGACCGCCTCACACCTAAGATCCTGATCCATGTGCCCAACAAGCTGCACACCTCAAGCCCAAATGCTAGGCAACACACGGACTATCGATGTTACCAGATACTGAGCAGAAATAATTTGACGTCGCTGACACGAAGAAGAATGACATTAATTAACTCAACGTCTTAAAGCACTATTA
Source organism: Glossosoma conforme (assembly GCA_022606575.1). NCBI lineage: Eukaryota > Metazoa > Arthropoda > Insecta > Trichoptera > Glossosomatidae > Glossosoma > Glossosoma conforme. Next base: position 2,077,450 of record JAGTXR010000049.1, read on the forward strand.
AGCATTGTTTCAAGTTAAAATGTATACTTTGAAAAAGTAAGTAATTTCTCGTTACTGTGTCTTCAATTTTGCCCAAGAACTGGCAAACGAAGCATTGGCCGACCCCCTACAAGATGGACTGACGATATAAGAAGGATAGCGGGAGTGACCTGGATGCGGAAGGCGGAGGATCGAAGAGGATGGAGACTCATGTATGAGCGTCCTACGTTCAACAGTGGACGGACACAGGCTGATGATGATGATGATGATGACTGTGTCTTCAATAATTATTTATTTATTTATACCTCATTCGTTCACAACACAAAACTTTTAAAACAATTATATATTTTTTTATAAATTTCTTTCGCTCCTCTTTGTCGGCTTTCTTTTGTTAAAGAAATTGTAAAACAAGACTTTACAATAAGTTGGCTATAAGATGCCTGCATTGTCCTGAAAGAAACTAGCACAAGACTCTTTACGACCTCCATAAAACCTTATCTGAAAGCTTTCCTGGTAAGATATACTGAAAGGAACCACCCCAATTCGTTTCTGAAACGAGGGTAACATTTTTTGTGTCGAAATTCGCGCAAAATCTCATGGAAAAGAGGCATAAATATTTTCGCAGTCTCTGAACAATGTGTTCGCTCGCAAAAAACACTTAAAAAGTCGTCAATAGACGACGTGAGTGTGTTTTATAATTGTTAGGAGTGTTGCTTTAAGGCCATCGTTTGTCAAAGCCCGAATTGACAAGGTAAAATGCAGTCCGCAATAAAATAATGCATCTGCGCAGGTATTCGCGCACTTGAAACGTTTTTTGAAGAAACGATCGTAAATAGTTTTTAAAAAATGTTCTAAAATACTTTCTAAAATGTCGCATTTTTTGCTTGTTTGATTTTTGCAAAGATTTCCATTGAGCATCTTTTGTGCGTTTGCAAATGTTTATTTTTTACGTTTTTTGCGTTCGGAGAAAACTTTCCCGTTTATTGTGTTTGTTTTATGAAACGCTTACCTACATTTTTGAATCGCACAATCGCAAATGAAGTCATTCGGAAACGGTTCTGTTATTCAAAAACATTTATCTCTACAAATAAGCAACACATAAATAAGTAAGTTATAAATACCTAGCCCGATATTTCAAATATTTCTTCTTTGAAACGTACTGTAAATCTTATTCGGTATCACCAGTCGACAACGGAACTGGTTATACCTGAAGTCACCCTGCGGCTGAACATGTGGAGAAGAGCAACTGAGGGGAATAGTTGGATTGCCCCGAAATAGGACCTAGCCTCTGGACACAACCAGGGGTGGTGTATATTGAGGTCCCTTAACAGACTTTGGACAGGAATATGCAAGACGAGGACACAAATGAAAGCCTTGCAGTTTTACAGCGGACCGACTGAATGTGAATGCGGCGTGGAGCAGGCCCTGTCTCACACCATCTGGAGTGTGCGCTGTGTCCGAGTAGCTGCAACCAGGAAGACCTGATGATGGCCGAGATTGACGCCATCGACATCGCCCACTTCTGGGCAGACAGGATCTGATCCTGTTGTTTCTGTCACGATTATAAATATATATAATCTTATTTATCCAAATTATTTGAACTCTTGTAAAGTATGTTCTTACGAAGGGCTAAATTGAATTTAAAAATATATTTTCGTTACTACATATGATTAAAATACTAGTTTTTAATCTTACTTGTAGGTACCAAAAAAGCATATTTGTATATTGTGAATTTGATTTAATTTTATATATTGAAATACGTGTATATATACATTTTTCCCCTCCAGATCCATTCCCTATGAATTCAATTTCAATTCAATTCAATTTTGTTTATTTTGCCTTTCAGAAACATTACAAATTATGTTAACTCAATTCATTTCTGAAGTACAATAAAAAAAATAAAAAATTAATATCATATATACAAAAATAGGTACTTATGATTAAGTACTATGAACAAAGCAATAAAGACAAGCAACAGAAGGTCCCTATGCTTATCAGACAGACGAAGCCAACCAATTATCCCTCCAAAGAAACTCTTGGAGTTCTTGTCTGAATTGGGCCTCTCTTACGTGAAAAATATCAAAATCCGAGGCGATTTGGTTAAACAGCCTGATCCCTCTCCCAAGAGGCAAAGTCTCTGGCAGGTTAGTGTTACTCTTAAGGAGAGCGAACAACCTATGCTATGAAGAACATATGGTCACCACAAATTTGCATGTTTGCTAAAATATATGAAAGTTGATTTACATTGTTAAGTTTTGTCGTTTTATAAGCGGTGCAGGCATTAGAGAACGTTAGAATATTGCAAAAAAAAAAAACTTTTTACACATACCCACATTTTAGAGTTTATAAGTGAATTCATATTACTTAAACTTAATTTGGGTTTGAACCCGTAACATTACGCATTAAATTCAATTCAAAATATACAACCCAATGAAGTCGTACTTTTTAGCATCGGTTGTCGGCATATGCCGTCAAAAATTCCCCGATCTTTGACATCGGTTGACGTGATACATCGTTTTGCTACTTTCAGTACTCACTGTGACTTCTACGGTAGGAAAGTGGAAGTGCAGTCATTCCCTTTATTTTATCAACCCACGTGTATTATTTACAGGAATCTGTAAAGCATGTAAGTAATACTGCAACGCACTGCACGCAGGCCAGCCAGCCAAACGACTAAAGCGATTGCAGTCGTTACAAAACGCAGCGGCACGACTAACGCGCCCAAATTCTGTCACATTACCCCAATACTACACCGACTGCATTGGTTGAGAGTTTCGGCTAGAATCCAGTACAATTATGCCTCTTAGCTTACAAGGCACTCAACGGAACTGCACCGGACTATCTGACAGAACTTATCAAGCCTTCAGAAATAAGCGCGCGTAGAGAGACACTCAGATCGGCTAGAGCAAATAGAAGCACCCTGCAGCTGACGGGAGGTAGTCCTAGCACGGTCTTTGGCAATCGGGCTTTCAGCTACGCGCCACCAATGGCCTGGAACTCGCTACCGGAAAGCATAAGAGCGCTTAAAGCGGAGGCATTCTACAGAAGCAGACTCAAGACCCACCTTTTTACTCAGAGAGGCAAAGAAGCGCTTTTGGAATGATCATTCGGTCATAAAAGAGCGCTATACAAATACTAATATAATAATAATAATAATAAATATCGTAAGGTTTTGTCACAGGAGCGATTTTTCTGAAAGCGACATGTGTCAATGCCACAACGTGTTAAATACAATAGTTTTTTATGCATCATCTGATAGCTGAAGAATAAAAGAACCAATGTGATATATTAAAATAGGTCAGATAATTACATTTATGCAAATACTAGTTTTAAGCAAAAAAAAAATGGTTTGAAAAATTCATGCCGTATTGACAGTATAATTTGTATTCCACGGAGCCGCAACGTAAAAAAGGTGTTTTATTTTAATAAAAAATTTCATTCGCAATAAATACATTTCTATGAAATAAAGTTATAAGCGTGTTTATAAGTATTTTTTCTTAATTGTTGTATATATTTATATTTAAAGCACGTGGAAGAACAAGTATTGAAATAATTGGCCAATTATTTTTTAAGGATAACGACATTTTTTAAATAGTTAATAAATGTTCAGTGAACGTGCATAGCAAATTATTACATGTGCTGTCAAAGTCAATACTGAATAAATGTACGAGCTAACATTAATTAATTCAAAGTATTCTTAGGACATTGAATAAAATTTCATATTTGCAGCGAGTCTCCTTGTTCCGAATTATGGAATCTATCCACAAACTAATATATCTATTTAATGAGTTTTTTTTAAATCTAAATACTATCTTGTGCTTTAGATGTGGTATTGTTCCCCAGGGATGGAAAAAAAACCCTTGTTCACCCAGTTCCAAAAAAAGGAGACCGAAGTGAGCCCACAAACTATCGCCCAATAGCCATCACATCACTACTTTCCAAAGTGATTGAACGTTTAATTAACAGCCAACTTCTAAACTACTTAGAGAAGAATGATCTTCTGTGCGATCGGCAATATGGCTTCCGCCGTAGTCGATCGTGCGGCGATCTCTTGGCATATGTCACTCATGTTTGGGAGAAATCTGTCGAATGCTATGGAGAAACGCAAGCTGTTGTTCTGGATATCTCCAAGGCGTTCGATATAGTCTGGCATCGCGGTCTGGTGAATAAATTACCGTCTTATTGTCTAACTCCCTCCCTGTGCTTCTGGATTGAAAACTTCTTGAGTGATCGAAGCATTATCACTGTTGTAGATGGCTTTTTTTCTTCCTGCCATAAAATCAACTCGGGAGTTCCACAGGGCTCTGTGCTGTCGCCCACTCTTTTCCTTCTGCATGTGAATGATTGGATTCAATGCGCAAACATTCACTGCTATGCCGACGACAGCACTGTCCATGAGATTATTATCTTCCATAAACCTCCGAAACATTTGGAACTATCTGCTGCTAGGGAATCTCTGGTGGAGAAGATGAACATGTCTCTTGAAAGGGTTTCACGATCGGGTGACCTCAACCTCGTCAGTTTCAACTATGTCCTATATTTCTTCCTTCCTACAATCTGGATCTCTTTAAGAAACAGATAAATATACACTTGCAATCTCCCTAACCCGTATTGTCTCAAGACATCTCTGCACTCTGAGGTCGAGATGAAAACATATAAAGTTCGTAAAAGACAAAATCCAGGCATAGAGCACAGTTGAAGAAAATGCAATTTTAGTATCCGTGGCACATTTAGGTTATTTTTTAGATGATAACCTTACGCTCCCCAAGCCTGTAGCGTTAATTTATAAGGGATGGCTCATGCTGTTAGCAGAAGGTGGTGACCTATTCATGTTTGATCCGCGTTTGATTTTGCTTAACTTCATGTTACATACACGATGTGTTTAAATGTATCTTATATAAGAACCAGACTGTCACCAGGCGTAACCAAGTCGTTTACCTTGTTTGATTAGAAAAACCAGGTCCGCATTGAGCTATTATATAATTCATTTATTTTACATATCACACACCTAAATACATCAACATAATGCGTTCGGCTGACGAAGACTTTGCTAATGGATAATATAATTATAATAAACATTTATTTATTTACCTTAGTTATACATGGATCTCATTGGGTGTGACCTCTGTTTCGGCGACTACAGTTTTGACTAACTCGTAGCCTTCCTCAATCCATCACTGTCAAGAGACAACTCTGCTGTATGATGCTTTCTTAAGTGATCGAACACATTCAAACCTAAGCAGAGGCCATACCCAACATGATCCATATAAAAACAAGGTAAATAAATAAATGTAATTATCTCAAATTGAATGTTGAAAACATTGAAAAAATAAATATATTTTGCTAGTAAGTATCTTACGATTGAACTGCACCTTTGAACCAAATAGTTCAGCCCTCGGGGAGCTTCTGGCTAATTAATCGATCTCCTTAAAAATCTTGTCCCAAAAAAAAAACGGCTTATTTAAAATATTAAAACATGAATAAAATAAGTAAATTCGTATTTAAATACAGCTATAAATACATAAATATATATATGATATGGTGCTTATCTGAAAGTGATAAAAAAAGACTAGAGGCCTTTGAGATGTGGTCTTACAGAAGAATTCTCGGAATTTTCTGGAGAGACCACGTCACGAATAATGAGGTTCTCAGGATAATCAAGGAAGATAGGCACCTAATAAGAACCGTCTCAGAGAGGCGAGTCCGATGGATCGGTCACATCATGCGCCACGATGGCCTTCTTCACGACATTGTGGAGGGGATGGTGGAGGGTAGAAACTGTACAGGGCGCCCTAGACGGGAGTATTTGCAGCAAGTATTCGAGGACATGAATTGTAGCGCTTATGCTGAGCTGAAAAGGGTTGCGGAGGACCGATAGGAATGGAGATCGAGATGCAAGATTCTGTTACTGCAAACCAATCCACCGCATTGATACTACGAAGAAGATATGTTTCATAGATTATATATAAATACAATACTGTATCCTGTGCCAAACATAAAATATTTATTTTAGATTTTTATTAACATTGTAAATTGCTTAAAAAATTTACTACTTCATTCTAAGTACCCATATTAATATATGAGTATTTTAAAAAAGTATTGAAGTAAAAATAAAATGTAATGTTTAAAAAAGTATAAAAAAAAATTGATTTGATGTATAATATTATATACTACATTATATTATATATAATTTGTGTTCAAAATAAAATTAATGAAATTCATGAATGGCAGGTAACAGTCTAATGACGATCACGGATTAACACTCTACATGCTGCGATTAGCAATACTTAATCCTTTCGCATCGGTTGTCAATATATGCCGTCCAAGATTCCCCTACCGTTGACAGAGCCGTCACATATCGTTTTGCTACTTTCAGTACTCATTGTGACATCTACGGCAGGAACTTGGAACTGCAATCATTCGCTTTATCTAGATGTATTATTTACAGGAATCTGTAAAGCATGTTATTAAATATCGTTAAATTTCGTCACAGGAGCGATTTTTCTGTAAGCCACATGTATCAATGCCACCACTTGTATGAAGTTATATAAGAACGTTTGGGAAATATAATAGTTTTTTATGCATCATCTGATAGCTAAAGGATACAAGAACCAATGTGATATTTAAAAATAGGTCAAATCAGTACTTTTATGCTTCAAATACTAGTTTTAAGCAAAGAAAATGGTAGAAAAATTCACGCCGTATTGACAGTATAATTTGTAATCCACCGAGCCGTAAGGAAAGGGTTAACAAAATTTTAAGCGTCATAGAATACAAAGTTAAGATTTCTTCGTCACCGACTGTCGGTATTCTCCTGGAAGTGTATACATAACAAACTGATAAATAATTTAGTCTACGAGTTTTATCACCACAATTAGTAATACATCATGTTTTTAGCAACCCCATTGTAATTTTGATGTCGCTCTTAGGATAATATAATTACTCTCGATGCGGCCCTGGTAAAAACAAGGAGTATATGAATGAACATTTCATGCTAAAATAAATTTATTATTTTTCATAATCAAGCTTCCAGTACAACATTAAAATTCGCATGCTTATAACCTAAGAGCGTATCTCATACCGACCTAAGAACAACGTAAGCCCTTACGTGACTAGCTATGCAAACGTACAGTATGCCATATTTACGTGAGTCGGTGAGGCCGTGACTATTTATTACTTCATTGATATTTATATTATTAATATAGTTCACGCATATAAAGGATGATGTTTATTAATAAAAAAATCACAGACATCATAAAAGTACACTCGTCAAGTTACTATATATCAAACATTATAAAATATTACATTAAATTTTAAAAATTCATTATGGCTTATATTTTATACAATAAATAAATAAATTGTAAATATTTTACACGATTTATTTTATCACTTTATTAAATTTTACCTGCTTCAAGACCGCATCACATAGGATAATAATTAAATCTTCTTGATGGGCCTAGCGGTGTTTCTCTCTGAACAATTGTGGGTACTGCACATAAGTGCTAAGTAAAAAGAGCCTTCAAAATAGATTAAGAACACTGTCAATGTATCAAAGTGATTAAGAAATAGACTATTATTGATAATGCTAACAAAGTTAGTATATGCATAGAAAATATTTTTGTAGCCAAAAAGTCTGCATGCTTGATAGGGCCGTGGCATTTGACATGGAACTGAAAATATTCTCTTTTTATAACAAAAGGAACTGATCACAGATCATAAATATTAATTATTTTTTATGATCTGTGGAACTTACTGTCCTAAGCCTGCAGTATATATATAATCGTGTCGGAAGCAACAGGGTAAGATCCTGTCGATGGAGTTACTCCCGGCCATCATCAGGCCTTCCTGGGTGCAGCTACTCGGACACAACGCACGCTACAGAAGGTGTGACAGGGTCTGCTCCGCGCCGCAGTCACATTCAGTCGGTCCGCTGTAAAACTGCCAGGCTTTCATTTGTATCCTCATCATGCATACTCCGGTCCGAAGTCTGTTAAGGGACATCCATATATTCAATCCCATGTCCTGTTCAGGTAAACCTGCACCTGCAGTAACAGTATATGATACGGAGTCTGGGATAGAGCCAAATACAATGACACCCTTACGTCTAATCTACAATCAATGGAACACAGACGTAAGGTTGGTTCTCTTAGTCTTTTCTACCGTTATTACCACGGTCGCTGCTCTTCGGAACTTAAAGAACTAATTCCTCCTGCACCCACTCACAGCCGACAAACTCGTCTTACACTTGCCGAACATCCAAACACGGCTAATATATGTCGACCAAGAACTGGCAGCTTCCAAAGTTCCTTCCTTAATGCCACCGGTAAGCTATGGAATGCTCTTCCAGCGTCTGTGTTTCCTCCTTACTACAATCTGGATCTCTTCAAGAAACAGATAAATATACACTTGCAATCTCCCCAACCCACACACAAACACGAACACAACACACGTTTCCCGCATGCAGCGTCCAGCCTCCCTGGCTGAGCGTCATAGAGTGCACTGGTCTTGACCGGTTGTGCTCTCCTGCATGCGTTTACATAAAAAAAAAAAATGGGGAGTTATTAGGGTTTGAAATTTAATTTATTTACTTTAAACTTGTTGTTAAAATCAATAAATATGTTATTGTTTTGTAAAATAAAATATAAAAAATAACATATAAATATTAAATAAGAAGATCGAATTTCTTAGTCACACTCACAAATAGCGTACGAGAAAGATGCATCGGAGCAGGAATGTAAGCGTTTACTTCATTGGAGTTCACTCTACCCTACAAACACTTTTTTATTTGTTACGTAGATTTGTAATCAAGTGCTTACAGCGATTTTACTGACATCAGTATGATATAACCCTTGCTGACTGGTACCGAAAACCTCGATATACAATCTTTCGTCTCTTATTTCTGTTCGCTTGTCAGACATGAATGTGTTCGACATACTGGCATTTTGAGTGCCGCCCTTCGGCGAGAGCAAATAGTATTGTGGCTCGGCCTAATGCTGTGACTAGGTCGAGCCATACGTTTGTAAAGTTTATCGTAAATATATGCCAATGTGCTTCAGAAAAGTCTTTGTTTTGCTAACCTGCTCCTCATCATGCCCCCGCGCGACGGAGTAACAACCTTTTGAAAAAGAGGAGGATGTTATTAGATATAAGGGTCTCTTTTATTGTATGTTGTTATTGGAGGTAAGGCCGCCTCTTAGGAATAAATAGTGCAAGTCTTGGGAGCATCGGGCAAATCATACGGTCTTTTGAAAACGTTTACAAGAAGGTTGGCTGTAGACTAAAAACTAAGGGTAAAACTTGAGTGGAAAGCTTTTTTTCAGTAGCGCAACATGATGATGATATTTAAAACCAGTTTCTTAAACCATCGATTAATATATTTTTTTCTTTTTGTTTCCAGAATCACAGATGCAGTCTCTTGAAGAACCGTCAGCTGATCGACTATTAGAATTGTTCATAGTCTTTTGAATATCTTCACATCCTGAAGATAAATATGCGAAGAAGAACTGTTAATATATGAAAAATATCTTCAATTTAACACGTTTAACGCCACGTAACGTTTTAAATGCATTCGAATCAGAGGCACCAAATAGGTCACATTCAATGTTAGTTAAAATTCCATTAAAATTATTCCAGTGGCGTAGAGGGATTGTTTGTTCGAAAAAAAAAACGTAGTTCACCGGTGACCTACGTGGCGTCCTGTTCAACAACAGCGTAGGTCACTGGTGACCTACGTGGCGTTAAACGTGCGCACTTTCAGCAACTGAAATCAACTTACAAATTACTGAAAAATAAATATATAAAAATATGAAAGAACAAAATGTATTTAACATTATGTGACTTTAATCATTTTAAATATGAAATATATACATTTTGTCGATTTATTTAATTTTTTCTCCATCTTAAAACTGTTTACTATAAAAAATAGTGAAAATAAAAAATCAAATCGTTGTAAAAATGTGGTCTTTTAATAATTATTTTAGAATAATATAGTTCAATATTAAGTATATTTTTTTGATATATAATTACTGACTCTGGATCCTGGAATGAGCATTGGCTTCATAGTATTATATAAATCGAAATACATTTAGTATGTGAAAAAAATGTCGTTGGGGAACTTGGTATCTGTAGTACAGAATTACTGATTTGTTGACTATATGATATATCTACTAAGCGGATATGTAAGAAAGAGTAAATAAATTTATGATATTTAACCTTTCCCCTGCCAGACCAATTGTGCAAGAAAGACCCCCATAGGCCATCAGTTTTCAATGTCAGAAAAGTCATTTAAAAAAATCAACAAGTGCTTAATATAATGTTATTTAATGTAAACTTACCGAATTTGGATGTTTTTCCCCTTTTCCATTAGAATAGACACACTTAATTGATAAATAATGTTGTGATAATTTATACGAACAGGGTTGTCACAAACTGTGTAGTTTAATAATGATCTGGCGAGTTAACTCGTCCGTGGCCTGGCGGGACCTAACGAGTTTGGCGAGTTAACTCGTCCGCGGCAGGGAAAGGGTTAAGAGAGGTTATCTCGAAAGAAAATCAACAATAGTACTTTTGTCAGATCTGTCCTTTTAACGTTTTCCTTGTCTGTTATGTGTAACTATAATAAAACACATAGTTTCTACAAACTAAAATATCTCAATAAATATTATAAATTTTAGCTTCAGATTTTATGAAATTCTTTTACTAAAAATTTAATTATATTTAAATTAAGTGATTTTTATTTTTTTATAAGAATATATGTTTTTAGGACTGTGCTTCTTTGTTCAGCAACCAATTAAAGGTGTTGGCAGTAAGTTAAATCAATTGTCAATAAATAAAATTAATCGGCAGTAGACTAAATAAATGAGAAGTATCCAATGGGTCAGAATAAGAAATGGCATTCATACATTCAATATTGGTAAAAAAATATTTAAAATGAATGAATTATTACCCCATAGAATGGAAATCTAACTGATTATTAATTACCATACATTAATTATTTCCAACCAATTTTTATTAGTTTTCTACTGAAAATTGTTGATTGTAACTTAACTTTTGAGGTATTTATTACTAACCATTTGATAAATAACAACTGCATAATAATTGAATTAAATACAGCCAAAATAATAGTTGCCATCTTAATACTTTCTGTTAACGAACTTATTAAAAAAAAAATTAACTGCCAATGAAGACTGAAAGAAATGTATTATTTGATTATTATTTTTACTAATCAATTAATAAACATTAAATTAAATAATTTATGTCCATTGTTATGATTATATTGAATTAAAACCTTTTTAGATTATTTAAAAAAAAAAACGTAAATATTCACATAATAGAATTAAACCTTTTGTAACGCATTTTGTATATTTTATACTTTATATAATAATAACTATACATAGTTTTTTTTTTCGTTTAGGAGCTATCGAATTGCATGATATATATTTTTTCAAACGAAATTGTTGGTCATTATGAATTATACATTATAAATTAAATACGTACCCTCTTTAAGGGTTGGACAAGCATACAATTCTGATCGCTTAAGTGTGTAACCCTTAGTTAATTTGATCATTTGAATTATTAAATAAACTAAGCATTATTATCATCATCATTATCCTGTAACAATATTAATCAAATCAATTATATGCTAATGAATAATGTATTATTTAATGTGTGTTATAAATAAATACGTAAATTAACTTAAACTATTATTAATTCCAGTAATATAACAACATGTTTTATTAAACTTCTCATTATTAAAATAGATTTATGTTTAACGGATCCGCCGCATTTCGTTCCCAGTCAATTCGTTTAACGACTCATCGGTAACGACTGTATGTTTGGTGCATGGACACGTGGTGCACGGGACAACTGGTGCACTGGATGTTTCGCTAACCTAACCTAACTCAAGATATTTCGTTAACGAGACTTTTGGTTCTCTGGACTCTGCGATCACTGGAACAATACTTAGGTTAGGTTAGGTTAGGTTTGAGACATCCAGTGTAATAGTTATCTCGTGCGCCACATATCCAGGGCGCTTCATGTCGTTACCGATGAGTCGTTTAAAAAATTCTTTGGGGACGATAGGTCGTGACACCTTGTTATACGTATTTCTTAAAAATAAATCTATTTTACAACGAAACATTGAGTATGTAATTACCATTAGGTAAGTATGATTAAAGTATATTTTGTAAACATTATTTTCTTAGTGTATTATATATCATATATTATATATATACTCGTAAATATATATCAAATTCTAATAATCTATTTATTTAAAAAATGATTTTCATTGTTATAATATACTTAAAGTTACTTCATTGAAAGTATTATTATTAATAAATGTTATTGAATTTTATTCATTGTTATTATTAAACCTATTATTGTCAATTGAGACGGAGAAAGAGTTTAAATTATCTAAGTGAATATACAGAGCAATTTTTAAGCTGCAGTTGCTCCAATGAAGTTAACCTTTTAATTCCTCTTACACTTACCTTCAGCCAACAGACACGTCTTATCCCTGCTGAACACAGTAAATAATTCACATTAAATGGTTCCTCAGCATTTCGTTCCCAGAAAATTCGATCAGCGAATTATCAATACGGCGTGAGGCGCACTAGATGTCTGGTACATGGGAAATTTGGCGCACGGGACAACTGGTTTACTGGATGTCTCGCTAACCTAACCAGACCTAACCTAACTAATTTCACTAACGAAACTATGTTTAGATCTATGGACTCTACGATAGCTGGATAAATTATTAGATTAGGTTAGGTTAGCGAGACAGCCAGTGCAACGTCTAGTGCGTCCCACGTCGTTACCGATGAGTCGTTGAAAGAATTTCCTGAGTAACACTCGTGACACCACATTAAATGTATACTGACAGAGAACAGTAAATTTTTTAATAACATTTCCTAAGAGCCATAAATTTCCCATGTAAAAACAAGGTAAATAAATAAATATTAATATAATACGTACATTTTTCTAGCAGTGTCGAGCCGTTCTAGATGAACGTCATAGATCCCACTATTTACGACCAGCAGTGCTGTCCCGCATATGCTAGTTTTCTTAAATTGATTTTTTTATTCTATTTTTTTCTCTTAAAAAAAATGTAGAAAAAAATATAATGTTGCGAATTGTACCATGCAAGTTACACACAAGGTCACAATATACGTCTGAGAAATAGTTGAAGAACGTAGGAGCCTATTCCATGTCAGCCTCGTTAACAGCTCTTGTAGCCCTGACGATTTTTCTGATGACGTTTAACAGTAAGGGACCGTCAGAACTAAGGAGCAATTCAGGTAAATCCTCCCAAGAAACGGTAGAGACTCCCAGGCGACAACACAGAATGCGTCTCTTGTTCTCATGGATGATGCACTCAACGAGAGAGTGTCTCACCGTCTGTCGCATGCCTGGATCACATGGACATGCGTCGCAAGAAGAGAGGCCAAATCTTTTTATGAATTCTCTGAAAATTCCAAGTAAGTTTTCGATGCATATGCTAGCATATACTTGCATAACTAAATCTAGACTGGCAGAAAATTGGAGATTTGAAATTAACGATTATGGCTTTTAAGTGTCATTTTTAATGTTTGTTTTGTAGTTTTTAAGTGCATTTAAATCTTCTAAATTATCTTTTTTTTTGTAAAATGACATTTGATCAGCCTGTATTTGATTTTTCTAATTATTATTAATTCAATTGCCATATTCAAACGCTATACAAGTGGTCTGAATATGGAGTGTTCGATATTATGCAGAATATTTGGCCTTGCGCATTACTTCATAACTGGTGGCTTATACGATCATAGCCGGCCGAGCATATTTTATGTCTTCTTTTTATGCATTTTTGGTGGTTTAATAAAATGGCACCAATTTACAGAAAACTTAATAACTAGACGTAAAGAACGTTTTCTACCGTATCACATTTTTGCCGGCGTGTATAGATAATTGGAAAACAGTTTCCTAACCATACCAAAGGTCGTAGGTTCAATAAAAATGATTTTAATTCATTTCTAAGCTCTCTATAAAAACCCAAGGCTGTTGTTCTCTTCTTCTTCTTCGTATCAGCGACGTCAAATTATTATTGCCCATTATCTGGCAACATCGATAGCTCGTGTGTTGCAAAGCATTAGGTCCTAAGATGTGTAGCTTGTTGGGCACATGGAGCAGGATCTTAGGTGTGAAGCGGTCTGCAGGTCTCCACAGTCGGACAATAGTGACTCTCCCTGCCGAAGCATTCCTCACCGCTCGAGGTTGTCCTTTGTTCTACCAATTGCAGTTCTTAATCTGTTTAGGGATTTCCAGGTCCGCCAGTCAAGGTTCTTGCCAGTTGGGAGGCCTTCCTTTGGAGTAATGAAATCTGGAGTCTCTCATTTGGTTGGTGTTAATTTGATTCCTTACCCGTAAAATTCCAGTCATATTTTTGTATGTGATTGAATGTATGAAACACTTGTGTTTAAAATTAATTGCTTCTTTTTCCTCAATTGATAATAAAATAAGGTCAGTAAAGGTCTTCGTGCCTGTACAAAAAAACGTTGAGATATCCTTTAGACTTACCGTTAGCATTCCACAACATTAACGTATGACGTGTTGGTTTAAATCTACCTGCGAGGTCCGGAGGGAATTAGGTTATGTAAGGAACTTGGACCTCCGGAGGCCGCGGGGAAGGTACAAACACCTGGCTTACTCACCTGTTGGGAGGGCCCTTGAGAGCCTGTACCGTTATTCCTTCTACTTATTGTATAATAACCCTCAGATACTCATGCCCTATCAGGGGTATTGTAACAGTCATTTTTTTGTAATTCTACATTTTTTACTTATTGTTATATTATTATTTAGTAGTATTTAGTAAGTAGAAAAAATATGTAGTTCTACGTGTTATACCCTGCAAGTTAGACACAAGGTTAGATTATGCGACTAACAAACAGTTGAAGAACGTAGGAGACTATACCATGTCAGCCTCGTTAGCCGCGCGCATAACTTTGACGATTTCCTTGTTGAAGTTTAATAGCAAGGGACCGTCAGAACTAAGCAGCAGTTCAGGAAAATCCTCTCGAAAATTGGCTGACTCCCAGGTGATAACATAGAACTCGTCTCCTATTCTCATGGATGATGCACTCCATCAAACAATGTCTCAATGTCTGTTGTATGCCTGGATCACGTGGACATGCGTCGAAAGAAGAGAGGCCAAATCTTTTTAGGTATCAATAAGTGTTCGATGGATGGAAAAAAAGACTTGATTATTCCATTGTTGCATGTTAAGGTGGGTACCAATTTTGTTCGAGACTGTTCTAGATACATCTATTGTACGAACTACATTAGTGAGAGAGTGTGTAAGTATTTGTTTAAATTAGATAGTAGTGCAAAAAGAGAACATAATTTCATTTAAAATATTACGAACCCGAGATAATAATAACACAACGAAATGTATTGATACTATCTCCATAAAGCCCTTTCAGGCTAGTGCCAAAAAGCCTCGATAAATAATCTATCGTCTCATGTTTTGTTGTCTCGTACGCACATATGAAAATGTCAGTCTGAGTTTTAGATTAAGTAGTTAAAAGATGCGGCGCTTGCGGGCGTAACTTTGTTTATTTTGACTTGTCATGTGGAGCGGCATAGTTCGCCAGATGGCTGCTATGAGTGTTTGTAACAAAATATTATATTTATATTTGTCAGAAATTTATTTATCATCTGAGTTTTAAGCTTGAAATAACAACCCGTTATTATTTATATAATAACACCGCAACATTTCAACTGTAAGCAATCATCATCATCAGCCTGTGTCCGTCCACTGTTGAACGTAGGCCTCCCGCGTGAGTCTCCATCCTCTTCGATCCTCCGCCTTCCGCATCTGTAAGCAATATCAATCCTTTTATCAGCGGCTTATTATACTTAAATGTATTCAAGTGACACACTGTTATGCCGACGACAGCACTGTCCATGAGAGTATAATCTTCCAAAAACCTCCGAAACATTCGGAACTATCTGCTGCTAGGGAATCTCTGGTGGAGAAGATGAACATGTCTCTTGAAAGGGTTTCACGATGGGGCGACCTCAACCTCGTCAGTTTCAACATTTCAAAAACCCAATCATGTACTTTCTCCACCAAGAAGACTGCTATGGATCCTGTATCTTTCAACGGTTGTTCTCTTCCGAAAGCAAGCTCCATCAACATGCTTGGATTATCAATATCGAATAATGTCAAATATTACGATTCAATTAAGTGTAAAGCCGGTCTCGCTTCCAAAAAACTAGGTGTATTATATAGATCACGTCGGTATTTCAACGATAAACAACTTCTTCTTCTATGTAAAGGACAAATCCGACCTATCCTTGAATACGGCAGTCACCTTTGGATTGGAGCCCCAAAATACCTTCTAAACTTAATTGACTCAGTTCAAAGAAGAGCAATTCGTTTGATAAACAATGACACCCTTACGTCTAATCTACAATCAATGGAACACAGACGTAAGGTTGGTTCTCTTAGTCTTTTCTACCGTTATTACCACGGTCGCTGCTCTTCGGAACTTAAAGAACTAATTCCTCCTGCACCCACTCACAGCCGACAAACTCGTCTTACACTTGCCGAACATCCATACACGGTTAATATATGTCGACCAAGAACTGGCAGCTTCCAAAGTTCCTTCCTTAATGCCACCGGTAAGCTATGGAATGCTCTTCCAGAGTCTGTGTTTCCTCCTTCCTACAATCTGGATCTCTTCAAGAAACAGATAAATATACACTTGCAATCTCCCCAACCCACACACAAACACGAACACAACACACGTTTCCCGCATGCAGCGTCCAGCCTCCCTGGCTGAGCGTCATAGAGTGCACTGGTCTTAACAGGTTGTGCTCTCCTGCATGCGTTTACATAAAAAAAAAAAAAACAACTTCGAGCACTCAATTTAGTACAACGGGAATTTCGCTCCTAAATGGCCTACCAGCACACCTCGATGCTTTTCTTACATCCTTTTCTTCTTTTGTCGATAATATTGTTCTCCTAGATCTCTGTGATCTTTGACACGTGTCATCTTCTTTTATGTTTTTTTTTGTATGTATTGTATGTTTATGTAAACTCTATGTACCTTGGAACTGCGGTTCTCTGAAATAAATAAATAATTCAAACGCAAAGTCATTTAATTGGATCTTTAACATCATATTTTTAGCGTGAATCACTAAGACTAACTTTTATTACAGATCCTATGGTTTTGTTCTCTTTTTTTATTTAGCACTACAGCATTATTGCGAGTATTTTGGCTTATTAGTTTCTACATATTTTATTTAATTATCTATCATCTATTTAAGGGATGTTAAGGAAAGGCAAATCATATGCAATGTAAATTAAATACATATGTAAATATATTAAAATATAATTTTATTTTATTTTAAAACGTACATTCCCTTTTTACCGTTATATCAAAAGGTTCCTGACCTCTGGCACTGGAATATGTGAGGAACAGATATATAGGCAACACACTTATTATTAGCTTTATTTTTTTCACTCATTTTTCGTTACGCATCTAACTGTACCCAAGTCTTGGATAGTACGAGAATTTTAGGGAGTCTATGATAAACCTTTGAATAAAAATATTACCGTAAAATGTAGACTAGAAAATAACATTTTTGAATTTATAAAAACATAGTTTAATAAACCTTAAATATACTATCAAATTCTATTGTCTAGAAAAAAATATAATTTTACATGCAATTTAAGAATACCTCGGTCGTAGACTAAAAAAATAATTTACGTGTCATTTCTAAGTATGCTGTATTAACAAGTGGATAAATTGAATCCAATTTATATGCCAAATAAACCCACGATCAACATTATTTAAATATATTATGTTGAAAATGTAAAATCGATATTGTTCTATTTTCGATGGATAATTCTAGATGGTATTGTGACTTACACGGTCAGGCTAACTCAGACTTTACAAACGAATGGTACAGGTCTTGGAAGCATCGTGCTAATCACTCGATCGCCTCAAATAAACGATAACCAACATTAGAAACATTCAATTATTGATGGTGTTCCATAATTTCAATGTGATGAATGAACGTGATGACTTTTAGTTAAGAATAAAAAGCTACACATGTCACGCCAAAATTAATAACGCACAATCTAGGGTTCAATTTCCTAAGCTCAATTATAAATATTTTTTTCAGCATTCAACTTTACTATTGAAACATAGTTTTAGTTAAAATGTAAAGTTGTTTACACAACAGTTTGTCATTTACAATGACAGACTACTTTGCAAACTTATTTAATAATTTGATTTGTATATTGTAGCGTATAAGGTGTAAGTAGTTTTAATATATACATAGTATTTCATTCAGGAGAGTAATTCGTTTAATAAACAATAACACGCTTACGTTTAACCTGCAATCAATGAAACACAGACGTAAGATTAGTTAACTTAGTCTTGTCTACCGTTATTACCACGGTCGTTGCTCTTCGCAAGAACTAATTCCTCCTGCACCCACCCACAACTGGCATACTCTTCTTACACTTGCCGAACATCCATACACGATTAATGTGTGTCGACCAAGAACTGGCAGTTTCCAAAGTTCTTTCCTAAATGCCACGGGTAAGCTTTGGAATGCTTTTTCAGCGTATATGTTTCCATCTACTTACAATCTGGATCTCTTCAAGAAACAGATTAATATACACTTGCAATCTCCCCAACCCACACACAAAAACACGAACACAACACAAATTTTCCGCATGCAGCGTCTATCCATCCTAGCTGAACGTCATAGAGTGCACTGGTCTTCGCCGGTTTCGCCGGAAAAAAATCGGAAAAAAATTAAAGTCAAGTTTTTTTTTGTAAACTTTTGTCGAGTCGTTTGAGAGGTTTGGTTAGTTAAAAAAATATTTCGTCTCGTCACATCCTTCCCGCTAGGATCTACGATAGTTGGTGGTTAACCCCTTAAGCACCTAACGGGGTGTCTTGAATGGGTAGCGGTACCGTTGCGTTCCTCGACTTTAAAAATAGTCCAAACTTGTTTACGGGACCGGCCCAGCGGGAGACTGGAAGGACCTAGATTCCGGAACTTTTTTAATTTAAAATACTATATTTTTTTATAATTTAAAATATATTTTTAAGTAAAAAAAGTTTTTTTCACTTGTTTTTTTTTAGTATACAAAAAGCCTATAGTAAATAAGTAAAGGACCAATAAAATAAATGAATAAATTCCTTTTTATTTTAATAGTTAATCAATTTAAATGTTCGATTGACATGTTACATAAGAAGTTAAATAAAAAGGAGATTAAGTAAACTAATTAATATTGAAGGATAAGTAAAACGAGTAGAGGAATTTGATTTAAGATTTTCAAGAAGTTCAGCTGCATGTAATTTCATTGATGATATTAACATCCATCATCAAAAATGTGACAACAGGTCGCGGGGTTGTCATTGGTATACGTGGAGGAAGGATGCAGGAGAAGGTCGCAAAGCAAAGAACTTGTTAAGAAGCACAATTAGCGTTTATTTCTACAGTGCCGATTTCCCCGCCCGACAGTAACATGTCGTATTGTGGGTCTCGGTCGGACGGGGACTGAGCGCGGGCACGAGCTGACAGACGAGTATAGTACCATGTAGCGCCACAAAGATTATCGCGGCTAAGTAAGAAACTAAATCTTACAGTTGAACCAATATGAAATGGAGCAACTGTCAAAACAAATAAAATGGCGACTGCAAACGACGTGTATTATATGTAAAATTTAAGACTAACATTATTAGAGGTAAATAAAAGACGAAAGATCGTTTATCGAGGCTAATATCAATATGTTTGAGAAGGAGTGGCGTTGCGTGTATAAACAATGATGATGCTGAAGGAATACTATTCTGATGCTGGTCCAGGAATGTGGAAGAATTACTCTGCGACTAAACACCTCCCCAGTCTTGCCTACTAACATAAATAAACTGTCTGTTTATGACTCAGGAGAATGACGGCCTTCCTTGGGCATCTCTTTTTTTATTCACCTGTAAATCAATAAGAAAATAATTACGTAAAATATTACATAAATACAAGTGTAATGTACGCAATGACAAATTATTG
Source organism: Glossosoma conforme (assembly GCA_022606575.1). Classification (NCBI taxonomy): domain Eukaryota; kingdom Metazoa; phylum Arthropoda; class Insecta; order Trichoptera; family Glossosomatidae; genus Glossosoma; species Glossosoma conforme. Next base: position 2,097,490 of record JAGTXR010000049.1, read on the forward strand.
AGATCACATTGTTTTCCTTTTGTAACTGGGATGTTAGTACTTTGAAAAAAAAAATCATATTTGTTTAATATACCGCCAAAAGCGAGAAGGAAAATACCGAATTGTGTTCGACTTACACAAGTACAGTCTTAAAACTTAAAAATTAGTTGATATATTGTGAAATCCCTGCTATAAAACCCTAATACGAGTACGTTTTGACATCAGCATGATATAGCCCTTGCTGACTGGTACCGAAAACCGCGATGTAGAATCTTTCGTCATTTATTTCTGTTCGCTTGTCAGACATGAATGTGTCCGCCATATTGGCATTTTTGGACTAGTTAAATACACCGCCGCTTGTGGCGCCGGTGCAACAGCCCATCACGGGTGCGCCAGTCGTCCGTCGGCCAGAGCAAATTGTATTGTGGCCCGGCCTGAAGGCTGTGACTAGGTCGGCCATAAGTTTGTAAAGTTTAATCTTAAATACATGTCAATGTGCTTTAGAAAAAGTCTGTGTTATTAATCTGCTCCTAATTATGCCCTCACGCGACTGAATAACCACCTTTGAAAGAGAGGAGGATGTTAGTTATTTAAAAAAAAATTCTAAGTCTGTTGCTAACAAATACAGTGGTGATACATTACGAGTAAATACGTTGTTTTCTTTGGTATTTATTATTTTTTATTACAATTGCTGTTTTAATTTATTTATTTACAATTAAATAAAAAATATAATTGCGCAGTTTCAGCATCAATTGTCAGTTAATCACTCATAACAGTTTATTTTCTACAACCAAGCAATAATAAAAGTTATTTTAAAATTAATAATTGCAAATAACATAAGAAACAAAATGAGTTGTATGTAACAATTATATTTGGATAGTCTCTCAATCTAATAACATAACTGATCAACATTATCTATTATGTAAACAATTACAAGAAAATACTATCAGAGATACAAGAAATATTATCCTTGGAAAAAAAAATATATTATAAAAATATATAATTATATACTTATTAAGATATTTACAAGATGTAATGTTTTACATATTGCTTTTGATTCATCGAAATTTATAAAATAATCCTTTGATAATGTCTTTCTAGAGGCCTTTGAGATGTGGTCATACAGAAGAATTTTCGGAATTTCCTGGAGAGACCACGTCACGAACAATGAAGCTCTCAGCATAATCAAGGAAGATATGCACCTGGTAAAAACCATCTCAGAGAGGCGATCGGTCACATCATGCGCCACGATAGTCTTCTTCACGACATTGTGGGGGGATGGTTGAGGGAAGAAACTGTAGAGGGCGCCCTAGACGGGAGTATATTCAGCAAGTGTTCGAGGACATGAATTGTAGCTCTTATGCTAAGCTGATTAGGGTTTGCGGAGGACCGAGAGGAGTGGAGATCGAGAAGCAAACTTTGGTTTGCAGCAACGAAATTGGTTTGTTTTTGAAAATGGATTGCCACCGGATTGATACTACCAAGAAGAATGTCTTTATCGACTTAACGTTAGGGCAACTTACACCTAACTGTAACTTAACGTCTATTAACATGTTAACCTACCACAACTCTTACGTTTTATCAATTTAACAGTTAAATCATTCAGTTTAACGAAATACTACACGTAGATAATGACTTAGGATTACACTCACTTATGTAAGGTAATTGAGGAAATAGTACAGTTAAATGTTCAAAATATGACAACGTAATTGGTGTAGTATCAGAAAAATGTATCTATCTGTACGTGTCAATGCCCTAAAGAATAATAACTGGATTTTTAGTTTTAAATATTTTCAATAGGCTTATAAAACAGAAAAAAGAGAAAAAAGATACACACACAATTTTATAGCAGATCTCGTTATATATGACATTAATCTCATCAAGTAATCAGATGAAAAGAAATGTGGAATGTAAGGATTTGCACGAAAAATTGTAAAGCATGTATAGTTCATTACACTTCACTAAAGACCCGTATTTTTAGCTATTTATAGATGCGAAATAGATGCTAAAATTCGGAATATACGCTGATATAGTCCCCGTCTTTAAAAATACGACAAGTCGCGGATTCATCGCGTGGCCGCGTGGAGGAAGGATGCAAGAGCAGATTAACAACACAAATAACTTGTTTTTGAAGCACAATTCGCATTTATTTTTAATAAAGACTTGATTTCCTCGTCTGACCAGTATGGCATTTCGCCGACCAGACGAGAGGTTAACTGTCAACTGCCGGAACACTGTGACATGCAGCGCCGCTAATGATCGCGGCAAAAAAGCCAATTAAAGATGACAGTTGCACCAACATGAAATGGAGCAACTGTCACAACAAATAAAATGGCGTATGCAAGCGCCGTGTAATCTTATATAATTAAAACTAACATTTTTGGTTTGCATGTCAGGCGAGTGCACAAAAATAAGAGGCAAAAGATCGTTTTTCGAGGCTTTTTCGACATCAGCCTAAAAGAGCTATAAAGATCAATGTTATATATTAATAAATGCGAATTTCATAAAATATGCAAATTGATGCTAAAATTATCAGTAATTTTCAAAATTTTATGTTTCTTAAATATCTTTTAAATTAATAATAATCATTCAACCCTATCAAAGTCCATTTTCACATAGTTGGTTTCCAAGGTCCGCGGTTTGCATCCCCTTCTGCCGTTATTTTTCTGCTTGAATTGACGCGTTGAAAAGAATTTTATGTATAGTATATGTATATTTAATAATTAATAATATTGTAATATAGTCAATGATCTATGAAAGTAGATTAGAATATTGAAATAATTGATATAGAATAAATGAAGACTGATTGAATAATAAAAAACAAAAATATACATACTTTGAATATATACTATAGCGACATCTATCATACGATGATAACAATGACATGAATACTAGTTTCAACGTGAGTCGGTCCAGGCACAGTAATAGCCCAGTCGGCTGAGCGGTATGAATACCTGGGCATAGGTTGGTTTCCAAGGTCCGCGGTTCGCATCCCGCTTCTGCCGTTATTTTTCTGCTTGAATTGACGCGTTGAAAGGAATTTTATGTATAGTATATGTATATTTAATTAATAATTAAAGTCCATTTTCACTGGGTAGGTTTTTCCTCATTTTTTCTGTAAATGAAATTTGTGGCTGTAACTTAGACAATTTCTGAATAATTAAATTGATATTATTATGATTGCCCTATTTTAGGACTATTTTGTTTAAATTGTTAAATATTTGTTAGTAAAAAATATTTTTAAGATTCAACGTTTAATTGTTGTATCTTATAAAAATAGATGCTAAATATATACTTAAATCGGCTTTAAATGCTCCAAAACAAGCTAATATCAAAAAAAAAAAAATAAATGTAAAATGCAACACAAAAAAAATAAAAATAGATTCGCATGGAATGGAAATTCCATGGTCAAAATGTGTAGCCTAAAGTTTTTTTTTTCAGTTTAAGAATCCATAATTCCAACTTATCCACTTAATTAACCATATTATTTATTATATATATAATCGTGTCGGAAACAACAGGGTCAGATCCTGTCTGCCCAGAAGTGGGCGACGTCGATGGTGTTACTTCTGGCCTTCATCAGGTCTTCCTGGGTGCAGCTATTCGGGCAATGCGCACACTCCAGAAAGTGTGACAGGGTCTGCTCCACGCCGCAGTCACATTCAGTCGGTCCGCTGTAAAACTGCCAGGCCCTCATTTGTGTCCTCGTCTTGCATACTCCGGTCCGAAGTCTGTTAAGGGACCTCCATATATTCCACCCTTGGTCATGTCCAGGGTATTATTTATTGAGACATGTAGTAATCAAATCAATGGAAATAAAAACTATTCGATTGTTGAATTTACACATAGTAAATATTATTTCACTTGGCGATATGTATTCAAAAAAAATACTATATTTAATTGGATATTATAATCAAGAATAGATAAACCATATAAACAACATGCAATATGTTGCTGCTTATTGCTTATATAGAGCTTAACTGTAATATTTGTATTTCATATATTCATAATAATCATGTACGTTTACCTTCGAGAAAAGGTTGAACGTTCTTTTATCAGTATACTATTCTCATAATCGGTCAAGACCCTCGTTTTTTTTTATTATTTTATTTTTATGTATGCACATACAGGAGAATACCGACAGGTGTTAATAGTAATTCTGAAGTCTCATCTGTTGAGTTCCATGACGCTTACCATGGTGCATATGGCTAAGCTGCATATTGAGTGTTGATCCACCAACGTCTACAGCCCGACATTCACGCATCATATTTTCTATTACAGGAATTCACTATGAATAAGTGGTATTCACGGTACGACTTTCGTCTACCACCAATTTTAATAAATAGGCTACGACTTGCATTTTACGGGTGAGATCATCTTGCCTGAAGGGGCATGTGTTAACTTGGTGTCACGACCTATCGTTCCCAAACAATTCTTTCAACGACTCATCGGTAACGACGTGGAACGCACTGGAGATTTGGTGCACAGTACAACTGGTGCACTGTATGTCTCGCTAACCTAACCTAAGGATTTGTCCAGTGATCGTAGAGTCCAGAGATCCATAGGTCTCGTTAACGCAATAATTTAGGATAGGTTAGGTTAGCGAGGTCAACTCTTCCCTCAACCATCGCTGTATAAAGATAATGCTGCCCAATTTTATGTAAGCATAATAATTCATGATGGTCGCTGCATCATCTCCATCCACCGATGGCTCAAGGAGGAGTTGAGCTATTCAGAAGCAGCCAAGATGATGGTGTTGTTGGATTTCTTTATCCTGCTCCAGAAGCCGGCAACACGGTGACGCAATAATGCTGGGAATGAATGGACTCCGCAAACATGTCAGATGCGCTACAAAATCTAGGAAGTTGCAGAAGTTGTCGATAAGAATTATTATACGCAACTTTGAGCTTCTTCTACTCTCGTTTAGGATAGCAAGACCAGAGTTCTGAAGTATATAATGCCAATGCAGTGTGCTTTGAATAGCTCTTTCCTGACAGCATTACTACAATGGTAGAACCTCCGAGAAAGCATAGCGCTCCGAGCGCTTATTGCTCTTCTTTGCCACACTATGTCACGTATCTATGAGGATGTGGCCCAAATATTTTATTGAAGACTCACTGTGGGTATGATCAGTGGTTCGTTTTGTGTTTGAAGACACAAATGACTGATTTTTTGGAGTTATATTTGAGGTCATGGGATAAAGCATATTTTTCACTAAGGTGAAGAAGGCATTGCAGTGCTTATATGTTATTATTGGGCTTGTCTCTCTGAGGAGGTTTATATTAGGTGACTGTCTTTTTAGACTATATTAGTATCAGCCTTGGGATGAAAAAATTATCTATATTTTGCTGAGTAAAATTGTGTGATTAATTCAATGCTCCAGTATTTTTTTAAACGAAAATAGTAAAGATGAAACAGGAAATAATATAAATAATTTACAGCCAAAAATGCACATTTTTTCAGTTCTTGAAAAATAAATATATTTACTCGTATGTATCCCATTTCCTGCTTTACTTGTTCAAAAATAAATAGACTAAATAACTGTTCATTTTTACACCTTAAATAATAATTTATTATCTTGTAGAAATAATTGAATGTGAAAAATGGAAGATATGTGGCATTCTTCAGTATACAGTAGACTAGTCACTAGTAGACTATACCAAATATTTGGTAAAGCGTTGTAGTGGGTAAAGCGACTGACTGTCTCAGTGAAACTGTTTTTTTTCCTATAGATTCAGAATTTGTTTTCAGTGATCTTTAAATTGCTTTTGCAAAATTGATTTGCGAAAAAAAATGCCAAAATTCTTTGCCGAATATGATCGTATGGTAAGACTTATTCGGGTTCGAACATAAAGAAGAAAATATAAAAAGTTTTATTTATTATTTTTACGCACTCAGTATGAATCGGTGGTGTTCATGGAACAATTTTCAGCCACCACCAATTTCGATTGATAAGCTTTGATTGGCATTTAACAGATGAGGGCTCAATTCAACACCAGCAAATATTATTCATAGAGCTTTATTTTTTCTAATTATGATGAGTATTGAACCTACGATCTCTGGTTTGGTAAGCAATCCCTTAACCTAAAATCATTACGCGTCTAGCAAAACCCAAAATAATTGTGTTATTTTTCTTTGATTTCTGGTGGTATTCTTTTTTGTGTGTTTATATAAAAAATCCTGTACGAGAGCATCTATGAGTTCCAGGTTTATCTCGGGGTGAATAACCTCAAGCAATTTCTTCCGGTAAGAAGTGTCACCGCGTTTGATATAGTGCACTCCACAGACAGGGGCGTTGTTCAACTGGTTAACATGCATTACTGTAAACATTGTTAGCTTCACGGCAGGGCTGCACTCGTGGAATGCACTATAATTCTATTAATTCTGTATTCATATCTTTAACCCACACTCTGAGATGAATTTGAAGTATCAAATAGATAATTGCTATTGTGGCTTTTGGGTTTAGTCGTGTGTGCCGAATTTCTTCTTACCAATATTTCGACCGCCAAAACCTAAGTTAAATAGATAATTGTTTTATAAACTATTTTTGCACTCAATGCAGGCTTCGTCAGATGTTCGCTTTTAAAAATGTACTTACATGTCAAAAAAAAAATCAAGCCAAAAACTACTCATTGGAAACGAAACCGCTGTCGTAACGTTTGTAGCTTAATTAACAGTGTTTTCGTAAACCATAAAGGGGAAGAATATATACGAGTATAATATTATTTCGTACTCAGTCCCTAAAACTGTTGTTTATTCAATTATTTATAAATTATACCTATTGATATAAGCTAGATATAGCTCTTTTAGACTGATGCCGAAAAACCTCGAAAAAAGATCTTTTGTCTCTTATTTTTGTTCGCTTGCCTGCCATGCACATCTAATAATGTTATCTTTTAATTATATAAAATTACACGTCATTTGCGTACGTCATTTTATTTGTTATGACAGTTGCTTCATTTCATGTTGGTTCACCTGTCATCTTTAATTTGTTTTTTGCCATGATTATCTAGTTAGCTCTGGATGTCACAGTGTTCCGTAAGTCGTCGGTTAACCTCTCGTCCGGCCGGTGAAATCTCATGTACCGGTCGGACGAGGGAATCAAGTCTTTATTAAAAATAAATGCGAATTGTGCTTCAAAAACAAGTTCTTTGTGATGTTAATCTGCTCCTGGATCCTTCCTCCACTCGGTCACGTAACGAACCCGTTACTTATCGTCTTTTTAAGGACGGGGGATATATCACTATCTTTCGTCAGGTAGCCAATATTACGTAATAATAAATGGTTAAAAATAAACATAATAGTTGTCTACATAAACTAGAAAAAAAAACCTTTTAAAATTATTTTGCTCGATTTTTTTGGCCGATAATTATTTTACTTTCAATCCCACAATCTTATTTCTGGCTTCTTCGCAGTATCAATCCGGTGGATTGGTTTGCGGCAACAGAATCTTGCATCTCGATCTCCACTCCTCTCGGTCCTCCGCAACCCTCTTTAGCTCAGCATAAGAGCTACAACTCATGTCCTCGAACACTTGCTGCAAATACTCCCGTCTAGGGCGCTATTATATTTCTGGTGTGTTTCGAATATCATATTTACAAAGTTTATCATTTGTTTATCAGTATTTTTAAGGAAATTAGATGTTCATCCAACCCCCTTGAGTACACCATTTAACCTTATTGGGCGGCTCAACCCAAATAGCGACATGCGGTGTACATAAGCGGTCACCATCCATAGTACAATAGTAAGTACATTCCATATTACATGTTGTTTGTTGTTACGCATTAAGCGATCATAACCAGCGTTACAACATGTAAAGACTACCTGCACAATTTATTAATTAAAATTGGTTTTATTTATAGTGTAAAATATTCGTAAGCGTTACCTGTACATGTTTTTGTATGCTATTTCAAAAATCAATATTTGTTCTCTTACAATTCGTTTAATTCGTCGGCGGGTGTAGCTCAATGATCAAATTGTTTGCTTTGCAAGCCAAAGGTCGTGGGTTCGATCCCCGAAGCAGATTTAAATAAAAAGGTTTTTTAATCGATTTCCGCGCTCTAAAACAGTGTGGTTAGTGTGAATTTGATCCCTCACCCGTAAAATGCCAGTCATAGCCTATTAATCAAAATTGGTGGTAGGCGAAAGTCGTCCCGTGAAGACCACCCATTCATAGTAAATTCCTGTGAAAATAAAGGATGATGCGTGAATCTCGAGCTGTAGTCTATGACGTTGGCGGATCAACACTCCACATGCACCGCTTAGCAAAATGAAGCATGGTAAGGGTCATAGAATTCCACAGATGAGACTTTAGAATTACTATCACCATCTGTCGGTATTCTCCTGTGCGTGCTTACATAAAAAATAAGAATATAAAAAAACTGAAAATGCTACTTTTTCAATACACACGTAAAAAAACCACTAGACTCTTAACATTTCTCTACTACACCATTTTGCATGTTAGTTTAATTATTTCAGGTATCTTAGATAAGTGACAAATTTTATTGAAAAATGATAAAATAAAACACGCTGTTTTACAAAAGTTGTAAGACAGTTTAAAGTTTGTCCTGATGAGGAAGGGTCATCAAGGAATAAATCAGTTGTTTCACAAAGTGTATTGTAACATTTTGTAATATGACTATCTTCAATGTTTGTGAAATATATCACATTATTGATTTTCCCAATTTTTTGCGGACCTAGCCCCTGGACACGACTAGGAGTGAAATATATGGAGGTCCCTTAACAGACTTCGGACCGGAGTATGCAAGATGAGGATACAAATGAAAGCCTGACAGTTTTACAGCAGACCGACTGAATGTGACTGTGGCGTGGAGCAGACCCTGTCACACCTTCTGGAGTGTGCGCAGTGTGCGCAGTGTCCAAGTAGCTGCACACAGGGAGACCTGATGATAACCGGGAATAACTCCATTGACGTCGCCCACTTCTGGACAGACAAGATCTTACCCTGTTGCTTTCGATATATTTGCATTTGTTTACGGTTCCGCCGCATTTCGACCACAGACAACTCGTTCAAGAATTCATCGGTTACGACGGGGGTCGCACTGACGTCTGGTGCACGGCACATTTGGTGCACGGGACAAATAGTGTACTGGATGCGTCGCTAGCCTAACATAGCGAAATCTCTGGTCTGTACGATCACTGGAAAAACCCTTAGGTTAGGTTACATTAGCGTGACATTCAGTGCACTTCATTGAATCAATTGTGTGGGGACAATAGGTTTTGACACCTTCGCTTACATAAGAAATTTATAACGAGTTTTTGTTGTTTATTATATAATATTTGTATGTTAAATACGGATTAAGAATATAATATTTAGCATCACCAGATGGAATCGACTCCAACATTTGCATTCCATCTGGTCGTGTTTTGGATCATGAGAGTCCATGAAAAAATCCCAGATGTTTAAGAGTGCATAAATTGAATACCTACCACAACTTCCGTCCATGTTTTGACACGAAACTTTCAATGGGAACAGGTGGATTTCGGAAACTGAAAAAATTGCAAGGAAAAAAAATATATCAGCGATGGCAGACTTAAAATATGAAAAGTGACAAGTTTCGTAATAATTATATTATTAATAAAAAAAGTCTTGGAAGCTTAGTGATTTTAGCGAATCGGATGCAGTATTAAATATAAGAGAAAACTTTATTTCTCATTTATCTGTTTTGACATCAGTATGATATAGCCCTTGCTGACTAGTACCAAAAACCTCGATATTTTTTTTTTTTTTTTTATTTAATCAAATATAATAGGATACATTTAAGATTCAATTGACAGTATTACATTCATTTTTTTTTATTGTTGTTTTTTTTTTTTGGAAATTCGCTTTCCACGCCACTTAAAGGTAGATCTTGTGTGTGACGTGGGATTCATCCTTGATTCAAGTGTTGCATATATACATTTTTTAGAATATAAAATAATATCATTAAAATCTATTCATATGGTAAGTTGTAATTGTGTTTTCAAAATTTTGTACTAATTGGTTGAGATCTTTGATCGAGTCATGTATGAGTTCTTTTATTTGAATTTTATTGTTAATATTGTTGCATGTAAAGTCATTCGTTGGTAAGCATTAATTTTGAAAGTCAGAGCAAACATTTGAAATGTCAGTTGCGGGCGCGCCAGTCGTGTGCCGACGTCGGCGAGATCATATTGTATTGTGATCCAGCCTGAATGCTGTGACTAAGTCGGGCCATAAGTTTGTAAAGTTTATCGTAAATATATGTCAATGTGATTCAGAGAAAGTCTTTGTGTTGTGAACGACTTTTTAAAGAGAGGAGGATGTTAGCTTTTTATCTGGTCTTCACAAATTACCGCCATTTACATCTCAGTTGCTGTTGTTCATGCGATGTCACAGGAAATGTCTGCACTCGAGGGCCAACCTACAATGGTTCCACCACATTTCGTTCCTAGATAATTCGTTCAACGACATCATAAATAAGGGTACTCGCTTTGTGTCATTCCTCAAGTTAGCGAGACAGCCAGCGCACCAGATGTCCCATACGCCAAATGTCCCGTGCACCGGACAAAACGTCATAAACTCAAACCACAGATGAGATTACTCCTTCATTAACGTGTGGTCTTCTTGGTCATATACAGAAATTATTAAAAATTTAAAAAGTCGATAACAACTTATAAATATTTAATGTGAAGCAATATCATGTAATAGAAAAAAAAATGCATGACATTTTTAATATATTGGTATGAAAAATATTGGGTATCGCCGACTAAAAGTCTCTCATTTGGTTCAGTAAGGATATTTTAATTTTGGGCTTTTTCTGACACCGCAAGCAAAATGTTGTCAAACCAAACCGCGGGATACCAAGCTCCAAATAGCATCTGTTGAATCAGAGGTCTTAAAGCACTCTCACAAATTATTATTAATTTTAAGTAATTAAATATTAAATATACATATACTATACATAAAAGTCCTTAAACGAGTCAAATCATTCAGAAAAAATATCGGCGGAAGCGGGATGCGAACCGCGGACCTTTGGAACCAACCATTTTTGCCCAGGTAATTATACCGCTCGGCCACCGGCCAATTTCTTCCACCTGAGATGGCTCGTCTTTGATCTTCTATATAAGTTATGATCGTATGATAGATGTCGCTATAGTATATATTCAAAGTATGTATATTTTTATTTTCTTATTATTCAATCAGAATGCATTTATTCACAAGCTTAATATTATTATTTCCGACAGTCTATTTATTTTGAGTAAGTACCACTCGGTTTAATTTTAATAAATACTTTTAATTAGAAAGTACAAAAATACTTTATAATTACATCTAAAAATAAGAGTACAATTGTCAAAATTCTTGATTCTACCAACACTTCAAGAAAGTGGCATTCAATTTTTTTTTTAGGTAAATGGACTTCCTAACTTGTATCACATAAATAAAATTTTAAATTATTTCGATTTTTTCGATCGATAATTCTTGGTGTAATTCCATAATATCAGATATAAATAAAAGATTTTTTAGAATTTATCCCACAATATATTTGTAGATAACATGTTTCGGCCACGTCGAATGGCTATATATATTTAATGGAAGATATAAAGCAAAGAGTGAGTGAAAAGGTGGATGCGAAATGTGTGATGGGATATGTGTTTTGGAAATCATTAATGTATAAGGGAATTCGTTGATGAAAACAACAAAATAATATGTATATTTACTATTTATTTAATAATATGTGTGAGATTAAAAAAAAAAAAGATTTTTAATCGTTTTCTGAGCTCTAAAATACCCCGGTTGGTGTGAACTTGATCTCTCACCTGTAAAAATCATTAATAACGAGTGGCTTCTACACCCATTCTATGCAAAGACATTCCTTAAGGTAACCGACTTATAATGTTTACTCTACTTTAGAATGCTCAAAGTGAGGAAACCTCAGCCCTCGACTCTGCATACGGGTGTTAGTGATTCTAGGATTATCACTTGAGGATCCCTGAAGGTAACGTGATATTTACATCACACACTTGTAAGTGGAGCCTCAAATATTTTACGGGCCAACGCGGAAATGCAGATTTGTTCCAATGCGCGCCTGGCATATTTCAGGAGATAGTAACCAGCGTAATGTGAAAAATAATCATTTACTTAAGAAATAAACATCGCATTTCAAACCATGAACTGATAATAAAAAAATATTCAGCGTGATCCATACTAAATAGATTATTATTTTATATAAAAAAAAACTATTGTAATCTATGATATAAGATATAATATATTGACATCAACATGATGAAGACATGATGAACAACCCTTGCTGACTGGTACCGAAAACCTCGATGTATAATCTTTCATCTCTTATTTTTGTTCGCTCATCGAACACGCATGTGTTGGCATTTTTTAATGCCGTTAGGAGGACTGTTTTATAGATATATATACATAAGAACTATTCGTTTGATAAACAATGACACTCTTACGTCTAACCTGCAATCAATGGAACACAGACGAAAGATTGGTTCACTTAGTCTTTTCTACCGTTATTACCACGTTCGCTGCTCTTCGGAACTTAAAGAACTAATTCCTCCTGCACTCACCCACAACCGACATACTCTTCTTATACTTGCCGAACATCCATACACGATTAATGTGTGTCGACCAAGAACTGGCAGTTTTCAAAGTTCTTTCCTAAATGCCACGGGTAAGCTTTGAAATGCTTTTTCAGCGTCTATGTTTCCTTCTACTTACAATCTGGATCTCTTCAAGAAACAGATAAATATACACTTGCAATCTCCCCAACACACACACAAACACGAACACAACACACGTTTTCCGCATGCAGCGTCCAGCCTCCCTGGCTGAGCGTCATAGAGTGCACTGGTCTCGACAAGCTGTGCTCTCCTGCATGCCATTACAGAAAAAAGCAGTATTATTCTGTATAATAGATGTACCGGAAAAGAATGTCGTTTTTTTATCGCTTTTGAGTGGTAAGTTGTGTTTCGGCTGTCGAATTTTTACAAAGTGTTCTGTGTTGTTTCTCTGACTACGTATCCCTGGAGTGTACTAGGACTTTTGAACAAAAAAAATTACAACCCTATATACAATGGGAAGCTTTGTACCGAACGAGGAATTTATCGAAATATTATGCTTTACCATTTCATGAAAGTAAGTGCAACATGTAATATTTACATCAAATAAAATAATCAAAATGTTCTCAACGCCACTAAAATAGGAACGCATTAAATCGGTAGTTCTAGTCTGACTGATTTATTGTACAATTTATTTTGGTTTATGTTTATTGAATATTGGGAAACTCATCAGACGTATGGAATTAACTGTAAATTACTTCTAAAAATAAATATAACCAAAGTTATTACTTTTTTTCGCTACTATTTTATATACTATTCACGAATTATCACAGAAAGACTTGATGATGGCCGGGAATAACGCCATCGACGTCGCCCAGTTCTGGGCAGACTGGATCTGACCCTGTTGTTTCCTACAAGATTATATTTTATATATACCGAGGAAGCCTATGTCATACCAATGAAATACCAAAACTTATCCTAAATATAAAATATTGATGTGATATAATTACGTCATATATTTTTGTTTTTATTATGAGCTCTTAATCTTATTTACTGTTGTATTAATTAACGTAACTACTCATTTTCTGCCCGGGAATTGTCAGGTACACATCATTGCTTGTTTCCCGGGCAAAAAACCAAAGTTTGTCAGTCTTCTTGTATTTACCTAAAATAAATTTAAATATGCTTCTCGACAAGTTTTTTGCTTTGGTGACCTTCTCATTATCCATTCATCACGTATCTCGATGACGATCCCGGCGATCTGAAGTTGCCTTTATTTAGACGGGGGTGTCACTAAAAGAAACGTCTCTGCAAACTGGTGTAAAGTTGGTTGCCTAAGTCAAGGAATATCTCTGCATATGGGTGTTAAGATTTTTTGTAATATACTGAAGAACTCAAGTGAGGTGCGCATATATTGGAGTATGCATTGAAAATTAGCATTTTTTTATAAAATTCAACAGTCTATTGTGAGAGAAGACTATAAGACTCAGATCATTCAAAATACTGTCCATCGGCAGCTACGACCTTCTCCCATCTTTCAAGAAGCATGCGGATTCCACTCTGGAAAAGTCTTGGTCATTTGAGGCAATCGAGTCATCGACACATTTTTATGCATGGATCTTCATCAAGTAATGCCTCCAATTCGGTATCTTCATACTTTTTCTCAGTACCAAGATGTTCTTCTTCTTCGAGTTCAATATCAACACCTTTGAATTGTATAAACCATCTTCTGCATGTTTGTTATGAAAGAGCATTGCCGCCGTATGTTTCTACTAATATTCCATGCGCCTCAGTTGCTGTTGTCTTTCGGTGGAGGTTATGTAAAAGAACTTCCCGAAAAAACAGTTTTTTTGGCACAAACTCAGCCATGTTTAAAATTTCGGATAAAAACTTCTTTACACTCCGGCAGTTGAAACTGATGTTTGCATTTAGCTTTCAGGTAATATTTATTTCAGGTCGATCGGATATATATCTGCCGAATTGTGAGTCTCAATACAAAACGCTCATTCTCAATGCACAATCCATCGTGAGTAAAATAAAGTACATCGATGCCTTAGAAGTTAAAAGAATAAAGACAAATTTTATTAAAATAAGTTAGTGGTTATGTTTATGTATATAAAAAATTGTTATAAATAATAAATATACACAAGTTAAATATAATTATTTATGGAATCAATAAAAAAAAATAACAAAAAAAAAATTGCCGAACAGATGTTATAATCGTAATACAGCAGCGAAAAAATACAAACAATAAATTATTGAATAAATTAACAGCACTTTTAATTAGTAATATATCTCAAAAATAACTAAAAATCAACATAAAAAATTCAGTAGCAAACAAAATAAAATTGTATGTTGTAACGGGTCCGCCATCTAACTTTTTTTTTTCAACTAGTGCTTATTTCGTGAATGGTAACATTTAGCTCATGTCTGATTTAACACATAATTAGTTTTATCCTTCCGCTAAACGAATATGGTTGTGTATACGCTTGAACAACGCTGAGAAATATTGCGATATTACTCTGAAAATCAGGTCATTTTTCTTCGAAAATGAGCAAGGAGTGGCCGTTACAGTCAATGGCGATCGTTATCGGGCCATTTTTTTTTCACAAAAATTGAAGAAGAGGATATTGGCAACATTTGGTTTCAACAAGACGGCGCTACGTGCCACACAGCCGAAGCTACACTCGATGTTTTGCGCCCCATTTTCAAAAAAAAAAAGTTATTTGGCGGACCCTTTATATTACATAATGAAATGTTTCAAATTTAATAATGGTCTCATCTGGATCTCTTCAAAAAAGAGATTACAATCTTGCTAATATCACACATTGAAAAACATATAGTAACACACGTTATCCGCATGCAGCGATCAATCGTCCTGATTAAGTGTCATCTTCTTTGAAGCATCAATCCGGTGGATCGGCTTGCAGCAACAAAATCTTGCATCTCGATCTCCAGTTTTCTCGATCCTCTGCAATACTCTTTAGCTCAGCATAAGAGCTACAACTCATGTCCTCGAACACTTGCTGTCAATATTCCCGTCTAGGACGCCCTCTGCAGTTTCTACCCTCAACCATCCCTTCCACAATGTCGCGAAGAAGACCATCGTGGCGCATGATGTGACCGATCGCTTCTCTGAGATGGTTCTTACGAGGCGCCTATCTTCCTTGATTATGCTGAGAACCTCATTGTTCGTGACGTGGTCTCTCCAGAAAATTACGAGATTTTATAAAAAATGTATATTTCAACAGAAACATTATTTAGATATATTATTATACACCTTATGAATTATTCCATCCTTATTACATGCCATCTTCAACAAATGTCACCAAAACGAATGCAAGAAAGTTTTAAATAAAAAATTAACAGTGTTTTTTTTAAAAGCAGTTTCAGATGTAAAATAATTCCAATTCAATCTATGAAATAAAATAATAACTTAAAATTCAAAAAAGGCAACGATTTTTTTTAAATGTCATAGATTGTATGAATATTTTGTGAGTTTTTACTGCAGTGTAAATATCAAAAATGCATGCTCGGGTACAAAAAAAGTAGAGCTAAACGTGATAAATGTTATGCAAAAAAGTGCGCATTCGATACAAAGGATCCTATACAAATTTCTGTTGCATTTCGATCCCGTTACTTTTGGCCTAAAAAATGCACCTTTTTCTAAGCAGAATGCAAGGATCGACCCCCGCTCGTTGTCCAATTTATTGCGGCCTTTTTATTCTGAGGCTTTTTTGAAGTTTATGAATATTTTTTGCGGCCACCTTCGTAATTGCACCCACAGAGCGACGCTTCCGGGGTATGTCTAGAACTCTGGAAAGCCCTAGACAGGGGTGGGAAATAAATCAAATAGTCAACCTAAAATCCAAAAAAGCATTTTTAATTGAACCTTAAAATGAATCTGATTATCAATGAGATGTCATGCTGGGTAATACACGGACCATTGATATTGACAAATGTTGGCTTGAAGAAAAAAAGGATTCATTGAATTTATACAGTAAAGCACAACCGATAAAAACTAGTGGATATTTTATTTTATTTTATTAACGGCCTAGGCCAATACAAACGGTTTTAAAATAGAAAATACAATAAATGAAATGTTAAAACAGAACAATATAATAGCTAAGACAATACATTTAGGCAAAACATGAACATGAGTAAAAAAAACAGAACTAGCACATTAGTAGAGGGATCTGCGAAATGCTGGAAGGTCCACCCCGAAAAAGTTCAAGTCACTAGAGGAGTTAACCAGTCTATTATGAAGTTCAGGTAGGAAATCTGGATACTGCATGCGGAAAACATATGTTGTGTTTGTTTGGGGTTTTTTTTTGAACTGCATGTAATGTTGCTTAATATCCGTGAATTAACCCTTTCGCATCGGATGCCGGCATATGCCGTCAAAGATTCCCCGACCGTTGACATCGTTTTTTTTTTAACTGCATGTAATGCTGTTTAATATCCGTGAATTAACCCCTTCGCATCGGATGTCGGCATATGCCGTCGAAGATTCCCTGACCGTTGACATCGAATGACGTGATATATCGTTCTGCTACTTTCAGTACTCATTGTGACATCTACGGTAGGAAATTGGAAGTGCAGTCATTTCCTTTATCAACCTATATGTATTCTTTACATGAATCTGTAAAGCATGTAAATAAATATAGTGAGGTTTCGTCACAGGAGCGATTTTTCTGTAAGCTACATGTGTCAATGCCACCACATGTATGGAGTTACATAATGAACGTTTGTTATATATAATAGTTTTTAGAATATAATAGTTTTTTATGCATCATCTGATAGCTAAAGGAAAGAAAATCCAATGTAATCTATGAAAATAGGTCAGATAAGTACATCTATGCTTCAAATACTGGTTTAAAGTAAACAAATGTTTTGAAAAATTCACGCCGTATTAACAGTATAATTTGTATTACACCGAGCCGTAACGAAGGGTTAAGCGAGTTTTTTCGCAAGGCGCCAATTCGATATTTGTTTGACATTAGTTTTAGCGTTTAAAACTGAGAAACTCGTGATCTAAGCGTAGAGAGTGAACCTAAGACTGAGTACCACTGGAGTACGAAAAAACGTAACGGGATCGCATCCCCGTCGGGGAGATTTTTTCTTGCTCTTGTTCGGCTAGCGGTCTACCAGATCCCCGTTGCAATAACGAAGTTACCCTAATTAGTTTTACAGCGACGTAAAACGATATATCATGTGGCAAGGTCTGTCTTTTGGCGATATTGTGGTGTGGAACATAAGCAGTTGCCAGATCATTGTGCAATAGCTGGGTATTGTCGAGTGGCTTAGTTGAGAAGGGAAGCAAAAAGTATTTTACTTTGTTTTCGATGCCTTATACTGAAAAAAGCACTTGGTTGCTGACGTTTTTAGCTACCACATTTGTATGACGCGTATCAAGCAGAATACCGA
Organism: Glossosoma conforme; assembly: GCA_022606575.1. Taxonomy (NCBI): domain Eukaryota; kingdom Metazoa; phylum Arthropoda; class Insecta; order Trichoptera; family Glossosomatidae; genus Glossosoma; species Glossosoma conforme. Next base: position 2,115,454 of record JAGTXR010000049.1, read on the forward strand.
CAGAAAAACAAAAAGTTAAAGTATATTCTAAGAAAATGTATACTGTAGTCAACTCTCCTTTTGTTTATATTAGTTTGCATGATTAGTCCGATGCTTCTAGGGCCTAAGGAAAGGCCTCCCAACTACCAAGAACCTTGACTGGAAGACCTGGAAATCCTTGAACTGATTAAGAATCGAAGTTGGTAGAACAGAGGACAACCTCGAGCGGTGGGGAATGCTTCGGCAGGGAGAGTAATTATTGTGGGACTATGCAGACCTGCAGACCGCCTCACACCTAAGATCTTGCTCCATGTGCCCAACAAGCTGCACCCCTCAAGACCTAATGCTAGGCAACACACGGGCTATCGATGTTGCAGATACTTGGGCAGAAATAATTTGACGTCGCTGACACGAAGAAGAAGAATACCCATAATACTACTATAGAAAGGACCGTTAAATGAAAAATCCGAAAACTGTATAGGAAAAATTTCTTGATTTAATGGCTGATATATCGATAATAGATGACCAACGACAATAGCATATTGAAGGCGCGGTTCTTATTAGATCAACGAATATAAACAACATTCGACGTGGAACAAAACTAACGACATATATTATTACCTGTTACTTTTCGTGTGTCGTTGGTTGGGTTGAACCGCCACCTAGAACCAAATGATGATGAGAAAAACTCATCATCTGGTCTTGAAAGTCGTCGACCCTATTTTTTCCCATATAGAACTTCGCTTGCAGAGATGTGCTATATAGAGTTCTTCTTCTTCCTGTCAGTGACGTCAAATTATTTCTGGCCAGTATCTGGCAACATCGATAGCCCGTGTGTTGCACAGCATTAGGTCTTGAGATGTGCAGCTTGTTGGGCACATGGATCACAATCTTGGGTGTGAGCCGGTCTGCAGGTCTCCGCAGGCGCACAATAGTGGCTCCCCTGCTGAAGAATGCCCCACAGCTCGAAGTTGTACTTTGTTCTACCAACTCCGGTTCTTAATCTGTTCAGGGATTTCCAGGTCCGCCTGTCAAGATTCTTGCCAGTTGGGAGGCCTTCCTTCGGAGTAATCAAATCCTCTTGTGCAACTTGTCGCCAGAGCTGGAGTCTCTCGTTTTTAGGGCCGCATGTGAGAGCTTGTGTGATTTCAGAAAGCTGCTTCGCGACTTCAGTCTGGATGTTGGGGGTATCTGATTATACAAGCAGTGGGACGGTTGGTTGATTGGATGTTGAGACTGCTGTTGATGATAATGAGCACCTAGTCGGGCACATGGAGCAGGATGTTAAGTGTGAGACGTTCTTTATTTCTCCACAGTCACATAGATTGACTCTCTCTGCCGAAGCACTGCCCACCGCTTGAGGTTATCTTAACTGAGGTTGTCTTACTCTCATAAAAAATAATAACTCAAATTAAAGTATGCGATCTTAACCTCAAATGATACGATGTATAATTCGTCCACATCGAGCATTTATTTGAATGCGGACGTGATGCAGAGATAGTCTTGCCTTCTGCTTCTCCATCATGAGTGTGATCTCTTGCAGCAGTCTGACGAGGAACTTGGCCTCATGATAACTGGCAAGCAGACTGCAGACTTGAGACCTCGACATATTTCAGGATTTTGCAGCGTCATCGTCGCTGCAGTTCCTGTCTGCGAAGTGCATATCGCTGATGCAGTCGAGAACCATTAGCAGGAATCGAGAATCTTTTAAAAATATTGTGCATATTGTGTGATTCTCATTTTTTTGTCGCTGGATTGAAATGCGCCGAAGAAATACGTAAGGCAATCAACCAAACCATCCCACTGCTTGTACACTAGATACCCCCAACCTCTAGACTGAAGTATCGAAGCAGATTTCTGAGATCCACACAACCTTTCACATCCGGCCCTGAAAATGAGAGACTCCAGCTTTGGCAACAAATCACATCAGAAGATTTCATTACCCCAAAGGAATGCTTCCCAACTGGCAAGAACCTTGACAGACTAAAAACCGGAGTTAGAAGAACAAAGGACAACCTCGAGCGATGGGGAATGCTTCGGCTGGAAGAGTCACTATTGTGCGACCGTGGAGACCCGCCTCACATTTAAAATCTTGCCCCATGTACTCAATTAGCTGCACATCGCAAGACCTAATGCTGGGCAACACACGGACCATAGAGGTTGCTAGATATTTGTCGGAAGCAATTTGAAACGAAGAAGCAAAAGAATATATTGTAATGCATTCACTTTTATAATGATTTGGTGACTTGAGGTGGGAAACCATTTTAGAATCCCGTTTTTAATCCGTTTTTATGTTTTTTTTAGAGTAAGGAATAATAAAAAGTATTGTGTCTTTTCATTTATATTATTATCTACGTAGTCAAAATTTTTAAAGAGTTTTTTTATGTACCTTAGGGTTTCAGCTTTCAGGTAAAATTTATTTCAGCCCGATCGGATATATACCTTCCGAATTATGAGTCTCAATACAAAACGCTCATTTTCAATACATACAATATAAGGCGCCAGTAAACAACTGCCCTCAGAAATGTGTTGCCCGTGGAATCAAAAGTATGAAATGGAAAAACTTTTTGAAATCTTCATGAAACTTTTAATACTAAATACTAAAGTTATATTGTTATAATGTATGCCGTTTCTGTTTCTCACACATCTTTACGAATTTTTCAACTTTTCAAATCTTTTTATTTTTAATTTTTTTCAACGAAAAAAAAAAGTAAATCCATCGACGTTCATCTTCTTCTGTAGTCTTCTTCGTAGTATCAATCCGGTGATTGGTTTGCAGCAACAAAATCTTGCATCTCGATCTCCACTTTTCTCGAGGTTCGTACACGACATTAATTATGACACAACAGAATTAATGAAGTTGTATGTTTACATAATCTTTTATTTTATTTTATTTTATTTTATTTTATATAAGTAGATAAATAATGGTTGGCAACAGCTGTTGCTGATATAAAGTGCAAAAGATAACAATGAAATATGACCAGCATTATTTATTATTTTACATACAAGTTTTAAAATAAGTATTATATGTATTATAACGCACTTGAAATAATTACACAATTAATAATATAATATCTTCCAATAGTTTATTGAAATTAATATATAATCAATAATCATGAATCATCATTAAGTAGGATAAGGCTTGCTTTTTTGGGGTGAGAATGTGAGTCAATATTTTCAATGATTTTACAAACCAATAGAGATGTATGCTAATATTCAACCAATGATAACCAAGCACCATCTCTTATATGACACTACTCTTATCCATGAATCGGAGAAAACACAGTACTTTAAAAAAAATACCTAAAACTTTACCCAATGCGTTGACTGCTTGGCGACGGTTCTGCCGCATTTCGTTCACAGACAATTCGTTCGGCGACTCATCGGTAACAACGTGGAGCGCACTAGACGTCTGATGCATGGGAAATTTTGCGCACGGGATAACTGGTAAATTGGATGTCCGCTAAAGTAACTTTACCTAACCCAAGGATGTGTCCAGTGATCCATGTCTCGTTAACGAAATTTCGGTGAACTATTTGTACGGTTAGCAAGACATCCAGTGTTGATTTGAGCGCCAAATTTTTTCCGTACACCGGAAGTCCAGTGCGCCCCACGTCATTACCGATGAGTCGCTGAACGAATTTTCGGTGAACAATAGGTCGTGACAATGCTTGGCGACATACGCCTCTTTATGGAGTGAGAAATTAACACGTATTAAATGAGTTATACGTATTATTCAAATGATTTGAATAAGCTAGGCTTACCTTTTGATGATTTTTTCCATACATATAAACTAGAGTTGCTCACTTTTTAAATTAACTATATCAGTTAATCCGTTTCGTAGTTTCGTTTAATTTCAACGTATTTTTATTTTAATGAAAAAATGCGTTTCATTGAATTGATTACTCGCTCACAATCTCTAGACGGCGCTGAAAAAACCCAGACATTATGAAACCTTGGAGGGTTCAGGATCGAATCCAAGAAATGTGGAGACTCACGCTGCTGCAGTCACCAACCTTCCGTCTAAAATAAAATTAAAAATCATTAAATTCATATCGACATTCGAAGAAGTCGACATAATCTGATATTCGGAATATTGTGTCAATCATTCAATGTCTCGGTTCCTTTAACAATCGAGATATAAACTACAAGAGTTAAATTAAAATAACATCGCGAATTTTTTTTTTTTTTTGTTATGTAAACACATACAGGAGAATAACGACAAATGGTGATAGTGATACTGAAGTCTCATGTGTGGAATTCTATGACGCTTACTACGGTACACATGCCTAAGCGCTGCATTTGGAGTGTTAATACGCCAATGTCAAAGACTACAGCCTGAGATTCACGCATCATCCTTAATATTACAGGAATTTACTATGAATGGGAGGTCTTCACGGGACGACTTTCGTCTACCACCAATTTTGATTAATAGGCTATGACTGGCATTTTACGGGTGAGGGATCAAATTCACACAAACCGGGGTATTTTAGCGCTCAGAAATCGATTGAAAATGACCTTTGGCTTGCAAAGCAAACGCTTCGACCATTGAGCTATACCCGCCAGTAGATTTGCTGTATATACAATACATATATAACTAGCTTAGTTTTCTTATAATAGGCAAACTCATTATGAGCTAAGCATATTTTATGACAACTATATATAATAAAAGCAATAAAAAAACTATCATTAATCGTGTCCTATTAAACAACACGTAACATCTTTTCAAGCCTATTAACGTAGACCCTATTGTTACAATATTTCAGGGCCTATAACAAATATATCTGTCAGTCTAATATATTTTATTTTCTTGCCATTTTTCTCCCAAATCGCTGGGCAGATGCGTTAGTTAAGTAAGTCCATCAGCACCACCTGTCTAATAATATCAGCAAATTACCAAAATGATTAATTAACTTATACGAACATATGCTTCATATGCCGTTGTACCTTTTTGCGAGTAAAAAATGGCGCATTGTGAACGTACCTTAACATTTATCGTATTTTTTATTTAATTATGTAAAATAATGTATTATTTTTTTATGATTACGTATCTATGGCTAAGAATCTTGGCACCTCAACATAAGTCAATGCCGCCGTATAATAAGTTTTAAGAACAAGTTTATAGTAGAATATTGGGTATGCAATGGCTTAACTTTGTAAGATATATCTCCATTTCAACAGGCGTATACAACTAGGATGGGCAGCATTTGGAAAACTAAAGTAAATTTTTAAAGCGAAAATTCCGCAATATTTTAAAATTAAGGCGCTTAACCAATGCATCCTCCCTGTATTAACTTATGGCGCAGAGACGTGGAATCTGACAGCAAGTCTTACCCATAAAATAAAGGTCAACCAGCGTGCTATGGAGAGATCCATGCTCGAAGTGTCGCTAAAAGATCCGAAACGAGGAAATACGCAGAAGAACTCAAGTAGTTGATGCTTCCCAACGAATAGGCACACTCAAGTGGCAATGGGCAGGACATATCTGTAGAAGAGACGACGGTCGATGGGGAAGAAAAATTTTGGAATGGCGCCCAAGAACTGGCAAACGAGGCATTGGCCGACGCCCTGCAAGATGGACTGACGACATAAAAAGAATAACGGGGGTGACCTGGATGCGGAAGGCGGAGGATCGAAGAGGATGGAGACTCACGCGGGAGGCTTACGTTCAATAGCGGACGGATACAGGCTGATGATAATATCTATTTATTTATCAAACGCATCGACTAATGCCGCTTCATCAATTTGAGAAATTAACACGTATCATATGGCTAATACGTATTATTTATAGAAATCGATTAAAAAACCTCAAAATATTACGTTATTGCAAAATTAAATCAATTTATTTATTCACAAGTATAATTTTTTACCGAAATGGCACAAAGTTCGTCATATAATATGATGTTTGCCGTGAATTTGTACGTGTGTATCAGTTGTCAAATTATGATATAAATCTTGAGTGCCGACCAAATATTGATTACAAAAGTTCGTAGCTCGAATCCCAGCTTCAACCATTTATTTTTTCTCCGATTTATTGAACAGAAAAATTTAATTTAATTTAATATTTGCTGTGAATTTTTATATACGTACCAATTTTTTCAGATTACTTTTTATATGAATTATTTCTGTACTGTTGCTTATGATTCATAAGCACCTTAATTAATTTTGTCGTGCGTACATGTAATGATATGTGTAGCATAACATTTACGCACTTGGTAATTATTCCATTAGTTATTTTCCTCAACAATGTGCCACTTGCGAACAATTTAACTGGCCGACAATATTCATTATAATCAGCAGTAATTTAATTGTCAATTATTAATGTATGAGAATATTAATTAGGGTATGAGAATTTATCAATTTGCGGTTAATTAGTACTACGAGTGTATTATCAATACAAATACTTCCTGTTAATTGAATGACCTGTCAGTGACACTCAAACATTGTGTGATTTACAATCATGTTATTCAAGGGACTCTAAGAAAACGATAAGTGCGCGAAACGAAAAAAAGCGAGATCCCTTCAAATAAAAAATTATAATAAAATCCTACTCTCTCTCTCAAAAGGTTGTTATTCCGTCGCGTGAGGGCATGATGAGGAGCAGGTCACGCTGTCAAACCCTTTCCGCCTCCGCTCTGTACATGTGTTTCTTACAGGTCACGCTGTCAAACCCTTTCCGCCTCTGCTCTGTACATGTGTTTCTGATGAAAACACTTCACAGAGCACTACAAAAAGCTTAAATGTTTGCAAGTGGCTGAGGGCCTTCCCGAGTCTTTGACGCAGCATACGGCTTGTCAACAAAACCTCAAACTAGAAGTTTCGACGTTAGTATGCTACATGAGTGTCTCGGGTTGCCTTCCTTGGTGATTTGTTGCCAGTCCGCTTAATTGCGTGTGTCAAGGAGAAGTGGTAGTTATGTCAAGTCTTGTTTGGGGTGTGTCTGTACAAAATGGTTTCAAGAGGAGTATTGAACTCTTTGTGTCATGTCTGGTCAGGTGGTGGTTTCGAAATGTCAGCAAACTGTGGCGCAGAAGCGCTTGAAGGCTGTATAGTTTTTTCTACTGGTAACAAAGTCCGTGTATCTGACCGACCCTGATACCGGGCGAACAACCTCAAGGAGCGCAACCCGTCAGCAATACAAAGACTTTCTTTTAGAAGCAAATTGATTATATTTATGATAAACTTTACAAGCTTCCGGCCAGGTGGAATGACATGCCGCCGGCCGTAATGCGACCTTCTCGGCCGTCCACGCACAATTGCCGTGTCCGTGATCAGCTGCCGCACAGCGACACCAGTGACAATATATGTGACTAGTTCAGAAATGCCAAATAAGAGACGAAAGATTGTTTATTGAGGTTTTCGGTACCAGTCAGCAAAGGCTACACCATGCTGAAGTCAGTCCATATACTCGTGTATAAAAATACTATTTGAAAACTCCGTAATGCTAAGATGCTTTTTTTGCGGTTTGTCACTTCAATTTAAGCAAAGCATCATCACACTCGCATAATACACACATTATACACTGATTTCAAATGGGAATCCCCCCCAAAGACACAGAAAATATATACTTGGTAAAACGGTCCTGTTTTTGGAGACCTAGATGGGGACTCGTTACTGGACGCACGCAAAAAGCTACTTGTTAGAGAGTGGCTGAAAACCTTTCCGTGATTCCAGATACATCAGTTAGATGTCAAATAGACTTTAGTCTAAGGCTGCAAAGTTAGTATACTACAGCGAGTCTCGTATTGCTTCATTTGGTGTTGCTAACCACGAAATACGTTGGAATGGATAATGAAATCATGAATTTGGGAAATGGATTCTTCAGAATGTCAGACGTCAGTTAGGAGACATTAAAGACAATATATATAGTATACGCTTAGAGCAAACACGTTATCATGACTGCCTAGTAAAATAGCATGACTCAAACATCATCGCCGTATTGCGTATTTACATTTTATAATATTTACAGTTCCATATGAGTATATAATATTCCTAAGTAGACTTTCGGGTGCATATATGTCTGGGGAAGAGTCATGGACAGTGGCAACTGACAGAATTGAGTAGCGGCAATTCAAAGTGCCGTCTATACAGCGCCTGTATCCAGTGCCGGTTTTAGGGGTGGCGAAGAGGGTCGGTACCCCAGGGCGTCGAATAAGCTAGGGGCGCTGAGGACAACTAATCTTGCCTAGACTTAGCAAATATGCAATATAATATAAGCAAAATGGGGCGCCAAAAAAAATATCATAGGGCACCACAGGATCTAAAGCCGGTACTGCCTGTATCGTTCCCATTTTTTTTCCGGCTATGAATCTTGGTATCTCATCATGAAACAATGCAGCCGTATAGTGGGTTTCGAGAGCAGACGCCTGCGTAGAATACTAGGGTACGATGATTTGATTTTGTGAGAAGGTATGAGGTGAGAGAGAGGACAAGATAGCCTTCCATACCACAGTCGGTCAAGAGATGAAGATTTCAATTTTTAATTTCAATTTTATTTATTTTTTCCCTTACAGAAACATTACAAATTTGAATAACTCAATTCATTTCTGAAGTACAATATGAATTAATCCTAAAATAAAAAATACAATATATACAAATAAAGGTACTTATGATTAAGTACTAAAAACAAAGTAATAAAGACAAGCAACAGAAGGTCCCAATGCTTATCAAACAGACGACTCCAACAAATTATTCTTCCAAAGAATCTCGTGGAGTTTATGTCTGAATTGGGCTTCCCTTACTTGAAATATATCAACATTCGAGGCGATTTGGTTAAACAGTCTGATTCCTCTCCCAAATGGACTTGGCTGGGAGATACTTTGGTACTTTACAGGGGAGCATAATACACAGCTGCCTTTTCGTTAAGTCCTCGAAATTGCGCTGTTCTTAAATACCGTTCACAACTTGTAATATATTCGGCAGAGCTGAAACGAGATGAGGCGTCGACCATGGCGGCTGACAGAGCTTTGTGGCTTGCGACACATCGACGTTGATTATAAGAGACTTCGAAATCAATGGGGTGCTTGGTCATGAGCAAAACGCTCAGAGAAGAATAGTTAAATTGCCGGTATCAAGTTGTACCTTCAAAGTGAACGTGGCCAATGAATTGTGGATTGATAATGATCTTGGCTTCAAGCATTGAAGTCAAGATAACGAAGCATATAAATATGCATACACATAATGTTATATCACCAAGGCTGCCATAATAATGATTATTACTTTATTGATCATATATGAGAATTAATCACATTGCTTCTGCACGCACAATACTATTGAATACATATTTTAAAATTCATTTGAAACATACAATATATTAATTTATATGTTTTTAAAGGAAGGATGCAGGAGCAGATTAACAACACAAATAACTTATTTTTGAAGCACATTTCGCATTTATTTTTAATAAAGACTCGATTTCCTCGTCCGACCGGTATGGCGTTTCGCCGGCCGCTAAGACAATCACGGCAAAAAAGTAAATTAAAGATGACAGTTGAACCAAAATGAAATGGAGCATTTGTTAAATTCAATAAATGACTTTCTGAGGCCTTTTCTTTGAGGACTGCCAATGAACATCTATTATATCGTACTTAAAAATAAAAAATCTTTTTCTTCCGTGGAACTATTGTTTCTCAGGGATCCCAAGGTTAGGTGAAAGCCTTCTCTAAAGATTGATCTTGGTCTTGTGCTTTTTGGCTGGAGTTTGACCATTTTTTTGATGTCTTCTTTCCACAATGCCAGTCGTCTTCTTCTGCAAAAATATCACGTTCTGCTTTTCTGTATTCTTCCATTGGAAAAAATTTGAATGGATTTCGTAAATAAAAATAATACTGAGTGCTAACAGCATTTTAATCATCATCATCATCATCAGCCTGTGTCCGTCCACTGTTGAACGTAGGCCTCCCGCATGAGTCTCCATCCTCTTCGATCCTCCGCCTTCCGCATCCAGGTCACTCCCGCTATTCTTCTTATATCGTCAGTCCATCTTGTAGGGGGTCGGCCAATGCTTCGTTTGCCAGTTCTTGGGCGCCATTCCAATACTTTTCTTCCCCATCGACCGTCGTCTCTTCGACAGATATGTCCTGCCCATTGCCACTTGAGTGTGCCTATTCGTTGGGTAGCATCCACTACTTGAGTTCTTCTGCGTATTTCCTCGTTTCGGATTCTATCTTTTAGCGACACTCCGAGCATGGATCTCTCCATAGCACGCTGGGTGACTTTTATTTTATGGGTAAGACTTGCTGTCAGATTCCACGTCTCTGCGCCATAAGTTAATACAGGGAGGACGCATTGGTTAAACGCCTTAGTTTTAAAGCATTGCGGAATTTTTGCTTTAAAAATGTACTTTAGTTTTCCAAATGCTGCCCATCCAAGTTGTATGCGCCTGTCGATTTCTTTTGAGAAGTTATTTCGCCCTAGTTGTATTACTTGTCCCAGATAGGTATAGTCGTTTACAACCTCTATTTCTGTTCCTCCAATGGAAATAGGATCAAAGGTCTGTGAAATATGACTATTAATCATGGCTTTTGTTTTATCCATGTTCATTTTCAGACCAATTTTGTTCGACGCTTCATTGAGGTCGTAGAGCATGTCTTGGAGGCTTGTTAGGTGATTCGGCTATTAGCACTATGTCATCTGCAAATCGGAGGTGAGAAATGTACTCTCCGTTAATATTTATTCCACATTTTGTCCAGGATAGCATTTTAATACATACTACTTTCTATGGAGTCACTTCAAACCTACCCACGAGTAATATACTTAATGTCTTTATCACATACACGAGTTAACCCTTTCGCATCGGTTGTCGATATATGACATCCGAGATTCCCCTATCGTTGACATCGGGAGCCGTGATATAACGTTTTGCTACTTTCAGTACTCATTGTAACATCTACTGTAGTAACATGTAACTGCAGTCATTCCCTATATCAATCTACATGTATTATTTACAGAAATCTGTAAAGCATGATAATAAATATCGTTAGGTTTCGTCACAGGAGCGATTTTTCTGTAAGCCACATGTGTCAATGTCATCACATGTATAGATTTATATAATGACCGATTGTTAAATATAATAGTTTTTTATGCATCATCACAAGAACCAATGTGATATATGAAAATAGACCAGATAAGTACATTTATGCTTCAAATACTAGTTTTAAGCATAAAAAATGGTTTGAAAAATTCACGCCGTATTGACAGTATAATTTGTATTCCACCGAGCCGTAACGAAAGGGTTAATAGTAGAGTTTCTTTTGTGGAATTCTCAGCATGGTTGTTATCACGGTCCATCTCTAGTCTATGAGTCTTGCATCATGTATAAAGTCCATATTCATTATATTATAATATGTGTTAAATTCAATTAATCGACATTATTCGGTGACCCTAACCTCAATCAAACACCCTTTTTAATCCAAATCAGCAACCACAACGTTAGTCAAATGCGTAAGCAAAACGTTACAATCTTAATTTTTATACTACATGTGAAAAATTATAAAAATCGATATACTTATACTTTATAAGACACTAAAGATTTCATACAAACATATTTCATGCTACAAATAAAGTTGAATTTAAGGGTAATGAAATGAACATGCAGAGGAAAAGTTCGCGGTTTGTATCTCCGTTTTGTTCTCAGATGTATTAATGAGAGAAATTTCATATATGAGGGTTATCTGTAAAATAAATTTCCCAGTGATATTTCACAGTGAAAAACATGTTTGATTCCATGAATGCGTACATTTTAGGAAAGTTTAGGATTGTACCAATTTTTTTACATAGTCGCCACTGAGGTCAATGAATTTTTGCATGTGGTATACGAGCTTTTGAATGCCCAATTCAAAAAAATCTGCCATCAAGTCACGCAGAAACCTGAGAACCGCTTCTTCCAGCTCTTCTCTATCGCGGAAATGCGTTCCACCCAGGTGTTTAACGTAAGATGATGTTTACTTTAAATATGTATTTGAATCAGTTTTTGAATACGTGACTTTATTGTTTTACAATGCTATAACCAACTCTTGAATTGAGTTGAAGCTCTTATGCTGAGCTAAAGAGAGCTGCAGAGGATCGAGAAGATTGGAGATCGAGATGCAAGATTTTGTTGCTGCAAACCAATTCACCGGATTGATACTACAAAGAAGAACCAACTATCGAATTAATTGTTAACACTTTCATTACGGCTCGGTTTGAATACAAATTATACTGTCAATTATAAAACTAGTATTTGAAGCATAAATGTAATTATCTGGTCTATTTTCTTATATCACATTGGTTCTTTTATCATTTAGCTGTCAGATGATGCATAAAAAACTATTCTAAGAAAGTAGCAAAATGATATATCATCATCATCAGCCTGTGTCCGTCCACTGTTGAACGTAGGCCTCCCGCATGAGTCTCCATCCTCTTCGATCCTCCGCCTTCCGCATCCAGGTCACCCCCGCTATTCTTCTTATATCGTCAGTCCATCTTGTAGGGGTCGGCCAATGCTTCGTTTAATGACATATCACGTCAACCGATGTCAACGGTCGGGGAATCTTATGACGACATACGCCGACAACGATGCGAATGGGTTAATATTCGTGAAATTATGTGCAATAAAAGTATTTTATTTAAATAAAAGCACGCTAAAACTGTAGATTTCTGCCAACCCTGATATGCAGCAAAATATTCTCAGCAATTAGAGCAAAAGTATTGCTTACTTTTTTGAAAGGGCATTACATTTACGATCACTTATTTGATCGTAAAACATTTTTATTGCGCAAACCTCAATGATTTTATCAAGACCGTATTTTGCTCGTCTTTCATTACCTTTATTGTGGCATAAAACGTATATTTGCGCGAATAATTTTCTACACCACTACCCCAGATAGGCGTTAGTTGGTCTAGACTTGACTATACAGTTGTTGTGTCTATAGTCGGGTAATAAAATGATTAAATTGTTGTGTCGGGATGGTCAGCCACGGCGCGCGCCCCAGTTTTATTTTTACGATTTAGTGCGGTGCCATAAAAGTTTGAGAACCGCATTGTTTGATCTCGATCGTAATGTTATTATTAAGTGTTGCATTTTAAATTGTGAATAATCAGAGGTCGGCAATCTTTGCTGAAAATATTTGTATATATTTTTTTCAATTTTCAATTTTTCATTTCTTTTCCTACAATGACAGTACAAAACATATAATTTTAATTCGTTATTGAAGTACTAACATAAGTGTGAAGATGTAAATGTATTGTCACATTTAGTCTCAATGACCTCACACTCAGAACAAGTCTCGGAATACGCAGTGCAAATAGTTAGGATTTGTGACAACAATAACCATGTCATAAGTATATCATGGTTGACACACAAATAACACGGCATTATTGTCACAAAATCATTTCGTATCCGTCCACACCAGCACTGAATCTGACGCAATATTACACTAAATATGTCAATATCTTCACTCATGTTGGGTTTAACCACTGTTCAATGCGATTCTTTCGTCTTACACGTATCCAAGGTTGAACGATGGTCCTTTCAGGGCACACTTCAGGCTCCATGAGATAAAAACAATATTTTAAAGCTTTGTAGCCACTGCGTTTTGACGAATTGTATAACGATAGATATAATCGATTTTACATTGCTATAGTAAAGGAAAGAAGACTGTTAAACTGTTTTTTTAGTGAAGTATATTGTATGTAAGTATATTATGTATGTATTTAAGACAAATGTCTCATATATAGGGGGTGCCAAGAAGATCTGACGTAAAATCGAAAAAAAAACCTGAAAAACCATCAGATATTTTTGCTGCTATTAGATTGTTGCAGATTATTTTTTTCATCATCCAACAATTTTTTTGCCGAAAGTATGTGAAATTCAATTGCATAAAAACAACGCAACATGCGTTGTTTTTTTATTATTAAAATTAGTATTTAATAAACATCTTACATGTAGTACTTCCTTACCCATTTTTGAAACATTTTTTCACTTTCTTTTAAAAAAAAGAAAATCTTAAAAAAAAATGTGTAAAAAAATATATAGTTACCCGTACAAGTTACACAAAAGGTTAGATTATGCGTCTGACAAACAGTTGAAGAACTTAGGAGCCTATTTCATATCAGCCTCGTTAACTGAGCGCGTAGCCCTGACTATTTCTTTGATGAAGCTTAACAGCAAGGGACCGTCAGAACGGGAAAATCCTCCCAAGAATTGACAGAGACTCCCAGGTGACAACACAGGACCCGTCTCCTATTATCATGGATGATGCACTCTATCAGAGAATGTCTCTCTGACTGCTGTATGCCTGGATCACATGGAAATGCGTTGTAAGAAGAGAAATTGTCACTGAAAAATGCTGCCATTTAGTTCTGTCAGCAATCACTGTCGGATCTTCGTCTTTCCGTCGCGTGGTGGCAGGATAAGGACCAGATTAATAACACAGACTTCTCTGAAGCACATTGACATATATTTACGATAAACTTTACTTAACTTGTGGCCCGGACCTATTCACAGCATTTGGTCGGGCCAAAATATAATATGCTATCGCTGACGTTTGGCACACGACTGGCGCGCCCGTGATGGGCTGTCGCCCAGCGCCACAAGCTGAGGTCTATATAACTAGTCCAAAATGCCAACACATGCATGTTGACAAGTCAACAGAAATAAGAGAAGAATGAATGTATATGAAGGTTTTCAGTACCAGTCAGCAAGGCCTATAACATGCTGATGTCAATACATATATTTTTATGAAAGGGCGTTAATGGCTGAAGGTTCGCAAGCCAAATGTTTCCGATAACTCGTTCAGACGGTTGGTATGCGCTAGGGTCAGACTGGCATTTCCGTAATTTGTGATCCAATTCCAGGGCCGAAACCTCGACGGTAACTGAGAGCAACAAGTGGAAGCGAGTACCGACCGTGTTTGCGATAGAACATTAGCGAGTTGCGTATCAAACTTTGAGCACGTGAGGACGAGAAACCGTTTCACTGATCTGTTTCAAATTTTAAATAATTTTACCTCATGTTATAGTTAATATTTGTACGATTTAACACCGATTGGATCAATAGTTTCTCACCTATGCGTGATGAAACATTTCTATGTTACTCATGAACGTTCAAATGCGGACCAACTATTATTTTAGGCAACTGTTAAGTACTAGGGGGGATGCTTAGCACGATTTTTTTTTTATGCAGGAGACTAATAACAAACTAAGACAGAGAAAGACAGACAGGTAATGGTGAAATCTCATCCGTAGATTCTAGAACGCTTGACATTCTTTGAGTAGGGCTATATACTGTGCACGTTGTGTGTTGAGAGCTCTTATGCTGAGGTAAAGAGGATTGCAGAGGATCGAGAAGAGTGGAGATCGAGATGCAAGATTTTGTTGCTGCAAACCAATCCACCGGATTGATACTACGAAGAAGAAAGTAACTTTTGGGTTGGACCTTTAAAATACCTTCTGTTATATTTACTTGGAATGGAATGGAGATCGAGATACAAGATTCTGTTGCTGCAAACCAATCCACCGGATTGATACTACGAAGAAGATTATTAACTTATATAGAAAGTTTCATTAGATAGTAGTTAGGGGGTTGGGTGGAGTTTAGGAGTGGAGGTTAATGAATGGCTTTCTTTATTAATAAATATTCATTTTCACGTTAGTACGTTTGTGCACGTCGGAACTGTTAAAGTTGTCATAGATCGTGAAACTGTAGTCTTCCATCAATTAAAACACTTCTCAGTGTAATTCACATTAAAACAAGGTATGAAATCCTTAAATATTTAATATATATTTTTTATCTGACTCTTATTTTAATAGTCCACGTTTCAAAATCACTTAGAATATTAACTAACAAAAAAAACTAGTTTTATTCATCAAAAGGTGAGATGGCACTCTTTGAACTTTGCTAGGCGCATAGATACCGTTCGCAGATCACCGCCTGAGATACAGCCAGATGCATTTTTATAAGTTCAAGGTGAGGCTGGAACTGGACCTCCGTTGCCAAGTAATCGCTCGGCTCTAATTTTAGAATACTCACCTGGTACAGGTATTTACTATGTACTAGGTCCGTTTAGGAGGAAAAAATACAACCGATGACCTTCTGCGGGAGGTATTTATCGCTGTCATAGTATTGGCACGAGCTTACTGGAAATGATGTATCATACCTTAACCCTTTCGTTACGGCTACAATGTTACGACAAAACTAATGACATATATTACTACCTGTTACTTTTCGCGTGTCGTTGGTTGGGTTGATCCGCCACCTAGAACCAAATGATCAAAAACTCATGCTCTTGCCTTGGAAGTCGTCAACCATAATTTTTCCCAAATAG
Source organism: Glossosoma conforme (assembly GCA_022606575.1). Lineage (NCBI taxonomy): Eukaryota > Metazoa > Arthropoda > Insecta > Trichoptera > Glossosomatidae > Glossosoma > Glossosoma conforme. The sequence goes on from JAGTXR010000049.1 coordinate 2,131,737, forward strand.
AACTTCCGTTGTTGAGATGTACTTTATAGAGATAAAGTATGGCCAGTAACAATTGGCAGAACTGAGTGGCGGCAATTTGTGGTGACCATATATGAAAATAAATGAGTGGCCTGGATACGGAAGGCGGATGATCAAAGAGGGTGGAGACTCATGTGAGAGGCTTACATTCAACAGTGGATGACAGACTGTTGATGATAATGAGCAGCTAGTCGAGCACATGGAGCAGTATCTTAACCCCTTCTTCACGGCTCGGTGGAATACGAATTATTCTGTCAACACGGCGTGAATTTTCAAACCATTTTTTTGTTTAAAACTAGTATTTGAAGCATAAATGTACTTATCTTACCTATTTTCATATATCACATTGGTTCTTTTATCCTTCAGTTATTAGATGAGGCATAAAAACTATTATACTTAACACACGTTCATTATGTAACTCCATACGTGGTGGCATTGACACATGTGGCTTACAGAAAAATCGCTCGAAAAATTGACGAAACCTAACGATATTTATTTACATGCTTTACAGATTCATGTAAAGAATACATGTGGGTTGATAAAGGGAATGACTGCACTTCCAATTTTCTACCGTAGATGTCATAATGAGTACTGAAAGTAGCAAAACGATATATCACGTCAATCGATGTCAACGGTCGGGGAATCTTTGACGGCATATGCCAAAGACCGATGCGAAAGGGTTAATAGCTATAGGCATTCTTGTTCTTGTTATTTCAACTATATCGATGATTGAATTTTATTTTAGTAACATAACTGGTGAATGCGTGACGCATGATTTTGAAATTATGAAGGATTATTTTTTGTTACTCGAGACAATAGTTTCACTTACATGTCCACCGTTATTTTAAGCAAATATAAATATGCCACGTCATTAGAAAAAAACATTAGTTCCGCTCATTCATTACAAATCTACGTTATCTGTAAATCTACGTGAAACAATTTTGATACGGATTACTTGGATCACGATCGGGGATTGACCCAACGCTGCGATTCTTGCCAATAGGATCTGAGCAAGATATCGACTCTTGATAGCCAAAACATCGCAAATATGCTCTATATTTAATCATATTTTTTTTTCTGCATTTTTGCGTGTGTTGTTGTTTAAGAAGTTTCCTACAATCGACAATGGAAGTGGTGATACCTGCGGCTGATCATGTGGAGAAGAGCAACTGAGGGGAATACTTGCATTGCCCGAAAGAAGACGACCAGGGGTGAAATGTATGGATGTCCCTTAACAGGCTTTGGACCGGAGTATGCAAGACGATGACAAAAATGAAGGCCTGGTTGTTTTACAGCGGACCGACTGAATGTGACTGCGGCGCGGAGCAGACCCTGTCACACCTTCTGGAGTGTGCGCTGTGTCCAAGTAGCTGCATCCAGGATGACGTGGTCAGTACCGGCTTTAGATCCTGTGGTGCCCTATGATATTTTTTTTGGCGCCCCATTTTGCTTATATTATATTGCATATTTGCTAAGTCTAGGCAAGATTAGTTGTCCTCAGCGCCCCTAGCTTATTCGACGCCCTGGGGTACCGACCCTCTTCGCCACCCCCTAAAACCGGCCCTGGACCTGGTGATGACCGGGAGTAATACCATCATCTTCGCTCACTTCTGGGCAGACAGGATATTATCCTGATGTTTCCGACACGATTATATATATCTATATTATTTTATTATTTTATATTGTACGGTATATGTATAAAAATATATATATACCGTTCCACACTTCTATAAGCTCGGATAGTCTATGCTTTGTCTCAGAGCGCCTATATACACGAAGGTCCACTTGAGAACATAGATGTTTCCCGGGAGCCTTCAGGACAAGAGCTCGCGTACTTGCATAGACTGTAGCTGTAGTACCATATAAATATTTGGTATTCAATAATCAGCTTTTTTTACTTTTTTTTTCTATGTTATCATACGGTAACTTATTTTATTGTTTTAAGTATGAATTTCTTATTTTTCTTTGTAACATTTATTTCTTCTTCTTTAATTCAATTCGTGTGCATATCTAATTCATGTACATTTTTTGTACGATGTTTCTTGTCAATAGTAATTGTTATTCAAATTTTTAAAGGTATCTTTATACCGTGAACACAAAAATATATTTAAAATTAAAAAAAAGTAATATTTAATGTTGATGATTACGTTGTTCTGGCCATAATGTGATACTAACAAGGTGTGATCGGATGTGGTCGCATTGATTAGCTATGACTAAACACTGTATGTAGACCGGTAATGCTTTTATGCAACACACTAAGCTTGCGTAATACCCTAAATATAAGCTTGAATGACTGTGCCGTTTTAATAATAGTCCATATATATATATAATCCTGTCGAAAACTACAGGGTCAGATCCTGCCTGCCCAGAAGTGGGCGACGTCGATGGCGTTACTCTCGGCCATTATCAGGTCTTCCTGGGTGCAGCTATTCGAACACAGCGCACACTCCAGAAGGTGTGACTCCAGTCTGCTCCACGCCTCAGTCACATTCAGTCGGTCCGCTGTAAGCTGCCTGGCTTTCATTTGTGTCCTCGTCTTGCATACTCCGGTCCAAAGTCTGTTAAGGGACCTCCATATATTCCACACCCGGTCGTGTACATAGGCTAGGTTCTCTTTCGGGGCAATCCAAGCCTCATTTGCGCCTCTCCACATGCTCAGCCGCAATAATAGTCCATCATAGAGTGTAATTGTAGTCGTATAATTTATTTCTTGTATTTCTTCTTATTCTATATCCACATTATTATATTCAGTTCCTTTATCAGTTATACAGGTATATACCTGTATGTAACATTAGTTCACCACAAATGCCACCACAGTTTTATCAGTTTTCTATATCTTGTCCGGAAACATCTCTGCACCTGAATTCAACCTGGGAACTTATAAGATTCACGATTTGGAATGAGGCGAAGACTAAACCGGCTGATAGAGCTTTGAGGCGGCAGATTTTGTAAGCCATGTGTTCCAATTAAGGGAGTGGAAATGATAATCAGGACTTGTCAATGAGAGCGATTGTCTGCAGAAGGAGCCCGCTTTTTGTTTTATTAACTTTTTGCTTATTCAACGCCCTGGGGTACCGACCCACTTCGCCACCCCCTAAAACCGGCACTAGAAACATGTAATACATCTACAGCAGGAGAACACATACAGCTGTTTCCGCCCTCGCGTTGTCCTGAAGAAAAGACCGTCGGAAACTATACTTAAAATTTACTCAGCAGAGCTACAAGAGGCGAAGTTTACATAGTAACATGCGATGAGACGAGGAAAATGATGCCTGAAAGAGTTTTTTGGTTCAAGTTAATTGAGCGAAAATGGTGACGATGGAATTTTGTAAAGCAATTATATTTGATGAAATGATCCACCGAGATTCCGAAACGAGGAAATACGCAGAAGAACTCAAGTAGTGGATGCTACCCAACGAATAGGCACACGCAAGTGGCAATGGGCAGGACATATCTGTCGAAGAGAAGACGGTCGATGGGGAAGAAAAGTAGAGGCTTACGTTCAACAGTGGACGGATACAGGCCGATGATGATGATTCACCGAGGACGCTGTCCGTGGATTCGCAGATGGAAGACGATGCGTCTGATTGCGTATTCCGCGAAAAGGTCCTCCTCCCCGCCCACTTGCCCGCCCCACTTGATATTACAACTCCGTAGTGAGACAAAAAAGATGTGCGTACTACGGCCGAAATAGAACAGAAATCGTCAACCCATTCCGAATAACATACTTATTATTCATTCTCTAAATTAAATGGAAATATTTTTTTTACTGTAGTTCTACGTGCAACACTTGGCTGGGGTACAACGCTGGCAACTATTTATTTGTTCAATAATAAATTCAAGGTTTTGGCAGGAAATTAAATGAATTCGAAAGATAATAAGTAAAATGGCAGTACATTCAATAAATTGGCTATATCCACTGTGTCAGTAAGTGTGACTGACTGTCAACAGTTATTGACTGATGCACTGTTTGTACTTTGTATGTGAACATGTGTAAGTCTTGTACTAAAATTAGCTTTAGGGTCATTCTTGTGATACCCAATTATATGGCCCGTCGTCTGTTTGACGTTCCTTCGGTCTCAGCAACATCTGCCGCCACATTCGTGATATTTTCGGCCAAAAGACCAGTCCAGTGGCGGCTACGCCTTGCTTCTGTCTTCTGTGGTTCTATACTGTTCGAGTCGAGTAGCTAAAAGCTGATATGCTTGCCCAGTTGGCGCAACACGATTAAGAAATTGACGTCAATATTCACGCTGCGCTAACACCTCCGACTGATGACGAGATCCGTGCTCGGAGTGTCGCTAAAAGATAGAATCCGAAACGAGGAAATACGCAGAAGAACTCAAGTAGTAGATGCTACCAAATGAATAGGCGCTCGCAAGTGGAAATGCGCAGGACATATCTGTCGAAGAGACGACGGTCGATGGGGAAGAAAAGTATTGGAATGGCGCCCAAGAACTGGCAAACGAAGCATTGGCTGACCCCCTGCAAGATGGACTGACGGCATAAGAAGAATATCGGGAGTGACCTGGATGCGGAAGGCGGAGGATCAAAGAGGATGGAGACTCATGCGGGAGGCTTACGTTCAACAGTGGACGGAGACAGGCTAGTTCACAAATATCAAATATGATTGGTGAACGACGTCATATGTAACAATTATAACAACTTCCGATAGGGTGATTAATTTTGCGCTACCTGTATATGAAGATTTTTGTTGTGAAATGTATCTGTGTATTAAATATTGAATAATATTTAACTAAAATTTGTAGTATTGAGAGTTTTGAACTTCTGGCTGCCCACAAAAAGTTGGGAAGGTCCACGCCACGAAATAGAACACCTAATCCGGCACGGGCCATGGTCGACTCCCGTTTTGGGCAAGTGACATTCCCCAGGAGGACGGACGACCAGACCAGCTCTCGGGCATTGTCTGGAGAGCACAATTAGTAGGCGGGCCGCGTGGAGGAACATATTTTGCATCCATATTACGATTATCGTAAAACTTAAACTGCGAGAATGTTGAGAGCCACTGCATGTCAAATAGTGTTACGCAAACTGCTTTATGATCATCATAAATCGCTTAGCTAATGATCATGTATATTTTTTATGGTTCCGCCGCATTTCGTTCACATACAATTCGTAAGTAACGACGTGGGCGCACTCAACATGTAGTGCACGGGACATTTGTCGGATGGGGCAACAGCACTGGATGTCTCGCTAACCTAACTTAACCTAACCTAAGTTATTCAATCTCTAGACTCTACGATCACAGGACAAATGCTTAGGTTAGGTTAGGTTAGGTTAGCTTAACACCAGTTGTCCCGTGCGCCAAATTTCCCGTGCACCACACATCCAGTGCGCCCCACGATGAGTCGTTGAACGAATTGTCCTTGAACGAATTGTCCTTGAACGATAGGCCGTGACACCCACATTTTTTCTAAAAAATGCATCAATTCCACCGTCCTGGAAAGTCGTCCGGAACTATACGTAAAATACACTCGGCAGCGCTATGGGAAGCGGAACTGATATGGGATGAAACTAGCACTATAGCAGCTAACAGAACTTGGTGGTGGCAGCTCTTGATGATCATAGGAGAGCACAACCAGTCGAGATCAGTGCACACTATGACGTTCAGGGCGGCCGGATGCTGCATGGGGAAAACATGTATTGTGTTTGTGTTTTGTGGGTTGGTGAGATTGCATTTGCATATTTATCTGTTTCTGAAAAAAACACATATTGTATGAGGGAGGAAAAACAGAAGCTAGAAGAGCATTCTATACCTTATCGGTGGCATTTAGGAAACTTTGGAAACTGCTAGTTTTTGGTCGACACACATTCATCGTATATGATCTCTTCTTCTTCGTTTCAGCGACGTCAAATTATTTTTTCCCAGTATCTAGCAACATCGATGGCTCGTGTGTTGCCTAGCATTAGGTCCTGAGTTGTGCAGCTTGTTGAGCACACGGAGTAGGATCTAGTTTTTTTGGTGCAAGACCAGTTTCAGACTTAATCGACTCATAACATTTGTTTTCATCTGAGATCGATTCTCTAAAGCTGTAGGAAAGGTGTGAAAATTCAGCATCGCTTTACCTGAAACTGAAAAACTTAATTTCATTTCAGACCGGCGCTTCTCAAAGTATCAGGATTGATGAGTCTCGGCGGCCGTCACGTCAGTGAAAGCTCTAAGTAAGTATGCACAGTAGGTGAGCTTAAAGCTCCGCATTAGGTCCGGCCCAAAGTCATGCCCATATCCGAGCTGGGCCCGGGCCATGTCAGGACGCGGCCAGACAATGCCTCCTAGTGTCCCTAAAAAGGTGATGGCGGGAGCTTGGAAGCCTCGATGTAAAAAAGCTTCGACGAGCTTTTTTGCTCGCTGCTTAGAAGTGAGCTTTTTGAAACCACTGCACTCTGGATTGGTATCGTTCAAGAAAAATAAAGCACTTTCAAATTAAATCAATAATGTTTTTTCTTGTTTAATTGATGCTGCATTACTGAAAATGATCACTCTGTGGTTTTTTTTGTCCTTGAATATGACTTTTTGACTTTGACTAAGACAGATCATTAAAAGCTCAATTTCAATGATCAACTTTAATAATCAAGGATAAATTTGAATGATTTTAATTTCAATTATCAATGAATTTGCCTCGTATAAAGATCACATGACTATCAAAGAAATAACTACACCTACGCGTCAGATACTAGTCAAGGCAGCTATGCATTTTTAAACCATGATTATGGAGTCTTTTTACTATGTTACTTAATTTTTTTTTAATGTTTTCAGCATTCACTTTGAGATCCATGAGATCGAAACTGCAATCTCCTAATAGAGAACTTTTGTTATGTGATTCATGAAAAAACAAGGTAAATAAATAAATATTTATAATTTATATGTTAGTTCTGTTTATAAATAAATTATATTGAAAAATTCATGTTTTAGTGTGAATCGTATTTAACGTATTCATTTTAATATCAATTTCACATATTGTATCATAAAATACTCTGAATTCTACTAATATGTATATTTAAATGTTGCTCAACGTGATCAATATGAAAATAAGGAAATAAAAAGCATTCATATTTTTATTTTCACTTAATCTAATTGCCAATAGTTTCTCAACTAAAATATTTGATTCCTACAAACCACCCTCAAAAATCAAAACCAATACCAATACTACCGCCGTACAGAGCAGAACTTCAGGCTGATACACATTACAGTAGCATACAAGAAAGAACGAAAAAATATATAATATTTTGGACTTTGAATTAATAAATGATGATGAAGCTTTATTCAAAAGCGTAATTTTTCTTGATTAAGGTCCTTGATGTTCCTCCACTGGACCACGTGCTTGAAGAAGCGGCGCCACTCTGGATTGTTGAAGAGTGTCCCTTGATTTGCATGAGCAGGAATGCCCTGGATGCGTCACGGCTGCTCCATAAATAATCCAGGACTGGCGGCTTTGTTCCAGCATCAGAGGAACCGCCAAAGCATCGCCAACCAAAACACAGTAGATGGAACAAGAATAGTCAAAATTTATCCACATTCGAAATCAATACAACTAGAGTTTTAAATTTAAGATACTGATATCAGCTTGATAAAGCTCCTTTAGGATGATGCCGTAAAACCTCGAAAAAAGATCTTTTGTCTATTATTTTTGTTCGCTTGCCTGATGTTAGTTTTAATTGTATAATGTTACACAGTGTTTGCATACGCCAATTTATTTGTTATGGCAGTTGGCCCGTTTCCTGTTGGTACCACTGTCATCTGGAATTCTATTTTTTCTGCAGCGACGGTTGGCAGCGCCGAGATATCAGAGCGCGCCGTCAGCTGACAGTTGGAGCCAGCTCGCGACCGTGATGGCGCGCGCCTAATAGCGTGTGCCACAACGGTATTTTTGTTGCAAGTGTTTGAAAAATAAACCGTGATAATATGAGAAACGAAAACAAGTTTCTTGTGTTGTGAACCTGATCCTGTTTCCTGTCATCCAGTAAATCGATATCAAATAAGAGAGAAGGATATCAATACATTTCTTACAAATAATTTTGATAAAGTAATTAACTACTTAAGTACGCGTTCTTATAAACTTACTTTATCTATCACCTCTCGCATTGGTTTTATATAATAATTAACACCTTAACATGTTTATTCTATAAAAAGTCCTTCGGTATATAGGCAAATGGTCGAAAGATATACTGTTTAGATAATTTTAGTACATTCTTCCCCACCATATTTGTTCCATATGTGTAGCATATGGACACCGTAAATTGCAAGCACACAGTTCTGTCAGCTGCATTCTATCCCTTGTTTCGAGAAAACTTTGCGCCCAAAAGTCCACCTGACATACCTGTCGAAGAGACGACAGTCGATGGGAACGAAAAGTGTTGAAAACTAGTGAAAACTAAAGTACATTTAAAAAAAAAAACTCCGCAATGTCTTAAAACTAAGGCGTTTAACCAATACATGCTCACTGTATTAATTTATGGCGTAGATACTTGTAATCTAACAGGTCTTACACATAAAATAAAGGTCACCCAGCGTGCTATGGAGAGATCCATGCTAGGAGTATCGCTAAAAGATAACATCCAGAACGAAGAGTGAACTCAAGTGGTGGAGGCTACCCAACGAATAGGCGCACTCAAGTGGCAATGGGTGGGACATGTCTGTCGAAGAGACGACGGTCGATGGGAACGAAAAGTATTGTTGTGGTGCTCAAGAACTGGCAAACGAAGCATTGACCGCCCCATGCAGACGACATAAGAATAATATTCGAGATCTTGATTATTTGGTTCTTAAGAGTGATTTAACCCAACTAATGTTACGTGGTGATACCGGTCGTTACCATCTTGCTTAACTATCGGCATCGTACTCCATGAACTCGGTCGCAAAATGTAACCAGTGGCGCTCCTGCTAACCGGTGGCCAACAATAGAACTGTGATGTTCTATGTATTGTTTCGGATAACAGGACGGTCGACGTAACGCCAGTCAAGGTCATAGCCTACCACCGCATGGAGCGGGTCAAGGGTGAATCATTTTTATTTTTTATTTTTGTTTCATTTTTAAATAAATTAGAGTAATCTCAAAGTCGTGGCTTTAGTCGATTTATCCATTGATATCAGTGGTTAACAACAGATTTTACAAGTTCTGGCTTGCGTCTAATGTTGCTTCAGTGATTACAAGAGAACTAATCTTACAATGTGATATAATTTTAGGTATTTAATATATAATAGTAGTCAAATGAAAAAAGTTTATCTTAAGCATTAGATAAACATGACGCTATTAATTGCCTGACGTAATTACTCTGCAATTTAATTAAACGTGACTTTAACGTATTTGATGATGCTTCACAGGTGACAGTGTGAAGCGTGTTAAATTTATACAAACTTATATATAATAAAACTTTATGACTAATCAAAGATATCGTAACAGGTAAATATTAGTGTACTCGTAGAACGTTTCTAATATTTAGTCATTATAATCGAATTGCAAAACATATTTTTCCATGAAGACATTTCTGCTGGTTATCGGCGGATATAGCTCAACGGTCAAAGCGTTTGCTTTGCAAGCCAAAAGTCATGGGTTCGATTCCCGATGAAGATTAAAACAAAACAAAAAAATTAAATCGATTTCTGAGCTTCTTGGTGTGAATTTGATCCATCACCGATTAATTAAAATTGGTGGTAGGCAAAAGTCGTCCCGTGGAAGCCACCCATTAATAGTAAAATTTCTGTAATAATAAGGATGATTCGCGAATCTCGGGCTATAATCTATGACGTTGCCGGAACATCACTCAACATGCAGCGCTTAGCCATGTGCACCATGGTGAGCGTCATATAATTCCACAGATGAGACTTCAGAATTGCTATCACCATCTGTCGGTATTCTCCTGTACGTGCTTACATAAAAAAAATATTATGGTATACTGTGTTTTAATTCGAAGCAGATCCCTATATGGGGAGGTCCGGACCGACACATTCCCTGATCCAGAAAACGAAAAAGGAATTCTATGATGCCAATATTTTATAAACAAATACGGAATGACCTCTAGGTTTGAAACAGTGACATTGCTGACTTGGATACCAATACTCTACCAACTTGGCTGTCGGCAATATATTAAAAGAATGAAAACAATTCATCATCATCATCATTCCTCAATTGCTCCCTAGTAGCTGGAGCAAATGATCCTCTAATGTTATGTCTCTCGCAACAGTCTTAACTCATCTCATGTCAGATGGTTCCGCAGCATTTGTTCCCAGGAAATTCGTTCAACGACTCATCGGTAACGACGTGGGATGCTCTAGACGTCTAGTGCCGAGAACTTTTGGTGCACGGGAAAACTGGTGCACTGGATGTCATGCTAACCTAATCTAACCGAAGTTATTTCAAAACAAGAACTATGGATGTCTGAACTCTAGGAGCACTGGACAAATCCTTAGGTTAGGTTAGGTTAGGTTAGCAAGACATCCGTTGTCTGGGAACAATAGGTCGTGACACCATGTCAGATCTGTCTCTTCTGAGTACGTTCTATGTAGTTTCATTCTCAAATAATTTTATTTATTTTTTCTTCATCCCTGTCTCCCTCTCTTATCATTTACTGATAGACACACCCCTACCCCCTCTCCTACATAAAATGGGTTAGACCACTTAGAATGTACTATAGCAGCTCAGTTATCTCTTAGTAAGAAAGGGATTGAGAAAGGCTACGAGTCAGTCGAAACTGATAGAGAACTTATGTTACGTGATCCATGTAAAAACAAGGTAAATAAATATAATATATTGATATCAGCTTGATATAGCTCCTTAAGGCCGATGCCGTAAAGCCTCAACAAGCGATCTTTTGTCTATTATTTTGGTTCGCTTGCGTGACATCTACATCGAATGTTAAGCGGTGTTTGCATACGCCAAAATAATTGTTATTACAGTTGGCCTATTGCCGGTTGGTAGGACTGTCATATTGGCAGTTGGTACCGTGGAGATGTGAGATCGCGCCGTGGGCTGGCAGTTGTAGTTTGACTCGCGCCCGTCACAGTGCGCGCGTCCTGTGCGTTCGCTGTGGCGGGCGACGTTTGTGACAATAAACAAATAATATGTGAAACAAGTGTTTATATTGTAAACCTGATCCTGCATCCTCCATCCAGTTAATCGATGTCCTAAATGGAAGAGGAGGATATCAATATATTTATAACAGTTACCTAATCGACTAATATTTTGACCTGACATCTTCATTCGTTCATCTCACCAATGGGCAACTCCACCAAAATGCTTGCCAATAATGTGCCGAGTCGAAAATAAAATATAAACAATAACTTAATAATTTCAAAACAGGATACTCGGCGAGTTGACATTCCAACTACACGTTTTTCCTGTCGGATTATGGCGGTGTGTATATTTTTCATACGACACACATAATAATAAAAAAAAACAACGAAAAACTCGTATTTTGAGACCCGCAAAGTGATTCCGTAGGTAATGAATGCAAGGCCGACGTGTACGGGTACTCCGGCGCTACGGAACCTTTAATCGTTTTCGTCGATATCAATTAAAATATTTTTGACCAAATTCCTATCGATGATTTGCTAATAAGATAACCGATCAATTAGACATGTTAATTATGCTAGCGTAATAATTTCCGGCTTGAATCAGACGACAGCTAACATATTTTGTTATGCCATAAATGTTTCCAATTTTTCTGATCATGTATCTTTAAATAGGTTCCGCCACATTTCGTACACAGACGATTCGTTAAAAGACTCGTAACTCTTGTGCACAGGACATTTGGCGCACGGTATGACTGGTACACTGGCCATCTCGCTAACTTAACCTAACCTTAGTTATTTCGTTAACGAGACCAATGGACTCTTCGATCACTGGACAAATCCTTAGGTTAGGTTAAGTTAGGTTAACGAGACAGCTAGTGCACTATTTGTACAGTGCGCTAAATTTCATGTACACCAAACGTCCAGTGCGCCTCTCGTCATTACCGACGAGTCGTTGAACGAATTGTCTGGGAAAGATAGGTCGTGACACCCTTTAATAGATAGCATGCAAACAGAGGATATAAAAAAAACAGTTAAAGTTGTAGTTTACTCAAGTGGCAACCCGTAGAACGTATATAGTATAGAACGTATCAGCTGAATATACGACTGTGGACGATGAGTAAAAAAAGTGCTGGAGTGGCACCTAAAAACTGGCGATAAAATGTAAAGTGTAGGCCGGTTCCGTGCAAAATAGACTAACAATATTAATAGAAATAGCAGTAGAAAGCTGGATGTTCAAGGCTGAAGATTGATAAGAATGGAGACTCATGTGAGAGACCTGCGTTCAACAGTAGTCGGACGCAGCATATGATGATGATGGTGGTATTCATTAAAAATAATCTTCTTAATTTTCACATCACTTATATTTGTGGACGGTGCGAAAATGCCATATGTATATGACGAAAGCGGATCTACACTATATTCGAGACTTAATCAAAATGGTAAGGATATACAATCAACAGAAAAGATATCGAAGTAACGCCATCGACGTCGCCCACTTCTGGGCAGACAGGATCTGACCCTGTTGTTTCCGACACGATTATATATATATATATATAACAGAAAAGATTCATCCACATCTTGTGAATTTTACTTTTTAAATAAATAGTTCAAATATTGTTTAATGCATGTTAAATATACAAACAATTAATTTGAATACATCCAAACTAATGTAAAACATATAGAAAACATAAATATAATGATGTGTTATAAATGAGATTTTCAAAAAGGGTTAGCAAAAAAAATAAACACAAACGCCACAATTCATCGATCTAAAATCTGCGATCCAGCTGCGAATCAGTTTAAAATATGACAAAAAACCCTCGAAAAAACCCTTTAACGTGCCAAAACAAATACAGCCGATAAAATCATCATCGTCTCCGGTGCTTGACTATTGCAACAAACCAAATGGCAATGTGCAAAAAAAAACCTTTCGGTCGCTGCAATTTCCTTCCTTCCTGAACAAAGAGGAACCCTTTCTCAACCCCTTTACCGACGTCTTTCATGCGGTACTTTTCGCCCAATCATGATAGAAGCAGGCTGTTGTTATATACAGATGACTAGTACTTACTATTATTAAAATGCATCTGATGAGAAAATAATCATATAACTGTATCACGAAAGTTAAGAGACGATTCTGAACAAACAAAAAGAAAAAACTTGAGTCGTTGGTTGGTTGTAGTTGGAACTTAAAAGTAAATTGTCCAAATATAGGAAATGTATCATTTGATTAAGGAAGAAATAACAAACACACAGAAGGAACAACAAAATATTTTTACGAGTGTAAATAATAATAAATATACAGCTATTGTCTCAAAGTCCTTCGACAACCCGTCCAACAGCTTCCACATCGGGAAGCTGTCGGTAACAATATACTCTGACATCAGCATGATATAGCCCTTGCTGACTGGTACCGAAAGCCGCGAAACACAATCTTTCGTCTCTTATTTCTGTCCGCTATATATATTTGTGTCTATTTATATAGACCACCGTTTGTGGCGCTGGGCGAGAGCCCATCACAAGCCGGGCAGTGGTGTGCTGACGGCCGAGAAGTCGCAGTACGGCCGGCCGGTATGTCATTCCGCCTAGGCCGGAAGCTTGTAAAGTTTATCATAAATATTTGACAATGTGCTTCTGAAAAAGTCTGTGTTATCAATTTGCTCCTTATCCTGCCATCACGTGACTGAATAACACTCTTTTGAAAGAGAGGAGGATGTTAACTCGTATTTTCCCATGTGGACCTCCGGATCGAGAGAGGTTTTGAGACAAGGCATGGACGATGGCTGCTGAAAGAGCTCTGTAGCGGCAATTTATGATAATCATATGTTCCAAATATGGAACAAATTTGTAGAAAAAACGGACTTATCAACCAATCTATTGAAATAATCATTAAATTTCAAATACGTATTAGATATTATAGCAGCGTTCTATTAAAGGTTTCAGATCCTCAAGTTGTAGGCCTTCTTGAACTGCATAATGTACATCTATTTGGTGGATCTTTAGGTACATAGATGACTTGTTCCAGCTAGGAAGAAACTATGGTAAAAAATATTAGTTAAAGGTGAATTGAACGATTATTGTTGTTACTACTGTAGTTACTCTGTCGCAACAGTAAGTAAATTTTTTGTTCTTCTTAAAATTCTCTTGGAGCGAAAAGGCAGTTTTATTAAGTGATTTTTACTGTCACCATAGTTTGAGCATATATATCACAATCTGAAGAATATTAATTCATTTAAATCTTGTAAATATAGTATAACTTAATCTCTCTTTTTAGACAGGTTTTTGTCTTTACCATTCGTGTAAGTCATTTGAAACGTTCACCAAATATGATGAGAATTTAAATATCCAGGTAATCACGTTTTCCATAATAAGACATAGTGTTATTTGAATTATTAGCATTTATCATAAACACCGAATTAAAATGTTTTTTTTTTCTAGTTTTAATTGAATTGTCATTACAATTTAATTAAAACAAAAAAAGGTCACTCAGTCATCACTGAGTGACCTTTTTTATTGGAAGAATAAGACGATTAACTTAACCTAAGCCACAGTACCATTTTTCTAAATGAACGTCACTCAACGTGATCCAAATTTAGGCACATTTTTTTTATAATTATACTCGTAATAACTTTTAGCAAAATTTGGCTGTATTTTCATGATTTCACACTGATTTGACACTCGCAAAAATATTTTATTACATTGCTGAAAATAAGTTTAATACATCCTATATACGCTATTACTACTGCACTAGCATATGCGGAAAGCGGACTTTTTTAATGCATTTTTTGATGCAGTTTTTTAGCGCGTGCCAATACAAAATGCATCCCCCACATGTCGAACCATTTGGTCAGGAAGAATCCACCCCTGCATTTAAGTTTTTTTAAATGTTTTATATTAATATTTTTTATGGGGGTGTTTAAAATTTCGATGGTAAAAGCATATTTGTTAATGTACCAGGTGAGAGGTACAAAAAATATGATTTTGCGGTTGTCATTAAAATACTACTGTCAGTAAATAATAGCACTCAATATATCTTTGATATGCAATTTTGAATACGGCATTTATGTTTTTTTATACTTATAAGGGCCCTTCCCCGTTGCCGTGACAAGGTCCCGTTTATTGCGGGTTTGGTTTTTTGCAGTATCACGTTTAGTATTTAGATTAGATACGTGCTACTGTGGTAACATTCACATGAGCATTCGGTTTGCAGGATACCGCAAAAATTCGATCCGTTCGAAATGTGCTGTACGGTTTTGCCACTACAAACTGGACGACTGGATCCAATAAAAAACGGTATCCAGTTTGGTTACGTTCATAGCTAAATGGAAGTGTTCCCACTAGCATCCTGCACACGGTTTTTTATTATATTACGAAATGTGCCTAATCTCGATCGTAGTTTTGGGATCGGGTGAACCCAAAATCATCTTTTTTGCATTGCTTTCGGCGGCGAAAGTAACAGTATAATATAATATCAGAAGAGTATTCACGTACATTGCGTCTGAATTTTCTTCTCCGACTGCCAATGCTATCCCGTAAAATACAGCATGCAAACTTCTGTGTTTGAACACAGGTATGATTTTTGCGGGATCCAGTAAAAAACCAATCCTGCAAACCTGGACGTCCGTGGAAAAGAGTCGCAGAGAACAATCATCATGCGTTGTTTTGCCTTAAAATATATACAAAAAAGTTAAATGTAAGAAATATACTTGAAAATACATACAAAGTATAAAGACTTGTTCAATGTTGCATGATGCTGCCACCAACAATAAACAAACTCATCATACACTTGCTAAACACTATGTATATTTTATATATATATATATATATTTATTTACCTTGTTTTTACATGAATCACGTAAGATAAGTTCTCTATTAGGAGACTGCAGTTTGACTAAGTAGTTATGTTTACTGAAATGGGTATGACCTCTTATAAAGTACTATCGTAGCTCAGTTATCTCTTAAAAGTGATGGATTGAGAAAGGCTACGATAAAGTCGAAACTGCAATCTCCTAATAGAGAACTTATCTTACGTGACCCATGTAAAATCAAGGTATGTAAATAAATATCTATAATTTATAATGGATCTCAAAGTGAATGCTAAAAACATTGAATTTTTTATTTTTTATTATTAATGTATGGCAACTAAGAACAGGAAATCTTCACTTGAATATTCCGTGTTAGATAAAAGATTGGAAATGGTTGTCCATATTTTTTGTTTTGTATTCCATTATAAAATGTCTAACTTTATACAATTTAGATCCTTGCAAAAAATAGATCAATATATACTTACTAGTAGCTTTTACACACATAATATCTGAATGCAGCGTTCAGTCGGATTGTTTGAGTATCATAGAGCTCACTGGTTTCAACCGCTGTTATCCGACGTAAGTCTATTTCATGAAAATATTCATCATTATTATAATTAACTGATTTTGGATTGAGCCACCCCTTATGACAAAATAGACCAGACCTTAGAGACTTTGGGCTAATCACCAGATTTCTTTGAGGAAATGATTAACTAGTTTCCCAAAAATATGCATCGGATACTACTGCTATTCTTTCTTAAAATACTCGGAATTCTATTCTGGAGATTGTTCGTGAAACATGGATCTTCCTAAGTTGACCTTTAGGTTGAGAGAGGTCCTACAACAAGAAATTAACTCTGGCAAAATAAAATGTCAGCAATTAGTGGTGACTATATTTTTATTTATTTATTTATTACACAGAACCGAAGTTCCAAGATACAAAATGAGAAACAGAGCATACATAAATATACAATACATACAAAAGATAATAAAATATAAAAATAACATAAAAGAAGAAGATGACACGTGTCAAAGATCATAGGGATCTGGGAGAACAATTCCATCGACAAAAGAGGAAAAGGATATAAGAAAAGGATCGAGGTGTGCTGGTAGGCCATTTAGGAGCGCCATTGCCGTTGTACCAAATTGAGTGCTTCAAGCTCCACAAGCATCAACTAGGATCAAAAAAAATGGATGGCTATGAGAGCATGGGTGTACTTATCTGGAACATAGAAGTTAAAACATTCAAGAATCCCAGGGTTGTGAATTGAACCGCGAAGAAGAAGGAATGAATGTTTGAGAGCAGCAATTTTTCTCCGGGACTCTAACGAAGGTAAAGAAAGCATCCCTAGAAGAAAAAAAGTTTGGTAATGTTCGGAATTAATTGAATTGAATGGATAGTTACCGTAAATATAAAAATAGAGACGTCACTAGACGTCCATGTTCCATAACTGGATATGGAATTAAAAATTATAATAAACTACATTTTTATGAACAACATGTATACTATAAATGTTTTTTAATTTTTAGATCATCACGTCATCTCTTAAATGTTGCATATGGTCACCACGAATCGTCACTAAAAGCTACAAAAAAGTAAATTATGAAATAATCAAATATGGTTTATGGAGCCTTCCAAGATCGGCTGACAGTTGTTGGATATAGTTGATTGGTGCCCAAGGCGGGACCCGAACCCGTGCCTTCTAAGGCACGCGCCAAAACTCCGCTACGCTCCCTTTATTTGTTTCGTTTATTTGGTTTGTTTTCATTTTTTGCTTCCCCCGGGAGCGAACAGACGCTGCCCCGTACAACAGTCAGTCGATAAACCCGAACGTGCAATAACTTCGTAATCGAATTATTAAGCAATTATCGTTGAGTATTTTATGTTACGTCCGCCTAATTTAGCTAACAGCATTTAAGTTAATGTTCTTCACATTAGGATATGAAAAAAAAATCTCTTAAAACAATGTCAGACATTAACATTATTCACATATGACGTGGTCGACTAACTTACTTACATAGAACATATGAAAAGTAAGGTTTCCAATGTTGGCATGCAGCGCTATGCAAAATTCGCAACACTGTCATGATTGTTGGTCTTCCCCCACATCTTGGAAAAACGGTATTTCGCTATTAAGACGAGTGTCAGTGCAGCAGCCATTCTCGATGGACGTCTTGATTGTTCCGATAAGAGCAAACTGCGGTCAGTATTTATGTTTTTGCTTTCGCAAAAATGGATGTTCCGACTATAACTCATCGCCAATCGGAAGAAGTGTATGGTCTTAGTTGCATGGATGTGAATATATGTGAAGGATTTCAAATCAAAAAAGAAGAAAATAACTGTTACATATGATTTTAATTACAAATCCATTTTCGCATAATCGATATTTATTGAAAATATAATATTTCGCAAATTTAAACAATTCACTTATAGCTTTTATATTAGGTGATTTAATGGTTTTAGAATGCCAGTACTATAGTAAGCATAATTTATTTAGTTAAATAGATAGACATCATACTTTAAAGTAAAAGTATAATATTGTTTCCCAAGATTTAGTTACAAACAAACAAAATCGGCAGCTTTATATAGTTTTTATTTAAAGTACGAGTAAATTATTTGAAAATGAAATACCAAGATGGATTTTACATTAAAATCGAGTACACAGGCTCGATTGAAAAATCGAATTGGGAAACATTAAGTAAATTATACAATTGTGATGACGCATAAAAAAGACGAAACGCTTGGGGCTCTTGAGTGGTGATGCGCACCTCCCGGCTGCTATTAAAACAGCAGTTTATAGCCTCTCACAACCAACTCCACTCCCACCTGTACGTGGTGAGCCCTAAATAGTCATGTCACATCAAGATTGCGGTAACCAATCTCTTTGGCGATATGACGCGATGAATTGACGGGAGAAAGGAGGGCTGAGAGAGTTACCAAAAGAACTCTACTAGCTTCAACTAGGCACGGTGTAAGCCGGCCATAAACTTACCAAGCCGCCTGGCAAGCGTGGCGTTTTAAGCCAACTACCCCATATGAAAAGACTCATGCGGGAGGCCTACGTTCAACAGTGGACGGACACAGGCTGTTGATGATGATGGTGATATATAAGACGAAAGAGAAATTGAATGTAAGCTTCACAGTTTACGATGTCCTGGAGTAGCGCGTGCTGGGATTTCGGAATCCTGGTTTTTTGACCACCAACTGGTCATCATCGGGAGGTGAGATTCTTGCGTGTAGTTCTTATAAATACCGAAAGCGATCCGCCGGCGCTGCTTATATCAACAACCAATTGTTTAATGCTGTTCGCGAGAATTGCTCAGAAAAACATATAAATATTATTATTTGCATTATGTCGAAAGTAAAAAGGTTCACTACATTATTAATAAATAAAATAATTAATATTTTTTATCTTAGAGATTTAATCTGTTAATTGATTTTAAAAACAATCACTTCATTCTAAACAGTCTTCAAAACGTTATTTTGAACATAACTATGTTGTATTAAACATCCAAAAGTCAAGACATCTAAAGTAATTGTTATAATCAAACCCTGTATCTTAGATTCATGCAGTAAGGTACGACACAGGGCATTTTGCCACTCTATGTAAATTAAGGGGATTAAACTCCAAAACAACAAGTATCGAGGAATTTGCGGTGTATGAAACTCAATGTATTAATATTATTTTTATACATGTTTACTCATGTTGTAAACTAGGATATAAAAAGGGGTCTCGTAACAAATAAATTAGTACTAACTCAACTCCGGTCTTTGGTCTTATCCTCAGTGCCGGAACCTTGGTATTCCGGCATCACCGTTTAGTTGATGCTGTTATTTAGGGACCGAGACCTCGGTCCCGGAATAAGCAGTATTCAATAGTTCATTCAGGACCCAAAGAGATCGCTACATATTTTTGTAAAGAGATTGACATAAATAATATTTATGAATTGATTTATTGATTGACCTTTGATTAAAAAATATAAACAGTGTATAACAAGTGTCATCTATACATAATATATTGTACTTAGTTAAACTTATAATATATAGTAAGTACCTGAAAAAAAATATGTTATTTATTTGAATCTGTGTTTATATAAATGTTGAAATACTTTTGATCACTAAAAGGAAATTACGTTTATTTTATAAGCTATTCGTTATTTACGTTAAATATTCGAAATATTATAAATTCCAACATTCAAAAATAAAAATACGATTTATTGTATATTTCATATAATTTAAAAGATACTTGATAATTTTAGCACATCATGCCACGATGCTCTTATTCACGACATTGTGGAAGGGATTGTTGAGGGAAGAAACTGCAGAGGATGCTTTAGACGGGAGTATTTGCAGCAAGTGTTCGAAGACATGAGTTGCAGATCTTATGCTGAGCTAAAGAGGCTTGCAGAAGATCGAGAAGAGTGGAGATCGAGATGCAAGATTTTGTTGCTGTAAACCAATCCACCGGATTGATACTACGAAGAAGAAAGTATGTTCAAAATACATTAATATCTTTTAAAATATAATCAATTCACATTTATACGTATATGTGTTACTTGGATACTTAAAAATACTATTAATTCAATATTTATTTGCAATTATATAAGAAATACATTATTAATTAATAGTCCATCTTTGGACAAGAAGTTTGAATACTTTGAAGCTGATTATCCAATAACTAATACTTAACGTAATACGGAAAATACTTACCGTATGATATGTAGTAAAATTAATTTCATAAGTGTCATTACTAAGTAAATTTTCATTTAAATTGTAATAATAATTAAAGGTGAAACTCCATAATTATAAAGGCCTTATAGTATACTTTTATGATGCATATGTTATTTAAACATTATGTAAGCCCATGTTTATTTGCTACGAATACTCCACGAAGACGAAGATGCTCCAACATAAAGAAAATAACTTTAATATTTGACCTACCACAATATCACATTATATATAATCGTGTCGGAAACATCAGGGCAAGATCCTGTCTGTCCAGAAGTGGGCGACGTCGATGGCGTTACTCCCGGCCATCATAAAGTCTTCCTGGGTGCAGCTACTCGGACACAGCACACACTCCAGAAGGTGGGACAGGGTCTGCTCCACGAAAAAGCAGCAAAAAAGTATCCACGCATTTACAATCTTTACTCGTATTTTCAGTGAGAGAATCTATCTTCCGTCGTCATCTCTTTACAACCCGTGAATGCTATTCTAATCTCTTTCACGGTTTCTTTCTTTTAGCACTTATGTGCAGTGGCCACAATGGTTCAGAGGGGTCTCCCACTGGACTTATCAGTTGCTAACTGATCATAATTTGAATGAGCGTATCATCAAGGAGACTTAACTGTCCTCCAGTGAGATGCGGGTGTGAGGCGGGTAAAGTTCAGTTCACATTCAGTCGGTCCGCTGTGAAACAGCCAGGCTTTCATTTAAACCTGAAACACGTACATTAAGCGCAATTCGCAATAGATCACTGAAGTTGAGCAACATTGGATGCGGACTAAGACATGGAATGGTTATCACATCTTAGTTATTGCGCGTTGTCGGTTGAATCGAGGCATTTCTTTTTCTAAGCTTTTTAGTCCTCGGGAACGTCGGGTAAATAATAAGAATATTTCAAAAAATATTATTGACATTTCATCAAAAATAAGTAATATTTTGATTGTTAAAAATTATTTTAAAAAGTAGAAAAACCGTTTTTTTTAAATTACTTGGCTTTTGTCCTGGAAGTCGTCGAGAGCCGTACATGTTCCCAGTTGGACTTTTTAGTCCAGATTTTGTATTGGTGACAAGGCATGGGCAATTGCAACTGAAAACTGTACATTGGAAATTTTTGGTGGCCTTATTCTCGGAATTTCCTGGAGAGACCGCGTCACGAACAATGACGTTCTCAGCATAATCAAGGAAGATAGGCACCTAGTAAGAACCATCTCAGAGAGGCGAGCCCGATGGATCGGTCACATCATGCGCCACGATGCTCTTCTTCACGACATTGTGGAAGGAATGGTTGAGTTTAGAAACTTCAGAGGGCGCCCTAGACGGGAGTATTTGCAGCAAGTGTACGAGGACATGAGTTGTAGCTCTTATGCTGAACTAAAGAGAATTCCAGAAGATCGGAAGAGTGGAGATCGAGATTTTGTTGCTGCAAACCAATCCACCGGATTGATACTACGACGAAGATAGCCTATATCTAACGAGTATGCGTAATTTAGAAAGAGGATGAAAAAACATTAGATTTCTGTAACATTTGACATTGTGAATTCCGTCGGGAGCTGTACATAGAATGTACTTGGAGGAAATATGGGAAGCAGAGATGACATAGGATGAGGCGAAGACTATAGTGGCTAACTGAACTTTGTGACAGTAGTTCATCACAGGCATTTTGTCTAGTTATAAGAGGTGGTGATGATGATGATGCTGATGATGATGATATTCTGAAATGTCTCAAATTGCATGCGGATGTTGATATGCCCACGTCATTAGACTACAATAAACCATGAATAAAAACGCCTATTTGGCCTTTATATGGTTTTAAAGATATTTTACGTTAACAGCGCGTGCAGTTTTTTTTTTGTTGAAAAAATAATTATTTTTAATCCTTTGTAAATATTTTACTTCAAGGGGTAAAAGACGCATTATTGAAAGGGTTGCCAAAGAATACGTTTTTTTGCGTAAATCAGCTGTGATTTTTTTTTACATATTTATTTTCATTTCAAACAATGCGTCGACGTCGCGAAATTCGATCCGATTGGTGAATCGGATAAAAATGTTTGTTGAAAAAATCCGATCGATCGATGCGAAAAGGGTTGATGGTAAAAAAATAGGCGGCTTAGCGACTCGGTGGGGACGTGAAGTGTAATGAAAGTGGCGAAGCAGAAAAAAAATGGAGCAAAAAATGTGAAATGTGAAGCTGGCGTTTTGTGAGATAGAGGTGAAAGGAAGTCGCGTGCCGAGAAGAGTGAGATGGAACAGTGGCGTAACTAGGAAACACAAACTTACTTTTAGTCATAAATAATCGTTGAGCATCATCATCTGCCTGTGTCCGTCCACTGTGTTCAAACATAGGCCTCTCCCATGAGTCTCCATTATTTTCAATCTTCCGGCCTCCGCAATCAGGTTACTCCCACTATTCTTCTGGTATCGTCAGTCTATCATGATCGGGCAACGCTTAGTTTGTCAGCTCTTGGATGACACTCCAACATTTTTCTTTCTCGTCGACCATCGTTGGCGCCACAGATGTCCTGCTCAACAACACATGTGTGTCTTTGTTCTTTGGAAAACCTTTACTACTTGAGTTTTTCGGATATCCTCGTTTCGGATACTATGTTTTAGAGACTCCTATCATGGATGTCTGTATGGTACGTTGAGTGATCTATATGACTCTATATTCTTGACTGGCAAACCTATAAATCTCTGAACAGATGAAGAACCGAACTCGGTAGAATAAAGGACAACCTCGAGTGGTGGGCGGTGAATCGGCAGGCAGAGTCACTGCTGTGAGACTGTGGACACCTGCAGACCACCTCACACATAAGATCCTGCCCCACGTGCCCGACTAGCATATTCAAGACCTAAAACTAAGCAGCATACGTGTCATTGATGTGGTCAGATATGAGACCTAAACAATTTGACGTCACCGACACGAAACACACCACTCAAAAATATCATGGTCCTAATTTTTTTTACCTAAAATAAATTGAAAACTAAATCGTAAATTTTTGGTGGCCTTATATGTCAATATCTAACGAGTATGCGTAATTTGGGAAAAATGATTTTTAATCGAGTTCTGAGCTCTAAAGTAAGGTTGGCGTGAATTTGATCCCTCACCAGTAAAATTCCAGTCGTAGCCTATCAATTAAAATTAGACGAAAGTCGTCCCATGAAGACCACCAAAATAAATTGAAACGTTACTCCTTTGGGAACAATCTGCAGACATGGCGGGTATGCAATTGTGATTATTGGGTACCTTTTTCTAAATAATAATGGTTTTTGCTTTCAGTTTTAGAAATCGATAACGGCCGAGAATGCATGCTGCAGGCCACTGATGTCTGTGAGCGCTTCAGGCCGGGGAAGTCCGGAATATCAGCCAGGGAACTTGACAGAAAGAGAAATGCTGCGAATTGTAAAGAAAGGCTCATTGCGGTCTCTGCATCTGGCGCCAGTATGCATCGCCATAATGTTTATATACTGATTAATATCAATTTATTTATAAATTACTTTAGATAAGTTTACACTATTT
Organism: Glossosoma conforme; assembly: GCA_022606575.1. Taxonomy (NCBI): domain Eukaryota; kingdom Metazoa; phylum Arthropoda; class Insecta; order Trichoptera; family Glossosomatidae; genus Glossosoma; species Glossosoma conforme. The sequence goes on from JAGTXR010000049.1 coordinate 2,155,832, forward strand.
ACCTATCACTTATTAATTTATTGTAATATAAAACTCCATTTACAAAAATGATAACGTTTATAACAACTTGAACATGTGCATATTCCTATATAAATCAAATATAAGAAAGATAAAATTTTAAAGCATTTTTTTTATGTAATCGCATGCAGGAAAGCACAGACGGTCAAGACCAGTGCACTCTATGACGCTCAGCCAGGGAGGCTAGACGCTGCATGCGGGAAACGTTTGTTGTGTTCGTGTTTGTGTGTGGGTTGAGGAGATGAAGTGTATATTTATCTGTTTCTTGAAGAGATCCAGATTGTAGTAAAGACGAAACACAGACGCTGGAAGAGCATTCCAAAGCTTACCGGTGGCATTAAGGAAGGAACTTTGAAAACTGACAGTTCTTGGTTGACACACATTAACCGTGTATGGATGTTCGGCAAGTGTAAGACGAGTTTGTCGGTGTGGGAGGGTGCAGGAGGAATTTGTTCTTTAAGTTCCGAAGAGCAGCGACCATGGTAATAACGGCAGAAAAAACTAAGTGAACCAATCCTACGCCTGTGTTCTATTGATTGCAGGTTAAACGTAAGAGTGTCATTGTTTATCAAACGAATTGCTCTTCTTTGAACTGAGTCAATTAAGTTTAGAAGGCGTTTTGGGGCTCCAATCCAAAGGTGACTGCCGTATTTAAGGATAGGTCGGATTTGTCCTTTATATAGAAAAATAAGTTGTTTATCGTTGAAATACCGACGTGATCAATATTAATACACCTAGTTATTTTGATAAGACATTAGGTTACAGAAAGTAGTAACTTTACAAACTTCTGGCTCGGACCTGCTCACAGCATCCAGGCCGGGCCAACAACAGTATGACCTCACCGCTATCGGCACACAACTGCCTTAATTTTAAAATCTTACTTGTAGAATTTAAAAGTATAGTCAATTCCTTAATCGTATTATTTCGCTTTTACTTACGATCATTTCTACACCATCGTATCAAACGTTAAAATTTATGGAATCTTATTACTCTCATAACGCATATATATTTAATACTCTTACCATTGGAAAGCATTGAAATACTTTATTCCGATACATGTTTACGTGCAAGGTAACTGCAAATTTTATCACATAAAATCATTCACTTGAAATTCAATATTTTTTCTCTTATCTGATTGAATAAAAATTCATGAATACCTTTTTGTGCTTTGCAATAAAATTTCATCTAATACATTGTTTTGTCTTTTAAGATGTTGTATATTATTTTATAGTGAATCATCTCAGTGGAATTTGATATATCAACTTGAGATAACAGTTTCGTTACTCACATTATGTTTACGAGGAGTGTATGTGGTCTGATGCTGCAGACGCCGACCTTGGCCGCCAAGAGTCCTTTCAATGGACGATTGTTCTTCATCAGGCTTCGCCAACCAACTCAATTCCAACCAAAATGTATATAATTTGTTCGCGTTCTTTGTTTATATTTTTTATATAAAATCGTCTATATATCAAAGCTGTGAAGTCAATATTTAAATAATATAAGCCTGGCAGTTTTACAGCGGACCGACTGAATGTGACTGCGGCGCGGTGCAGACCAGACCCTGTCCTACCTTCTGGAGTGTGCGCTGAGTCCGAGTAGCTGCACCCAGGAAGACCTGATGATGGTTGGGAGTAACTCCATCGACGTCGCTTACTTCTGGGCAGACAGGATCTGACCCTGTTGTTTCCGACACGATTATATATATAATATATATAAATGCACCAAAAGTTTTTCTTCCATTAAATATATAGCGAAATTATGTTAACTAGAATAATAATTGTGGTTTAAGGGATGTGTCGTGGATGGTGAATTTCTTCTCTTGTCCGATATTTCGACCGCCATCGCAAGAGTCATCACAGAGTTAATGATTTTTCATTTTTTTCAGTGCCACTAACTAACACATCCAACCACCAAGTCATCAAACCTGAGGACGATTCCTGTAATGGTCATCGAAATATTGGAGAAATTCGCCAGAAACGGCTAAAACCCAAAAGCTACAATTTTAAATTTGGCCGTGAAAACGTACTTTTTCGCATTTAAAAGTTTTTTGTTTTGTTTTCTATAATTATAATGTTTGCTTGTTCATGGTATATTATGACTATATACAAGTACGCATGTAAATATTTTGACAGCCCCTTTACTTAAGAAAAAGACGACTTCACGTCGCCGGGATCGTTATTAGATCGCGTGGTGGAGGAGCGAGTACCAGATGAGCAACACAAATACTTTTTCAAAAGTATATTGAAATACATTTAATTTCAAGATAAAAATGGACAAGCTTTTGTATTCGGCTCAGGCCATGGACAATGTTCTATCTACCTCCGCTGAGAGCCGAGCCGAACTGAATCGGGGCGCTTCGTAACACTGCAGCGCCCTTCTATCACCTGCCGGGATTTTGACGAGTTATCTTCTGCCAAAACAACCAAAATGGCGACACATGTCCGACGAGCGAACAATGAAATAAGAGACGAAATATTGTACAACGAGGTTTTCGGCACCAGCCTGTAAGGGCTATATCGAGCTGCTATCCATTTGTATGATAAATATATTTTTCATAAACACCATTCTCGAATTATGTCAAAACTAACAACTAAGTGTCTTGTTTTGAAATAAGCATACCTGTACAAAGTTTACTTTTTTAATTTAATAAGATTAAAGCATTTGAAAATGGATTTGTTTTTTAATTAACAGCATACAGGAAAGCAACAAAAAGTATCTAAAATTTTTATGAATTTTTTAACATCTTTTTACCTCTAAACAATTCAACTGGACACTGTATGCGTATTTAATAATTTATCAAAATGTTTTATATGACAAAATATATGCAACAACATGTTTATAAACATGACAAGATTTGCAATATCTGCCCCAGACATTATAAGTGTGTCTGTGATATAGAGATTCAGTTTAATTATGTTTTTGAACGGTGATAGACTAAGAAATGATGCGTAAATCATGAATGGACTAAGCACTGATACCAGTTGCTTATCATCGGTATATGGCTTAAAAATGAACATATCGTTTTTATATACAAGTCTACTCTTAGCTTACTGAAAAATCGTTAACAACGTTATAAATAATTACTTCATTACGGAAAATGGCCTTCTTTCCGTATCCTTTGCAATAATCCGCTTATATCTGCTTTCTAGCAATGACATGTGGTTGCCACTAACTACCACTGCCATGATACAAGGAGTATATGGTTGCTGCAAATTTTTGTTCAATTCTGCCAGCTGTCATTATCCTTGTCGTATCCAAAGTAATCACTCAGAGATTCAAGCAGTAGATACTCGTACAAGTCACTCGTCAAGGAGCTTATAACTACCACCAACTACTTCCATAGACACAACTGAAAGATTCTTTGGTAATTAAATACACACATACAATTATACATCAAAATTAATACGATTAATATTATGATTTAACTTCTTAATAATATAATAATAAACACACAGTAAATCATAATTAAATTAAATTAAAGTTTTTTTTTGTATTTCCTGAAAGATTTTACGGTTTTTTTTCTAGTCTATTATTACAACCGAAAGCCGTTTTTTTCCCCTTAGAGTCCGTGAATTTTTATTTTGGGTTTTTTGTTCCCGATTCCGTCAATCTATCCTTAAAAAACCCATCGCCAATAAACTTGCCAGATGTTGGGGATCGGTTCAAGATGATGAAGAATTAAAAACCCATTATGTAATTTTTGTGGTATAATTCGCAATTCAAAGAGACGACTCCCGGTCTTTAAAACTAATTATCTTACTCCCATTCTTGTGATCTTTTATATTGCGAAAATAACTTTAAAATTTGCACAAAAAACATATTATTTTAGTTGCATGCCAGTAAATTTATCAATATTAATCAACCAATAAAAAATCTTTACAAAACGATTATCATTTAGATTTATAAATTAATGGACACATAGTAAAAACTAAGTAATTTTTCAGCAAATTAAAAACAAATATATCTTGGTACATATGGGAAAAGGCCTCTAACATCTTTCCGAAGTCACTTTAATATACTTTGATCAACGTCAGAGGCAATAAAAATTCTTGTTATTAAATAAATAGGTTCATCTTGGATTTTCATGACACAGAAATGAGTTCGCGATTTCGAACGTACTATAAAAGTCAGTTCAAGAAGACTGCAATGGATCCTGTGTCTTTCAATGGTTGTTCCCTTCCAAAAGCAAGCTCCATCTACATCCTTCGAGTATCAATCTCAAATAATGTCAAATATTACGAGTCAATTAAAAATAAAGCCGGTCTGGCATCCAAAAAAATTAGGTATATTATTTATATAAATTAGGCATTTCAACGACTTCTTCTAAATAAAGAACAAATTCGCCCTATCCTTGAATACGGCAGTGACCTTTGGATTGGAGCCTCAAAATACACGTTTTACTTAATTGACTCAGTTCAAAGAAGAGCAATTCGTTTCATAATCAATGATCCTCTTACGTCTTACCTACAATCAATGGAACACAGGCGTAATATTAGTTCACTTAGTATTTTCTACCATTATACCACGGTTGCTGCTCTTCGAAACTTAAATAACTAATTCCTCCCTCACCCAACCTCAACCGACAAACTCGTCTTACACTTGCCGAACAATCATACTGTTGCCCAAGATCTGGCACTTTCCAAAGTTCCTTCCTTAATGTCATCGGTGTAAGCTTTGGAATGCTTTTCCAGCGTCTGTGTTTGCTCGCGGGAGCGACAACGATCCCGGCGATGTGAAGTCGTTTTTTCTTAAGTGAGGGCATTTTTATATTCATTTGTGATGAGCAGCATTTCGGAAAACTTAGGAGCATCGTTAAAGCTAAAATTTCGCAATATCTCAAAACTAAAGCGCTTAACCAATTCATCCTCTAAGTACTAACTTAAGGCGCAGAGACGTGGAATATTACAACAGTTCTCACCCGTAAAATAATATTCTGCCCAACGTGTCATGGAGAAATTCATGAGAGTACTTCAACAGTGGACGGACACAGGCTGATTATGATGATGAAGTTAAATCCATGAAAAAAAAACAAACCCTTCAAAAATATTGATTACTTAAATTGCGTGTCACCACAAAATTAGGTCCTCTACTGTAAATGAAAGTATGGTGATTGGTTATTGCTAATAATGATATTATATAAGAAAAAGGAAATAAGCATATGTTAATTCAACACAATTTGTGGCCAGTGGGTGATTATATTTAGATAGCAGCTGACCACTGAATTTCATCCCAAGTACATTCCATATTTAAACTATTAAATGTTTATAAGTAATGCAGAACAAACACGATAAAAGTTTAAAATTACTTAAGACTAAAACTTTATTACTAAAGTTTCATCATATCATTTCAGTTGCGGAATTCTGTTTAATTAACTGTACCAATTTCGGTATCTATGTCTAGTCAATAGTGTTTGCCTTGTATGGCCCATATATGTCGTTAGAATCACCGTCACCAGAGGTAGCTTCAATAACTATTGCTCCAATCAAGGTGGGAGTTGAGCAGGCTCTATATAAGGAGACGAACATACGGGCCAGATCTCTTTCTCTCTTCTCTCTCGACAGCCTTTGTAACCTGATAATCATCAGCCGCCCGCTGAAGACGACCTATGTTACGTGCCTGCTTTACGACCGACAAAGTTACAACTACCTACTAATTATTCTAAAAATCACTTCTAGAACTATGCTAATAAAAATAATCTTGATAATCATTCACCTCAAATCTAATGTAAATAGTCTGTTAACTTTTCAACCTTTGAAAATGTTTAAAGAAGATAACTAATGGACTAACATTAAATTTTCCGGGAAAAATACCGTGTTCTTATTCATTTTCTTTCTATGTTCGGAATGTCCTTGTATTTCCATTGATCTCTTCCTTAAACGCATAACAATTCCTTTTCAGCAATCCACAGATCGCAACACATCCACACATTAATATCGGCGCTGTGCTGTCACTACTGATGGTGGCGTCAGTCGAAGTCTGTCCGGGACCTCTTAACGAACCTAACAAAAAGGCAGATGTTTATTATGCTCTCCTGTAAAGTACCAAAGTATCTCCCAGCCAAGTCCATCTTGGGATAGGAATCAGACTGTTTAGCCAAATCGCCTCGGATATTCATATATTTCACGTAAGGGAGGCCCAATTCAGACATGAACTCGACAAGTTTCTTTGGAGGAATAATTTGTTGGCGTCGTCTGTTTGATGAGCACCTTCTATTGCTTGTCTTTATAACTTTGTTCTTAGTACTTAATCATAAGTACCTATATGTCTATATATTGTATATATTTGTTACGATTATTTCTTATTGTACTTCAGAAATGAATTGAGTTGTTAAAATTTGTAATGTTTTTGTCAGGGAAAAAAAATTGAAACAATTCATTTTCAGCAATCCCTAGTTCGCAACACATCCACACCTTAATATCGGTGCTGTGCTATCACTTCTGCTGGCGGCGTCAGTCGAAGTCTGTCCGGGACCTGCAGATCATCGCAGAATGTTCCGTCCCGAGCAGGCGATCAAAGTTTTTTGGTTAAAATAAATTACAATGTGTTTCCGACAAGTTATTTTCTTTGTGATCTGATCCTCATCTATTCATTACGCGTCTCGATGACAATCTTGGCAACACGGAGTCGCCTTTGATTAACGGAGGGTGTCAATATAATGTCCTTCAAATATTCAAACTTTTTGGAAATTGCATAGTGTATATTCTGCTAACAGTGCAAAATTATTTTCTACGTTGATTGAAATAGAAATAAAACGTATATGCACCACATAACGTACGTTGCATTCAAAATAAAAAGAATAAAACATTAACAAATGCTCGAATCGATTCAAAATAAAATAAGTACACATGTCGACTGTGCGAGCAAATAATTGCGTTTTTATTCGTCAATAAAACATTAATAAAACACTGCAAAAAAACCGCATGCCGGAAGAGTAATATTGTTGTGCTGTTTCGTATCCGGATGCACTTTTTGCTGTTTTTTTTTACTTGCAATCTAGCGCATTATTGGTCGCGTGGTGAATTTCGTTGCATCTTGCATCGGTCGCGTGGGCCGTTCACGGACCTTATGGTGTCAGATAGAAACTTATATTTTGACTATAATGCCTGCGGGGATGATTTTAAACGAAAAGGACCGAAATAGAGATGAAATAAATAAAACGATATTTTTTATTTTTATTTATCTTGAAGCTTATAAGACATGCTCTACGACCTCAATGAAGCGTCGAACATAATTGGTCTGAAAATAAACATGGATAAAACTAAAGCCATGATAAATAGTGGTTTAATAAAATATCATTTGATTTATTGTATTTGATCAGATTTCCATTGGAGGAACACAAATAGAGGTTGTAAATGAATATCTGGGACAAGAAATACAACTAGGACGAAATAAAATTTCAATAGAAATCGACAGGCGTATACAACTGGGGTGGGCAGCATTTGGAAAACTAAAGTACATTTTTAAAGCGAAAATTCCACAATGTCTTAAAACTAAGGCGTGTAGCCAATGTATCCTACCTGTATTTACTTACGGCGCAGAGACGTGGAATCTGACAGCAAGTTTTATCCATAAAATAAAGGTCACCCAGCGTGCTATGGAGAGATCCATGCTCAGAGTGTCTCTAAAAGATAGAATCCCAAACAAGGATTTCCGCAGAAGAACTCAAGTAGTGAAGGCTACTTAACGAATAGGCACACTCAAGTAGCAATGTCCAGGACATATCTGACGAAGAGATGACGGACGATGGGAGAGAAAAGTATTGGAGTCATCATCATCATCATCAGCCTGTTCCCGTCCACTGTTGAACGTAGGCCTCCCGCATGAGTCTCCATCCTCTTCAATCCTCCGCCTTCCGCATCCAGGTCACTCCCGCTATTCTTCTTATATCGTCAGTCCATCTTGTAGGGGGTCGGCCAATGCTTCGTTTGCCAGTTCTTGGGCGCCATTCCAATGCTTTTCTTCCCCATCGACCGTCGTCTCTTCGACAGATATGTCTTGCCCATTGCCACTTGAGTGTGCCTATTCGTTGGGTAGCATCCTGGAGTGACCTGGTTGTGCCACTCCCATAGTATTGGAGTGGCACCCAAGAACTGCCAAACGAAGCATTGGCCGACCCCCTGCAAGATGGACTGACGACATACGAAGGCGTGACCTGGATGCGAAAAGCAGAGGATCGAAGAGGATGAAGACTCATGCGGGAGGCCTTTCATATTACCCTTGATTCAAGTAAATGTAATTTATTTAGTTGAGTAGACAGTAATCATGATTTTTTTTAGTATAAATTCGGTAAATTAATTGATTATATTCTGGAATTGATTATATTCTGGATGCGGAAGGCGGAGGATCGAAGAGGATGGAGACTCATGCGGGAGGCCTACGTTTATCAGTGGACGGACACAGGCTGATGGTGATGATGATGATGATGATGGTTCTTAAAAATGTTTTTTTATATTTATATTAAATGTTATTTAATGTTAACGAAAAATTATGCAAAAAATATGCAAAAAATATTTTTTCAGATCTTTAAATTATTTTGTTGTTATTGGTAACATTATTTATCTTATAATCTACCACTGGCATTCCGTTTTCGAAAAGTCCTTAAAAAAATATGTCATCTGCCATTTTTTAAGTCCAAAATTTGAATGCGTTTTTTGTCTTTTTGGACCTTTTTGCATAGTGCCAAAAAATTCAACACTGAGCGTCTGTCGGGAGCGTGCGCGAGCATTATAGAATCCAACAAGGATGCATTCCACTTCCGGTCCTTTTTACGCCCACAAAAAATGGGCACCCTGTATCACAGATGCTAAAAAATGCATTTTAGGTGCATTTTTTAAGTAGTTAATAGTATTCATGGAAAATATTTGGAAACCAGTTTATTTTTATTTTACATAATCAGCAGATTTACAGCTTGTGTTATATGAATAGAGAAAACAAATATTGTCATATGTTTCATTATATTATATACGATCCTTATTTACAAAAACACTTAGTGCCATGTTAGCCCTACTTATGATATACCATCCTCGAGAGTACGTTTTGTCGGCGGGTATAGCTCAATGGTCAAAGCGTTTGTTTTGCAAGCCAAAGGTCGTGGGTTTAATCCCCAACAGAGAGTAAAAAAAAAAAATTTAATCAATTTCTCAGCTCTAAAATAAGGTTGGTGTGAATTTGATCCCTCTCCCGTAAAATATCAGTCATAGCCTATTCATTAAAATTGGTTTTAGACGAAAGTCGTCCCACGAAGACGACTTATTCATAGTATTTTCCTGTAATAATAAGGATAATGCGTGAATCTCATCTATGAAGTTGGCAGATCAACACTTCACATGCAGAGCTTAGCCATATACACCATGGTAAGCGTCATAGAATTCCACAGATGAGACTTCAGAATTACTATCACCATCTGTCGGTATTCTCGGAGAAAGCAAATATTGTCATATATTTCATTACATAATATGCGATCCTTATTTAAAAAAATACTAAGTGCCATTTTAGCCCTATTTATGATATACAATCCTCGAGAGATATTTTTGCTGCTGCAAGGTACTGCTTAGGTGTTTGGGGCATTGCCGTCTGTTCTGCACTGCGTGTGCTGCACTGCTAGTTGTGCAGTGTCGGGTGTGGATCAACAACCCGCGGAAGTGAATGCGCCGCCATCCGAGCCCGACGGAAGAAAGTTATGAAAGTGAATCTGAAGAGGCGGCGGCGAGCAGGACGTTGACCTTAGGCGAGGCTCCGAGCAGCGTCGAAGCTCATAACACTCCAAGCGGAAGATGCAGGTGCAAGTCGGAACATAGATAAGGCGTGCGTTTTAATAATTCATCATCACAAGAGAAAACTGCACTTGTTTTATCTGAATAAAAAGGAAAATGAGTATAATAGACATAGATAAATTGCTTCTTTATTTTAGAATGATTAAAGTGACGAAGCTTCAACAATAACATCAAATTTTAAGAAATATCTCTGCAAATCGTAGTTTAGTTGAGTTACATTACTATGATGTAATTTAACATTTAGGAAGCGTCAGGACAAACATTCGTAAGCAAAGTCAGTCCTTGGCTAATCAACCTAAGACCCGTAAATAGAGACATTGCTTAAGTTAACCAACCTATATTATTTAACATTCTTTTAGAATGATTAAAATGAGGGATCCTCAGTTCTCACTCACCTCAAATCTTAAGAAACGTCTCTGCAAATGGGAGTTAAGTTGGTCTTTCTGCATACAGGTGTAAGTAGCAGTTCAATATAGTATTCAAACAAAAAATGAATACACTTTCAGGTAACAAACACAGAATACACTTTTTTCATAGATCACTGCATCAAATAATGTCTGATTTTTGCTAGGATAGATTAAATTGAATATGATGAATTGATAAAATTGAAGAAAGAATTTTAATTACACAATGTATGAATTTTATGTCACACTGTAATGATATTTCTAAGTGTACTACAATCACACCTTGATCCATTTTTCAAATTCCTTTCCACTCCTGTCTGTGCATCGGTTTCCTGAATCTCGAAGAACGTGTATTTTTTATCGCTTTTTTAATGTTATCTTCACTTGATGAAAAGACAGGTGTATTTAAGGTCTCCTGCGGCATGTACAGTACATTTTTCAACTAGGTCCAACTTCGTCTCTTCACCTACTGCAGTATGAGAGGTTGCCTTGTCCGCTCTCTCATCTTGTCATTCTACGTAAAAGCAAACTACCGTACTTATTAAATATATAAAGTCGGTCTCGCTTCCAAAAAACTAGGTGTAATTATATAGATCACGTCGGTATTTCAAGGATAAACAACTTCTTCTTCTATATAAAGGACAAATCCTACCTATCCTTGAATACGGCAGTCACCTTTGGATTAGAGCCACAAAATACTTTCTAAACTTAATTGACTCAGTTCAAAGAAGAGCAATTCGTTTGATAAACAATGACACTCTTACGTCTAAGCTGCAATCAATGGAACACAGGCGTAAGATTGGTTCACTTCGTCTTTTCTACCGTTATTACCACGGTCGCTGCTCTTCGGAACTTACAGTTCCTCCTGCACCCACCGACAACCGACAAACTCGGCTTACACTTGCTGAACATTCATACACGGTTAATGTGTGTCGACCAAGAACAACTCCTTCCTACAATCTGGATCTCCTCAAGAAACAGATAAATATACACTTGCAATCTCCCCAACCCACACACAAACACGAACACTAACACAACACAGGCTTCCAGCCTCCCTGGCTGATCGTCACAGAGTGTACTGGTCTTGACCGGCTATGCTCTCCTGCATGCGATTACATAAAAAAAAACCATTTTATTTTATTTCGAACCCTAGTTGCCCCTGTGGTGCCCCCTTCCAGACCTCAGAGTACATTATCTGGGACTGTCAGTTCCTCTTGTTAGAAAGAGGAGTCCTTTTCGATGCAGTTCGAAGGAATCGTCTCAGTCTTATCGGGCATGCAGACTTTATAGCCACTAGAAAAAAAATCCACGCATTTACGATTTTCGCTCTTATTTTCGGTTAGAGATTCTATCTTTCATCTTTATCTCCTTTCAACCCTTGAATGCGCTTCTAATAATTGGGAATAAAGGGGATTCCCACTGGAGTTATCAGTTGCTAACTGATCATAATCTGAATAAGTGCATCATCAATAAGACTTAACTTTCCTCTGATGTGATGTGGGTGTGAGGCGGGTAAAGTCCAGACGTAAAGATGAATGAGGACGATGCGGGTACTGTAGTAATGTATAGACGATACTTTGTTTTGATCGAGTAAAGCTGCTAGTTCTGGGATTAGAAGACGCTCCAATATAAAAAAAAAACAAATCTGTATTCAAGGATCCCAAATCTCCAAAATGGACTACTGCAATGCACTGCACGCAGGCCAACCAGCCAAACAATTAAAGCGATTGCAGTCATTACAAAACGCAGCGGCACGACTAGTCTAAAACGCGCCCAAATTCTGTTACATTACTCTGATACTACACCGACTGCATTGGTTGAGAGTTTCGGCTACAATCCAGTATAAATTATGCCTCATAGCTTATAAGGCACTCAACGGAACTGCACCGGGCTATTTGACAGAACTTATAAAGCCTTCAGAAATAAGCACGCGTGGAAAGACACTTAGATCAGCTAGAGCAAATAGAAGCACCCTGCAGCTGACGAGAGGTAGTCCTACCACGGTCTTTGGCAATCGGGCTTTCAGCTACGCGGCACCAATGGCCTGGAACTCGCTTCCGGAAAGCATAAGAGAGCTTAAAGCGGAGGCATCCTTCAGAAGCAGACTCAAGATCCACCATTTTACTCAGGGAGGCAAAGAAGCGCTTTTGGAATGATCATTCGGTCATAAAAGAGCGCTATACAAATACTAATATAATAATAATAAAAAGGATGACAATCGTTTCTTTAATATTGCAATACAATAATTAACGCACTGGGTTACCCTTCAGACTACGCCGTTCAGTAATGAATACATTATCGTGATGTTCCCAACGCAGGCCATTACCTCCCAACCTAACCCAACAGCGAAGTCCATGACCTCAGTTTCTAAGCGGCTACTCTCTTGCATCAACACTCACTTTTACTTTTGACAAAATGTTGAGAATGTACCTAAGGTTGCCACGTACAAAATTTCTCGAAAAAATTCATAAAGAATCTCGACGATACATTATTTCCATATGTGAAAATAAGTACCAGTTATAAAACTTAAAGTAAAGCATTTTCTCGTCCACCACCCCTCCCTTACTCTTTCATCTCACACTGTACGTCTCGGAGCTCCTCCGAATACATTATATGTATGGTTCCCGGTGGTCTTCCAAGAAGATGAGAGTCCAGGGTTATATATTTTGTTGATATATTTCACGTAAGAGAGGCCCAATTCAGACATGAACTCCAAGAGTTTCTTTGGAGGAATAATTGGTTGGCGTCGTCTGTTTGATGAGCATTGGGACCTTCTGTTGCTTGTCTTTATTGCTTTGTTCTTAGTACTTAATCATAGGTACCTATGTTATTATATATTGTATTTTGTATTTAAGTATTATTGTACTTCAAAAATGAATTGAGTTGATAAAATTTGTAATGTTTCTGCAAGGAAAAAAATAAAATAAAATTTAAAAATTTAAATTGAATTTAATTATACAGGTTAGTCTGAAACTTATCCTTATTAAAAATTTTTTTTAAAACTATTAAATTAACGATTCATGAAAATCATTTTATAAACGTCAGTCATTCACAGTAAAATGTTTTGTAAATTGACGATGCCAGAAGCTAGCTTATCAACACTTGACATTCCAGTTGATCAATTAAATAGTTATTGATATCAGCATGATAAAGCCCTTGCAGGCTGTTGCTGAAAACCTCGATTTGCGATCTTTCATCTCTTATTTTCGTTCGCTCATCGGACACGCATGTGTTGTCATTTTGTAATGCCGTTAGGAGGACTAGTCATACAGATCGCCTCTTGCGGGGCTAGGTATCACCAGCCACGGCACCCGGTGCCCAGTCAGTTGAGTGCCGACCGCGACGAGGTCGTTTTATAGCCGGCCCGGCATGTTATTCCGCTAGGGCCGGAAGTTTATCATGAAAATATATGTGCTTCTAGAAAAGTCTTTGTGTTGCTCTTCTGCTCCTCATCCTGCCCCCACGCAATTCAATAACTAACTTAGAGAGGAGGATGTTACTATTTATGACAATTGGTAAGTATTGGGATGCGAGACGAGATTAGAGCACGTTGGTCGTCAGTATTTCACCGACAAACAGCTTCTTATACTATATAAATGTCGAATTCGCCCTATCCTTGAATACAACAGTTACCTTTGGGTTGAAGCCCCAAAATACCGTCCACATTTAATTGAATCTGTTCAAAAAATAGTGACTCATATGATAAATAAGGGCACATGTATGTGTAACCTGCACCTACCCACGTCCGGTTATGTGTGTCGACCGAGAACTGTCTGCTTCCAAAGTTCCTTCCTAAATGCCAACGCTGTGGAACGCTCCAGTATCTATCTTTACACTTTCGTACAATCTGGATCTCTTCAAGAAATATATGAATATATATACTTGCTATCTTCCCAATCCACACACAAACACTACGCTTGTTTCCAGCATGGATCGTCCAACCATCCCCTTGGCCTCAACTGGTTGTGTGCTCCTGCATGCGATTACATTAAAAAATGAACAAATTATTTAGTTTTCAGATACAGCAGCTACTTTTGAATCAGATATCGGTACAAAGAAAAGCCCAAAGCCTAGACTATTTGGTTCTAAGAAGCGGTGACTACTCTTCTTCTTCTTTAGTCTGGGGTCGGCTCTCCTTGTGCACATTCGCCATGTCTGTCTGTCCTGCGTTGCATTCTCGGTCAAACCCAGAGTTTTCAGATCATTATTTTCAATTGCAGTCCAAGTTGCCTGTGGTCTTCCAGGTCTTCTTCTCAGCGTGGGTATGTTGAGGGCTCTCTTCACCATGTGGTCCTCATCTCTCCGTGTCACATGCCCACACCATCTTAGTCAGTTTTCCCTTATCTTTTCAGATATGTGGGCCACCCGAAATGAACCCCGAATATGCTCATTCCGAACTCAGTCCAAGCGGTCACTAATCTTCCAAAACATAATTCAATATGGATTTCGACATTTTTTTATGAAATTGTAGTTTTAAGAATATATTTTAATAAATCGCCAACCCTGTTTTGAACCCGACATTAAGTCAGCTGACCGAGAAGCGTATAAAAGATGAAATAGAAAAAATATAACAAGCGACTGTGGTCGTCTCTCTCGCTCCCGCACTTCGGCCGGCAAAAGAAAGTTCATTGGCGTGCTGCCGTCTCTCTCGCACTCGCTGAAGAGATAGCCCGGACTTAGATTGATAGTATTTCACTTTCTTTTCATCAAAAAACTAACTGCGCCGTTATTCCGGCGATTTTCTTTATAATTTATTCTTCTCGGTAGGTACTTAGTATAATGTACTAAGTACCTACTAAAAATAATGGAGCATATTATTCTCTATGAATAGCTGGAACTAAAGTGTCTATGGTTTTCTTTTATATTCGAAAATGTTAAATTTCTCTACTATTACATATTTTTGTCATCATCATCATCATCATCAGCCTGTATCCATCCACTGTTGAACGTAAGCCTCCTGCATGAGTCTCCATCCTCTTCGATCCTCCGCCTTGCGCATCCAGGTCACTCCCGCTATTCTTCTTATGTCGTCAGTCCATCTTGTAGGTGGTCGGCTAATGCTTCGTTTGTCAGTTCTTAGGCGCCATTCCAATACTTTTCTTCCCCATCGACCGTCGTCTCTTCGGCAGATATGTCCTGCCTATTGTCACTTGAGTGTGCCTATTCGTTGGGTAGCATCCACTACTTGAGTTCTTATGCGTATTTACTCGTTTCGGATTCTATCTTTTAGCGACACTCCGAGCATGGATCTCTCCATAGCACAATGGGTGACCATTATTTTATGGGTAAGACTTGCTGTCAGATTCTACGTCTCTTCGCCATCAGTTAATACAGGGAGGGTGCATTGGTTTAGCGCCTTAGTTTTAAGACATTGCGGAATTTTCGCTATGTCAAATAATAAAAATGATAAAATTTGCAAAAAACGTGAAGCATTGCAAATCTATAGATCATTTCCTTGCGTGCCCTGTTACCAAAGAAGGCAATTCGAGACTCGCTGTAGTATACTAATTTCGCAGTCTTAGACTGAGGTCTATTTGACATCTAACTGATGTACCTAGGTTCTAGAATCACTGGAAGGCCTTCAGCCACTCTCTAACAAGTAGATTTTTGCGTGCGCCCAGTAACGGGTCCCCATCTGGGTCTCCAATAACAGGATTTTACAGGGAGGGTTTTCACCAAGCGGGTATGCCCTTTCTTAATAAAGAGCATATGGTTGCCATAAAAACAGTACCAAGAATCTTACCTTCTAGTATTAGTTATTGGGGTTAATTTCAGTTGCTAAGAAAATGAAACTTATCGGTTTGCAGATCGAGCACTCACACACTTGTTTTTAACTATTAATAGGGTTGAGATTGTCAGATATATTGGCGTACGAGTCTGTGAGCTACAGAAATGTGAGTTGATACCTTAGGAACGCTGGAGCGTCTTTTTCTCCGCGTGATATCTGGGACTCTCAGCAGTATTCAACGAAAACAAAGTGCCACCCCAGTATAACCCAACCTTTTTATACACATTGTGTACGTCAATAAAAGCAAATGCAGCCGTAAAATGAGTTCTTAACAGGTGCCTACATAGACTATTGGGCAATGAAATAAATAAATACTAGAGGTAAATAAATCGTTCTTGGCAGCCTTTCATAATATAGTCGGTCATGAGACGATGATGTACTTGCCTCATCGGGTACCACAGGAAAGCATAAACTACAATAGTGTTTTCTTCAGGTTTTTCAGTAAGCCAACTTTCTTAGTGACCTGTACGGCAAAAATTTGACAGTCTTGGCAGATGGTCCTCTGCTTAATCAAACAAACATAATCAAATTTAAGTCAAGTAAAAAAAAGTTCAATAATATGTACTTCTAAATTTTTGTAT
The DNA here is from genome assembly GCA_022606575.1 of Glossosoma conforme. NCBI lineage: Eukaryota > Metazoa > Arthropoda > Insecta > Trichoptera > Glossosomatidae > Glossosoma > Glossosoma conforme. The sequence goes on from JAGTXR010000049.1 coordinate 2,172,396, forward strand.
CGATAACTCGACATAATTCAACTAATTTACTAGTGCTATTTCAGCAGGCATATTGAATTATTTTTTTATTAATAAATATTAGTTTATTAACCTTGTTTTTATATTATGGATAACGTTAGATATGGCCTCTGTTTATGAGACTGCAGTTTCTACTAACTCGTCGTCTTCCTCAATCCATCACTGTCAAGAGACAACTCAGCTGCATAATACTTCGTAAACAGTCGAACCCAATAATGTAGGAGAGTATGTAAAGTATGTTGATTAAAGATATTGCATGTGGAAAATAGAACTACTAAATTAAATAATTAAGAAATTAAAAATAGAGAAGAAATCAAAACAACTTATTAACAATTAACAATCAAACAAATGTTTTACATAATTCAACAATTTTAAAAATGTTTCCGTTAAATAATAAATTAAATACCTTAGTAAAAATAATCATTATATACAAATAATTGTTAAAAAATAAAAACTTTCTCTTATTCATCCTTGCAACCCTATCTGTCTCCCTCTCTTATCGTTCCCTGATAGACACAACCCCTTCCTCTCGAAAGTCTCAATCCATCACTGTCAAGAGACAACCTCAAGTTGTCTACTAGTCGAAACTGCAGTTTCCTAAACACAGGCCATATCAAACGTGATCCATGTAAAAACAAGGTAAATAAATAAATATTTATTATTTATAATGAATCTCAAAGTGAATGCTGAAAACATTGTTTTTTTTTTATTAAACACAAATTCGCAGAACACCATATTTCGGTCATCTTTTACTACAGTCCATAAAGGCTTTATAATCTTGGGGAATCACTTTTATTATAAGCGGTTTTGAAGCAACAAGATGGACCTATTTATGCCATTTCTTGGAACATAGATGAGCAATCTAGAAGCAAACTTATTCTAATTGATAGTTACTTCTATGGCTACGATTCCATAGAATTTTTCACTTTCTTTTCACCGAAAACAAACAACGCCGTTACTTACTAATAGTCATAAATTCTTCTTAGTAAATACAAGATTTCAATGAGACTAAAATGAATAATATTTTAACATCTTTCCTCTTTTAATAAAAAGGTTATTATTCAGTTGCTTGGTGGCAGGATGGGGAGCAGATTAATAACACACAGACTTTTTCAGAAGCACATTGACATATATTTACGATAAAATTTACAAGCTTATGGCCCGACCTAGTCACAGCATTCAGGCCGGGCCACAATACAATATGCTCTCGCCGACGGTCGGCACACGACTCCCTGCCGTGCGGCGCTGTGGTGGATCACACAGCGCCCCAGCGGCGATCTATGTAACTAGTCCAAAATGCCAATACGGTGACATGTACGACAAGCGAACAGAAATAAGAGACAAAAGATTGTATATCGAGGTTTTCGGTACCAGCCAGCAAGGGCTATCATGAAGAATAGTTTTGTTTCTTGATTTCTTTTTACGAAATAAATCGAGTGAAATAAAGATTATCAAATTAAAAAAATTATATCATGCACGCTGGTGCTGAAAAGCCTTGATATACGATCTTTCGTCTCTTATTTTACTTATAAATAAAAATGTTTGTAATATAAGAAAAGGCGTTGCATTGCCATTTTTCTCGATGTGACATTAAAGATGGTTCGTAAAAGGGCCAACAAGCAAACAGAGAGCGCTGCATGTGTTACAGCGCGCTCCGTCACTTTCGACTGGGCTCTCGACGGAGGTAGATCGTTAACTGTTTGTGGCCCTGAGCCAAATACTGAAGTCATCAATTGATTGTCTTAAAAAAATTACAATGTGCTTCTAAAAAAGTTCTTGTTGTTTGTGACTTGCTCCGCATTCCTCCCCACGCGTCCCGATGACGATCCCGGCGAGGTTGTTTCTTTTAGTAAGCGGGGATGTCAAAATATTAATGCAACAGCATTAAATAGTATAAAAAATTATTTAATCTACAATATCTACTTATGTTTTTCTTCTGATGTCGTCAGTCCATCATGCAGGAGGTCAGCTAACACTCTGTTAGATTTATTTTATTTGATTTCAATTTTATTTATTTTTTTCCCTTACAGAAACATTACAAATTTGAACAACTCAATTATTGCTGAAGTACATTAAGAATTAATCCTAAAATAAAAAAATACTATATATACAAATATAGGTACTTATGATTAAGAACTAAGAACAAAGCAATAAAGACAAGCAACAGAAGGTCCCAATGCTCATCAAACAGACGACGCCAACAAATTATTCCTCCAAAGAAACTCGTGGAGTTCATGTCTGAATTGGGCCTCCCTTACGTTGATAGTTCTTGGACGTCACTCAAACACTTTTCTTCCCGTCATTCATCGACCGTCGTCTCTTTAACATATTTACAGAAATGACCTTAGCTGCCCGTTGCCACTTGCGTGTGCTAATTATTTGAGAAACCTTCACATCACAATAATACGTATGTAATTAAAATAACAAACAATTTGAAATGATTTAACGTCAAATATATTGTGATAATGATATCTTTCCGGTAGAGTATTGATTACTTCTTCTCTGGAGCTTTTTGTCATATGTGCAGCTTGCATCCGCACGTGCACAAATTTTGTTCAAAAATATTCCTTCCACGCGTCATAAGTACCATAAAAACAACACAATACATCCCACAAGTGGGTTCAAAAGATTTTTAAAAAGCTCTAAACTTCAATACTATTTTCATATAAAAAACATATTTTTACAAGTAAAAATAATTCAATACACATTCTTACATTTTGTTAATTGGAAAACATCTAGAAACACAATAGATATATATAAATGAGTTAACATCCTCCTCTATTAAAAAGGTAGTTATTCAGTCGCGTGTTGGCAGGATGAGGAACAGATTAACAACACAAAGACATTTTCTGAAGCACATTGACATATATATTTCGATAACCGTCATGGAATGCTGTCGGAAACTATACATAGATTGTTCTCAGCGAAACTGAGGAGAAAACTATAGCGGAGGACAAAGATATGAGGCGACAGTGAATTCTCCAGTGCATCCTCTGTGTATTAAATTATGGCGCAGAGACGTGGAATCGTAACAGCAAGTCTTACCCATAAAATAAAGGTCACCCAACGTGCTACGGAGAGATCTATGTTCGGAGTGTCGCTAAAAGATAAAATCCGAAACGACGATATCGGCAGAATAACTCAATTAGTAAAGGCTACCTAACGAATAGGCACACTCATGTAGCAATGCGCAGGACATATCTGTCGAAGAGACGACGGTCGATGGGGAAGAAAAGTATTGGAGTAGCATCCAAGAACTGGCAAACGAAGTATTGGCCGACCACCTGCAAGATGGACTGACGACATAAAAAGAATAGCAGGAGGCTGACGTTTAACTGTGGAGAGATACAGGCTGGTGATGATGATATGCTCCAGTTAGGGGAGCGGATATGGTATGAAGATGATAATGAATTTAAAAATACATTATTCACAAATGACATGGTTATACTGTTTCGTAAAATGATTTTTTTTCTTAAATTAAAGTATAATTTACAACAATACTTTCTTGTATATATTTTTTTTATTATTTTTTATTTTTTATTCATAACACAGAATCGAAGTTCCAAGGTACAAAATAATAAGAAACAGAGCATACATAAATATACAATACATACAAAAGATAATAAAAATAAAAAATAAATAAAAGAAAAAGAAGATGACACGTGACAAAGATCATAGAGATCTAGGAGAACAATACCATCGACAAAAGAGGAAAAAGATGTAAGAAAAGGATCGAGGTGTGCTGGTAGGACATTTAGGAGCGCCATTGCCGTTGTACCAAATTGAGTGCTTGAAGCTCCACAAGCATCAACTGGGATCAAAAACAATGGATGGCTTCGAGCACGGGTGTATCTGGAACATAGAAGTTAAAACATTCGAGAATACCAGGTTTGTGAATTGTACCGCGAAGAAGAAGGAATGAATGCTTGAGAGCAGCAATTTTCCTCCAGGACTCTAACGAATGGAAAGAAAGCATCCCTAGAAGAAAGTGATAATGTTGTGATGTAATCCAGAATATAAATAATAAATTGCTCAAAGATATGCCAAGCAAAAAGACAATTGTATCATTATATTTTTTGGCGTTCAATCTTTATAAATTTTGCTCCAAAAAGAAATCCCTTCCGCGGTAGTTTTCGATCGAAATATATTTTTTTATAACTCCCTTCATCGCTGTTGGTGCATCCTCAGAACTGCAACCTTATAGGTGGTTGATGATATATCCCTATCCTGTATCCAGGTATAAAATTCAAAATCACTTGTGACCTCAGCCCTTACAAGATCGGCGGAATCTGATTTTTTGCTGTCCTTAAATGATTGCTGAAAGATGATATCACGCTATCTAGTCGATCAAAAAGAGCAGATTCTCTTGTGAATGGTGGTGCCCTTACGTCTAAACTGCAATCCTCAATAATCCAACGAAGATCAATCAATATAAAACACCAAACTCACAATAGTATCGACAGTGCGTAAGTCGTAAATTTTTTATATATAACGTATTTACATGAAATATGTGGTAAATATTAGAATTTATTATTATTTTAAGTAATTAAAATACATATATAATAATCATATTAATTTAAAAATAGTTTATTTATTTATTTTATGTTTTTATGAATCCAAAAAGGTATTTTTGGATATTTATTTTTATATATTTTTCACAGCATCTGTCAGATTGACATCGACTATTCCAAGCGGTGTCGCGACCTATCGTTAGCAGACAATTCGTTCTACGACTCATCGGTAACGACATGGGGCGCAATGGACGTCTGGCGCACGGGACATTTGGCGCACGTGACAACTGGTGCACTGGCTGTCTCGCTAACCTAACCTAACCTAAGGATTTGTCCAGTGTCCAGAGATTCATAGGTTTCGTACACGAAATAACTTTATATATACTCTGGATATACGATGGATGCTATATTCAGAGTATGTATATTATTATTTTTATGATTCAATCAGTCAACATTTATTCACAAGCTTTTTATTATTAGTCACCGACGTTATATGATGTTAACAATGGTATTTATATACATCAAGTTTCACGTATCTGCCCAGGGAGAGAATGGTAGTGTGGACAGCGCGGTGTGTAGGATAGAGCAAAGGTGCAACGCTCGAGGTTCGAATCCCGCGTCTGCCGATATTTTTTCTGAATGAATTGACATGAGAACATATCTTAGTTTTTTTGTTGTATTTACATTTATTTATACAATAATTGCATAAATATATTTTAAGCATGAAGTACATACCTGTATGTGTGCCACATATCAGACACCGTTAATTCCTTATATGAAAAAAATATATATAAGATTTTGACATAAGCATGATATAGCCCTTGCTGACTGGTACCGAAAACCTCGATATTCAATCTTTTGTCTCTTATTTTAGTTCGCTCGCCTGACATGCACATCTAATAATGTTAGTTATTTATATTTAGTTAATACACGGTGATTGCATACGCCATTTTATTTGTTATGACAGTTGCTCCATTTCATGTTGGTGCAACTGTCATCTTTAATTTGTTTTTTTGCCACGATTGTCTTGGCAGCGTGCGAGTCAGAGTGCGCCGTCAGTTGGCAGCTTGCTCGCGACTGGTATGGCGAACGCCTCATGGTGTTCGCTATACTGGGTGGACGAAAAAGCAAGTATCTAATAAAATAACCTCGAATCGGGAACCAAAAACAAGTTCTTTGTATCGTCAATATACTCAAGCATCCTGCCACCCAGTAATTCGATATCAAACTCAGAGAGGAGTATATCAATTTAAAAGCGTATTTAATTATCCATAAGTTAGCGTATTTCAAACCCATATATGAAAAATTTTCCTCATAACGTATATAATATAATCCAAAGTACTGGATTCAAGCATCCATATATCCAGGATATACTCTTACATCCAAAAAGTCCATTATCTCAATTTGATATTCAGTGGACTCAAAAATGTATTATTTATGGAAAATATTTATGAAAAAAATATCCCCTTTGGCATTGAATTTTGCATGCTAGCAACTTCGTTAGAATAAATTACTAATAAACGATCAATTTAACATCACAGACTAAAAGCTTTGTTCTAACATTATATTATTTCGTTATAAATATTTCATAGAATGAATTCTTAATATTTGCTTATTCTTCTTCGTAGTAGTATCAATCCGGTGGATTAGTTTGCAGTAACAAAATCTTGCATCTCGATCCTCTGCAATCCTCTTTAGCTCAGCATAAAATCTACAACTCATGACCTCGAACACTTGCTGCAAATACTCCCGTATAAGACGCCCTCTGAAGTTTCTACCCTCAACCATTCCTTCCACAATGTCGTGAAGAAGTCCATCATGGCGCATGATGTGACCGATCTATCGGGCCCGCCTCTCTGAGATGGTTCTCATTAGGTGCCCATCTTCCTTGATTATGCTGAGAACTTCATTGTTCGTGATGTGGTCTCTCCAGGAAATTCCGAGTATTCTTCTGTATAACCACATCTCAAAGGCCTATAGTGTTTTTTTTTTTCACTTTCAGATAAGCAACATACCATGTCTTACAGCCGTACATCAAGATTCCTCAAACAAATGTTTTGGCAAGTTCCTTGCGGAGCTTTAAATTAATATCTTTTGACTCAAGAATTTTCGTTTTTTTATTAAACGCTAGCCTTGCTTGATGAATGCGTCTATTGACTTATCTTTTTGTTCTGCCATCACAGGTGATCGTACTTCCAAGGTATATATCTTGCTTTTATACGAATGCAATCGAAGCAAATTTCTTTCATTACTAATGAAAAGTAAGTACTCTTATCTAAACCAATGAATGTACACTTTCAATCACTTTAAAAATCAAATTAATACCATACTTTTAGCATGCGGTATCCAGCCGCTCGCTTAGTAACTAGTTAGTGTAAAATTCGTGATAATTTGCAAGGCAATTTTTATTTTTTTATGTAAACACATACAGTAGCATACCGACAGATGCTGAAAGTAATTCTGAAATCTCATCTGAGGAATTCTATAACGCTAACCGTGGTGCATGAGGCTAGGCGCTGCATGTGGAGTGTTGATCCGCCAATGTCAGAGACTACAACAAGAGATTCACACAACATCCTTATTATTAAATGAATTTACTATAAATGTCTTCACGGGACGACTTTCGTCTACCACCAATTTTAATTAATACGCTATGACTGGCATTTTACGGGTGAGTGATCAAATTCACACAAACCGGGGGCCTATTATAGAGCTCAGAAATCACTTAATTTTTTTTTATCTCTGTCGGAGATCGAACCCACGACCTTTGGCTTGCAAAGCAAACGCTTTAATTATTGTGCTATACCCGCCGGCAAATATTGATACGATAAAAAAAAGTACGAATGAATCTTTATGCGTAATTGATTTATTAGACTATTTAGTAGAGTATTATTGAACACAACCAGGGGTGGAATATATGGAGGTCCCTTAACAGACTTCGGACCGGAGTATGCAAGACGAGGACACAAATGAAAGCATGGCAGTTTTACAGCGGACCGACTGAATGTGACTGCGGCGTGGAGCAAACCCTGTCACACCTTCTGGAGTGTGCGCTGTGTCCGAGTAGCTGCACCCAGGAAGACCTGATGACGGCCGAGAGTAGCGCCATCGACGTCGCCCACTTCTGCGCAGACAGTATCTGATCCTGTTGTTTCCGACACGATTATATATTATAACTCATTGCCTATCGCGCTGAACATTGCGGTGTCTTGATCGTATATGATCGAGTATTGTAAATTATTGCAGATCGACTATCTATTCATACTATAGCTACTTCTCTGCATTTTTCAAGAAGTATTTTTTAGTAGATACGAATAATAATTAATAGAAATTGACACGACAACCCGTCTTAACACAAGAGTCTTGTTACGATGGCTGCCCTGCAGAAGCTCGACATTCAAATTTTGGCTCACCCACTTTGAAATCTCGACCTGGCTTGCAGAATTTATTATTAATACCCTTACTTGAAAAAAAACTTCATGGGAAGACGAGATCAAGTGATGATAAAGTGAACGATATATATATAGTATTCTAAAGGTATAATAATACTATTTTTTTGGAAGAACAACACAAGTTTTATAAATAATTTACGTATTACTTCTGTACAATTTACTTTTTCGCATATCTTTGATTTTATATATATTTTCTTAATAATTTTCTTCTAAAAACTAAACATGTTTTATCAACGTGTGATACAGTCTTTCCCCAACCTCGCCGATTTTTTACCTGCTCTATAAAAGATCCCTGTCTGTTATTTTTTGAGAATCAGATTCGGCATTATTTTATTCGGGCCTGCCAACATGGTAGGTATAAACACATCCCCTGTGCACAATGCAGCCAGCACAAAGGATATAAATTTGATATCAAGCCCCGAGAGACGGATCAAATCTCGCAAGCTCCAGCGGCTACCTGCAGAGATTCTGCTCATTTTATTTTAAATATAGCGTAAAATGAATATTATGAGAGTATTTAATACCCAAATATTCAACATATGTAGACATTATTGAGTGTTAGAAGAGTAATTACAAAAAAAAAAACAAATACTAGGCTAAATAACTTCACGGCCAGATTTGATATTGTGGCTTTTGGGTTTAGCCGCGTGTGGCGAATTTCTTCTTACCAATATTTCGACCGCCGTTGCAGGGGTCTTCTTCAGGATTGATGACTTAGTTGTGAGTTGGTTTCAGGAGGTAGTTTAGCCGTTAGCTGAATGTACCTCCACGAGCGTCATTGTTCATCAACACCTCCTGAAACCAACTCACAACTAAATTTTTTAACGTCTGAACTACTAACTTTTACACCCACGTTTGGTGTTGCTCAACAAAGTTCATTACTTGTTCAACAAGAAAGTACTCTGTAAGCAATGCCTTGGCAAGTGCTCCCAAGGAGCGCAGGTACAAGGCGACCGGCAAACTCACAACTAAGTCATCGATCCTGAATAAGACGCTTGCAATGGCGGTCGAAATATTGGTAAGAATAAATTCGCCACTCACGGCTAAGCCCAAAAGCCACAATATCAAATACTAGGCTATATATATATATGTATATATGAATTAACGGCACCAATCAGCCACGGTGTCACGACCTATCGTTAGCAGACAATTCGTTTAACGACTCATCGGTAACGACGTGAGCCGCACTGAAAGTCTGGTGCACGGGACATTTGGTGCACGGGACAACTGGTGAACTGGATATCTCGCTAACCTAACCTAAGCCCGATTTGTCCAGTGATCGTAGAGTCTAGAGTCTCGTTTAACGAAATTACTTAGATTAGGTTAGCGAAACATCCAGTGCACCAGTTGTCCCATGCACCAAATGTCCCATTAATCAGACTTTCAGTGCGCCCCACGTCATTACCGATGATTCGTTGAACGAATTGTCTTTTTAAATTTCATTTTAAAATAATGATTGAGTAATTAAATTAAGCATTTAAAAAAGATAATTGCATCCAATAGTTTTTATTCTCATGCATGCATTTCTTATTAAAGAAAAGAAAAGAATGCATAAATATGAATGCCAAATAATAAATAAAGATCATTTACACAATTATGAACTCTTTTCAGCAAAATAGGACCCACCCAGTAAAAATGGTGTAATTTTCAGAAATATGTATTTTTTTTTTGCCGACGACGATGGCTCGTCAAGATTTTTTATTCGCTCATTCATTCTGTTTAAAGGCAACCCTTGGTTCGCGGTAAGGGATTAAAAAAAGTTAAAAAGGGTACAAGACTCGCCGAAAGAAATGCGTGAAAAGAAGAACTAGCCTCTTTTGGAGCGTTTACATTTCCTTATTGGATGTCGTAAATGGGTGTCTATGGAAATGCCCGACATGGGCAATGTAAATTATTGAATTATTATGTTAATACTTAAATATTTAAAATAAAATTTAAAGTTCCAGTGTGTTTCAAGTTTTTATTTTTTAATATTTATAATTATAAGCAATGTATATACTTTAGTAAGATTTGAGATATTGTACTATGAATATTCACTTTGAATGGGTGGTCTTAACAGGGATGACTTTTGTACCACCAATTTTAATTAATAGATTATGACTGTCATTACAGGAGAATACCGACAGATGGTGATAGTCATTCTGAAGTCTCATATGTGGAATTCTATGTCGCTTATCATGTTGCGTATGGCTAAGCACTGCATGTGGAGTGTTGATCCGCCAACGTCATAGACTACAGCCCGAGATTCGAGCATCATCCTTAATTATTTCAGGAATTCACTATGAATGAGTGGCCTTCACGGTGCGACTTTCGTCTTCTACCAATTTTGATTAATAGGCTATGACTGTCATTTTACGGGTAAGGAATCAAATTCACACCAACCGGGGATATTTTAGAGCTCAGAAAACGATTGAAAATAAAATTTAAAAATCTCTGTCGGGGATCGAACCCACAATCTTTGACTTGCCAAACAAACGCTTTAACCTCTGAGCTATACCCGCCGGCTAAAGTAGTGATCAAAATCAACATGGGTGTAAGATTATTAATTAAATTAATTAATAAAATTTGGTTTTACAAAACATATATCGATATAAGTAAATATTCAATAGTAAAGCTCGTATATAACATTGAATATTAAAAGGATGTATTTTTTCTCAAATCCGCCAAAGAATTCGTGTAAAAAATAAACTGTTCCAACCCGGCAAGGAGCGTCTTATTATCATTTAGATTTACACAAAAAATGGTCTCTCAAGTCTCCCGCGTTTACCTGAAGGGTTGAAATCGCAACAGGTGGGGTAAAAAATGATCTTCCGCATTAAAAAATCAAAGGGTTCGAAGTCAAACCTTCACAATGAAAGGGATATTATAATATATCACCTGCTATCTGGCCGCTATTATCTAATCTTTTTTTGCCTACGAATTCGAGCAAAAAACTCCGAAAAGAGAGAGAATAGTATTTTTAATATTCTTATTTTTTTATGTCTAAAATCTGTGTTGTATTTATTCTTCTTCGTAGTATCAATCCGGTGGATTGGTTTGCAGCAACAAAATCTTGCATCTCGAACTCCATTCTCGATCATCTGCATTCCTTTTTAGCTCATCATATGAGCTACTACTCATGTCCTCGAACACTTGCTGCAAATACACCCGTCTAGGGCACCCTCTGCACTTTCTACCCTCAACCATCCCTTCCACAGTGTCGTGAAGAAGATCATCGTGGCGCATGATGTGACCGAGCCATCGGGCTTGCTTCTCTGAGATGGTTATTTTTGTTGTATTTTTTTTTTAATTTAAGGATTTTTTCATTCTTATCCGTTCCCTTACTAAATCATACGGTCTCCACAAATTTCCGCCACACATTTTAGTAGACTGTCAGCTGACAATTTGCATAAAATTGTATATACATAAAACTCCGCAAAAAAAAAAATTACAAAGAAGCTTAAAAGTTTAGTTTCGGCCTGTATTTCTTTGTTCATCACTAAATTCAAAGTTTTGACTGTAAGCATTCATGGAATTAAACATGTTGTACACTGTGAAAAATCACTGGGAAACTTATTTTACGATATTTATACCCGAGCTCGTAGTCATCCACTGTCTTACGTTCCGGTGGTGAAAACTTGCGGGCACGTGAGCGAGCAATGTCAGCATATACCAAAATATATAAAAAACTCAATTATTTAAATATTTTTATTTTCGTTTCAGATTACTATACCCGAGCTCGCAGCCATCCACTGTTGTACAATATATATGACTCGTAGCAACGCGGGAAACTTGATGGTATCATCCGAGAATGGCATTACCACATGTGTGTAAAAAAGCTTTACCCGCCCGTTTGTTGGAATTAAGCAACAGCAAATACAGGATTTTTTTCCGAAATTTTTTAGCGAAAATTCCGCAATGTCTTAAAACTAAGTCGTGTTACCAATGCATCCTACCTGTATTAACTTATGGCGCAGAGACGTGGAATCTGACAGCAAGTCTTACCCATAAAATAAAAGTCACCCAGCGTGCTATGGAGAGATCCATGCTCGGAGTGTCGCTAAAAGATAGAATCCGAAACGAGGAAATACGCAGAAAAACTCAAGTAGTGGAGGCTACCCAACGAATAGGCACACTCAAGTGGCAATGGGCAGGACATTTCTGTCGAAGAGACGAAGGTCTACAGGGAAGAAAAGTATTGGAATGGCACCCAAGAACTGGCAAACGAAGCATTTTCCGACCCCCTGCAAGATGGACTGACAACATAAGAAGAATAGCGGGATGAATGACCTGGATGCGGAAGGCGGAGGATCGAAGAGGATGGAGACTCATGCGGGAGGCTTACGTTCAACATTGAACGGATACAGGCTGATGATGATTGATATCAGCTTGGTACAGACTGGTGCCGAAAACCTCGATATGCGATCTTTCGTTTCTTTTTGTTCGCTTGTCGGACATGTATGTGTCGCCACATTGTTTTTTGACAAGCCCAGTTACGGGTGTATAATTAGTATTGTACATGAATGAAACAGGCTGATGATGATGATGATGAAATAAAGGAAGTTTCCGAGCACGGATGTAGCGATCGGAAACGAGACGTCTTGCCGCGTCCAGTCGGCTAATGAGATAAGTCGGATCCGGAAGCGATCGGGGATTCGAACCCTCGCACAATGGATCGCGCGCGAGAAAACCGCGCGCGCAAGTTTCTGCCGAGCGCGCGAACCGCGCGGAGGCGGCGGGCGGAGAAACTTGTGAGCACGTGAGCGACCGACGCCAGTGCATACTAAACTGTACCAAGCAACTTCATTATATCATTTTTACATTTTGCTTTCCAGATCACTATACCCAAGATCGTAGTCATCCACTGCTTTACGATCTAGTGGAAAGCTATGGTACACAGCGATGGGGGAGACTTGTAGTTAAATCTCATTGTGGTCATTGTATACATATTTTTTTAATTTATATATTTTCCCTGCCGTCTATACAGCGCCTTTATCGTTCCTATTCATTTTAACCCATTCGCATCGGTTGTCGGCATATGCCGTCAAAGATTCCCGACCGTCGACATCGGTTGACGTGATATATCGTTTTGCTACTTTCAGTACTCATTGTGACATCTACGGTAGGAAATTGGAAGTGCAGTCATTCCCTTTATCAACCCACATGTATTCTTTACAGGAATATGTAAAGCATGTAAATAAATATCGTTAGGTTTCGTCACAGGAGCGATTTTTCTGTAAGCCACAATGCCACCACATGAATGGAGTTACATAATGAATGTTTGTTAAATATAAAAGGTTTTTATGCATCATTTCAATCATCTGATAGCTAAAGGATAGAAGAACCAATGTGATACATGAAAATAGGTCAGACAAGTACATTTATGCTTCAAATACTAGTTTCAAGCAAAAAAATGGATTGAAAAATGCACGCCTTACTGACAGTATAATTTGTATTCCACCGAGCCGCAACGAAAGTATTTGATGCATAAATGCACTTATTTGAACTATTTTCATATATCACATTGGTTCTTTTATCCTTTAGCTATCAGATGAGACATAAAAATCTATTATATTTAACAAACGTTCATTATGTCCCTCCATACATGTGATGGCATTGACACATGTGGTTTACATGTATTAGTAATATTAATACTAATAAGGAATGCTTGCGCATCGACACGGTGCATAGACCATCCCAATAATCTGCCACTCTATGTGGATTCAAGGGATCAAGGTCCAAAAACCGTATCAAGGAATGTGCAGTGTATGACATTCAAATGTATTAATATGTATTTATTATATTGCTCGTAAATTAGTATCAAATCATCTCCGATCTTTGGTCTTATCCTCAGTGCCGGATATATGGTATTCCGGCATCACCATATAAGCTGATATTTTGTGACCGCTACCTTCTCGGTTCCAGAACATAGCTTTTTGGCTGTGTCCAGTAACGGGTCCTCATCTTGGTCTCTAAAAATAGGACGGGACAGGGAGGCTTTCACCAAGCGATTTCTTTGAGATGGAGAGATATATCAGCAGGAGGAGCCGATGAGAAACGTTTTAGAATCCACGGGTGCGGGACACCAGAGTGCAATAACCTCTTAACACAAACTCTCTCAGTGCATATCCTCTTCAAATAAGAATGTTTTGGGCTGACCGACCGCCATCCATCTTAATCGCACGACGCCACTGCCGCGTGTGATTCAATTATCAAGAACATCAAATTAACATAATGATCTATTATCAAAATAATATGCATTTAATGCGAAAAATAGTTGTATCGATCGGACCTGAACATTTTTTCAGACCTCAACATGAAATGGAGCAACTGTCATAACAAATAAAATGGCGTATGTAAACGCCTTAAATTATTATATAATTAAAACTAACATTATTAGATGTGCATGTCAGGCGAGCAAACAAAAATAAGAGACAAAAGATCGTTTTTCGAGGCTTTACGGCATCAGCCTAAAAGAGCTATATCAAGCTGATATCACTAGTTAGTTGATAATTTGCAAAGCAATTTTTTTTTATGTAAGCACATACAAGAGAATACCGACAGGTGGTGATATTAATTCTGAAGTCTCATCTGTGGAATTCTATGACGCTTACCATAGTGTATATGGCTAAGCGCTGCGTGGAGTGTTGATCCGCCAACGCCATAGACTACAGCCCGAGTTTCACGCATCATCCTTATTATTACAGAAATTTACTATGAATGGATGGTATTCACGGGACGACTTTCGTCTACTACTAATTTTAATTAATAGGCTATGACTGGTATTTTACGGGTGAGCGATCATATTTACACCAACCAGGGTATTTTAGAGCTCAGAAATCGATTAAAAATCCTTTATTTTTTAATCTCCGTCGGGGATCTAACCCACGACTTATGACTTACAAAGCAAACGCTTTGACTAAGCTATTATATATTTGGGACAAACGTGTGAAATATCACAATATCTTTCTGATATGAATTATATAGGTATCATAATCAGGGAAAATGCTTTATTTTAACATGAGTACACGAAGATACTTTTTCGACCCAATGCTAAGATTTGTCGAATAATTAGATACTCATATGCATTAATTGCAATTAGGGCAAATAAGAAAATAATATATAAACCAGTCGCATTAATATCTAAATTTTATATTCATCATCATCATCAGCCTGTATCCGTCTACTTCTCCGTCTCTTCGAAATTTCATTTACTATCTCGTTTTTTGTTAATTATATTTAAAAAAAATCGATATATCTACTTGTTAACAGTCATCATCAGCCTGTGTCCGTCCACTGTTGAACGTAAGCCACCCGCATGAGTCTCCATCCTCTTCGATCCTCCGCCTTCCGCATCCAGGTCACTCCCGCTATTCTGCTTATGTCGTCAGTCTATCTTGCAGGGGGTCGGCCAATGCTTCGTTTGCTAGTTCTTGGAAGCCATTCCTATAATTTTCTTCCCCATCAACCGTCTTTTCTTCGACAGATATGTCCTGCCCATTGCCACTTGAGTGTGCCTATTCGTTGGGTAGCCTCCAATACTTGAGTTTTTCTGCGTATTTCCTCGTTTCGGATTCTATCTTTTAGCGACACGCCGAGCATGGATCTCTCCATAGCACAATGGGTGACCTTTATTTTATGGGTAATACTTACTGTCAGATTCTACGTCTCTTCGCCATAAGTTAATACAGAGAGGGTGCATTGGTTTAGCGCCTTAGTTTTAAGACATTGCGGAATTTTCGCTTTAAATTTCATTTTGCGCTCATAGAAATATAAACTTCTATACTTTAATACGATATAGGCGACACTTTGTCTTAAGCTTTATTTGATAAATTTATAGTTCTAAAGTCATGACGATTGCATAGTTAACTTGTTACATATACAATGATCAATGGTTTATTTTGTGACGCGTACCTAGACACGTGGATTTCCAAGTAACAACGCAAATTTCATTCGTTTTGAAGCGAATAACGTTCCTGACAACGTATTAAAATACATACGGGTGGTTACGGGGTGCCGAAAACCTACCCCAATATCAAAGCTATATCAACTCTTGGGCATCGCCCCACCAAACATACGGCAAGAAGTCACTTCCAAGAAGGAACTCACCAAAGCAACCCACGACGCACTCCACCCTATTGGGTATCAAAACTGTGTATCTTAGGTACTCTATGAACAACATAGGAATATCACGAGTGTCCTCCATCAGAGACCTTGGTATAGAGTTTGAGAGCAGACTGACGTTCCATGCGCACATTGAAGCTGTGTGTGGTAAGGCACTTAAGATGCTGGGTTTTGTATTACGAAATGGCAGGGTTTTCTCGAGCACACACGTAATGGTAGCGTTGTTTAACTCATTGGTCCGTAGCATACTCGAGAGCGGATCTATCATTTGGGCACCCCATGAGTTGAAATATAGCCTCATGTTGGAGAGGGTACAGAAGAAATTTCTGAGATCTCTCTACATGAGGGTATATGGATACTATCCGTGGCTGTATCCAACTAACTTCATACAGGGTATGTTGGGGTACATTGAGTTGAGGACAAGAAGGGATATGTGCTTAGGTATGCCTTTCTTCCGACTGTTGTGTGGCGTGTTCGGGAATCCTGAAATTTTGATGAATATCGGTTTGTGTCCCCGATAGATATCTGAGAATAAGGAAGCATAGATTGTTCGCTCTCCCTAAGAGTAACACTAACCTGCCAGAGATTATGTCTCTTGGGAGAGGGATCAGACTGTTTAACCAAATCGCCTCGGATGTTGATATATTTCATGTAAGAGAGGCCCAATTCAGACAAGAACTCCAAGAGTTTCTTTGGAGGGATAATTGGTTGGCTTCGTCTGTCTGATAAGCATAGGGACCTTCTGTTGCTTGTCTTTATTGCTTTGTTCATAGTACTTAATCATAAGTACCTATTTTTGTATATATTGTATTTTTTATTTTTATTTTTTATTGTACTTCAGAAATGAATCGAGTTAACATAATTTGTAATGTTTCTGAAAGGCAAAATAAACAAAATTGAAAATTGAAAAAAAAAATCAAAAGACTACCACACGGCTCAAATCTAGAAGATGTTTCCTACAGTCGACAACGGAACTGGTGATACTTGAGGCCACCCTGCGGCTGAACATATGGAGAAGCGCAACTGAGGGAAATACTTGGATCGCCCCGAAAGAGGACCTAGCGCCTGGACATGACCAGGGGTCGAATATATGGAGGTCCCTTAACAGACTTCGGACCGGAGTATGCAAGACGAGGACACAAATGAAAGCCTGGCAGTTTTACAGCGGACCGAGTGAATGTGACTGCGGCGTGGAGCAGACCCTGTCAGACACCTTCTGGAGTGTGCGCTGTGTCCGAGTAGCTGCACACAGGAAGACCTGATGATGGCCGGGAGTAACGCCATCGACGTCGCCCACTTCTGGGCAGACAGGATTTGACCCTGTTGTTTCCGACACGATAATAAATATATTAAAATACAATAGTTCACGTTTCTATAAGCGTCAAAGGAAATTCACGCGACTCGTTAATATAGCAATCAAATTCGGTCTTTGCCCTAATTTTTTAACCCTTTATAACTCTGAAGAAAGATGGCGAATTTTGTTGTTTTTTTTTTATTATTTTTGGTGCAACCGAGGAGTCTTTTATAATTTCCGTCTGACAAAGAGAGCATCTTCGTTTTTTCTCGGCTCAAACATTTGTGGGTTACGGGCGGTCATGAGCCTAGCTGAGATTAACGTGCAAGAGCACTCGGGCTACACGTAAACAGTCAGTGTTAAATTTAAGCGCATCTGACATGTTTGCGGAGGGCAGAGTCCATTCATTCCCAGCATTATTGCGACACCGTGTTGCCGGCTTCTGGAGCAGGATAAGGAGGTCCAACAACACCATCATCCTGGCTGCTTCTGAATGGCTCAACTCCTCCCTGAGCCATCGCTGGATGGAGATGATGCAGCGACCACCAATGAATTATTATGTTTATATATAATTATTATTTTGTATGTACTATATAATTATATATGTATCTAAAAATATGCATATTTGGTATTGCACAACCCGCCCAATCCTGCTGGAATAAAAGCTTTTATTATTTTAATATTATTTTTATTATTAACATCCTCCTCTCTAATTTATAGTAGTTATTCATTCGCGTGATGGCAGGATGAGGAGCAGATTAAAAACACTCATATTTTTTCAAAAACACATATATATTCACGATAAACTTTACAAACTTCCGGCCGAGGTGGAATAACATGCCGGGCCGGCCATATTCTGACCTTCTGACGGTCGGCACACAAATAACTGCCATGCGGCGCCGTGGTCAATCACACAGCGCTGCCAATGGCGATCTATGCAACTAGTCCTTCTAACGACATAACAAAAGGACGACACATTCGACAAATTAACGACACATTCTACACACGACAATTCCCGCATGCAGCGTCCAGCCTCTCTGGCTAAGCGTCTTAGAGTGCACTGGCCTAGACCAGCTATGCTCTCCTGTAAGCGCTTACAAAAAATATACATGTACGACAAGCGAACAGAAATAAGAGACGAAAGATTTTATATCGAGGTTTTCTTTACCAGTCAGCAAAAGCTATATCATGCTGATATCACATTCAATTCACTGATATCAGCGTTGAATATTTATTTTCAAAAAATATATTAACAAACTGGCTTACCTGAAAAATTCATACCGCCTCAAATTCAATAAATGATGCCTCAACTTAGTGACTGAATTAAATTCACAATTACGTGGCAGCAACGCATTTGCTTACCGTTATCCTCATAAAATAAATTCTTCTTCATAGTATCAATCCAGTGGATTCGTTTGCAGCATCGATCTCCACTCTTCTCGACAAGAAATTAATGGTCAATTAAAACGGTCCAGCCGTTCTTGAGTTATAAATACAATGCAATATTCATTTTAATGTGTGTGATTTGATCATAGATGGCGTTATGTGCAAAATAATAATACATACATCACTGGCAATAAATCTAAAAGGCTTTTTCATATAAAATATACTCGTATGATATTTTATAATTTCTTTTCGTTTTTTTTTGCGATGTTTCAATATTTACTTGTCTTTAGGGGATCAAAATCCCAAATAATGAACATGAATCAAACAAATCAAGAATAATGTAAGTCAATTCAGCCGATCTTGAGTTATAAATGGTGAAACTAATACGACTTTCTTTTACGATGTTTGTGTTTGTTCTTGGCACCCGTCTGTGTTTAGCATTCGTAACGTTAAACGTTCTTTCAGATTGCACATTTTTCTAAACTTATTTTCAGACATTATTTGTATTTTTTTTCGTGCAATGTTTAATTAGCCAAAAATTTACCCGAAGAAAAAGCTACAAGAAGACAGCCATAAAAGAATAAAAGTAACTGTAGAAATGAAACGTAAAATCATAGAAATATAAAAATGAATTTCTAGTTACACTTCAATAAAGACAGAGAAAAAAGAAAATGCCACTTCCACTATCAACGCGAGATTAGAAAGAAAGAGATAACACTAATCTTTTATCTCTTTATCTTTACACGACTCAGTGAAAAATGTTTTGAGGAGACATAATTTCATTGGGAACTTATAAATTCTGACATTATTGAAACCCAGAAAAGCCATGGATCCCACCGAAAACGTCGAGTATTTTTTTAACATAACCTAGTTTTATATTTAGTATTTAAATTAATTCATGTTTTTAAATTGAACTATATTTAAAAAAATGTAATTATAATTATAATTTTTTTACCAAATAGTGTACTTACGAGTATATTTCCCACGACTAATTATATTAAAGAGCTCAGTGATTATTATTTTTGTACAATAAAATATGTAAAACAATGTCTTTGGACAAAAAGATGTTTGTGTTTCGAGATAATACTTTTTAAAATTAAATTGCAGAGTTTTTTTTTACTTTTTAGCTTAGAAGAGTTCAATGTACCGTAGCGAAAGTTACACTTTCTTAACATGAACTTAATTCGATCAATATTCAAAACGATGCAAAAAAACCTTCAGAGTAGATCTCTAAATTAATTCTAGAAATGTAAATAAAATCAATTGTTTTATATTGGGAACTGCCCTTTAAATCACTTGAACATTATTAAATCTTCCAGAGCACTGACCCTAATTACTGTCCGTGTAAGCTTTGCCTTACTTTTTTATGACATGACAAGCCGAACCCGACCAATGATTAAAATAAAAAAAATCCACTATGAAGAATGCGGAGGTGCTGCCCCCGGCTGACGAGATTTTCTCACGAACCGCCAAAATATTTACCAGCGAAATCTGTTATACCGACATTAACAAAAGAAGTTATACAAACGTTTTACTAACTATTTCATAGATGTCTATAATTAATATTGTTATATTTAAAGTATTCTTTTATTTTTAATTATAAATTTAATATTTTTCTAAAATCTGAAACAAAAGAAACATTTTGAAAAATAAGTATTAATAAAAAATGATAATTATGTATTTTTATTTAAAAGAAGGTTATAAATTAATTTCGTCCTCTGCCGATAGATACACACTAAAAATAATTAAAAAATAACATTTATTGTAGGTTTATTTTTTAGGACCAGTAATTTAATTTATGTTGATTTTATGCTGTAATAACATTTGATTCGTAATATTGTAATAATTATATTTTTCTTAAGATCGTTTTAATTCGCATGTAATTATTGTTATTGTATATATATTTTAAAAGATATGTATTTTTAATAATTGACACTACAAAATGTGATTATTTATTAGTTATTTAATACAAAATACATTATTTCAATTATAAATCATCATCAGCCCTGTATCCGTTCACTGTTGAACGTAAACCTCCTGCATGAGTCTCCATCCTCTTCGATCCTCCGCCTTCCACATCCAGGTCACTCTCGCTATTCTCTTTATGTTGTCAGTCCATCTTGCAGGGGGTCGGCCAATGCTTCGTTTTCCAGTTCTTGGGCGCTACTCCAAAACTTTTCTTCTCTATCAACCGTCGTCTCTTCGACATATATGTCCTGCACATTGCCATTTGAGTGTGCCTATTCGTTGGGTAGCCTTCATTACTAGAGTTCATTCCTTGTTCTGGATGTTATCTTTTAGAGACACTCCGAACATTGATCTCTCCATGGCACGCTGTGTGACCTTTATTTTATGGGTAAGACTGTTAGATCCCACGTCTCTGCGCCATAAGTTAATACAAGAAGGATGCATTGATTGAACGCCTTAGTTTTAACACATTGCGGAATTTTCGCTTTAAAAATGTACTTAAGTTTTCCAAATGTTGCCCATCCCAGTTGTATACGCCTGTCGATTTATTTTATGAAATTTAAAATTATCTTAAATTACATATATATCAGTAATTCGGAAAATCCTGAGCCTTTTCAAATGATCGTTTTCTGTTGTCTTCGGAGAACCCAAGTTCATGTGACAATTCCTCAATTGTTTTGCGCGGATCGGATTCTACCAACGAATTCAGGGTGTCATCGTCGATTTTTTGAGGTCTTCCACTTTTTGGTTCGTCCGTTAACTTGCTATCAGCACTTTTAATTTTTTAAAACCATCTAGAGCACTTTCGAAGCTTCAGGATGTCCCCATAATCATCGCAAATGGTCTGCGTGCTTCTTTGGATTTCAAGAATATGGTGCAAATATGTTTCTTCAATTTCAGGCTTCTGCATTTTTCTACAGCGGCAAAAAAACATCAAAATAGAAAGAGTACTAATAGAGCTTTAAAATGATACCAACCACGACGTGCTAACTCAACGGCGACCGTTGACAAACTGAGGTCAAAGTGACGCAAAAAAAAGTTAATTTCTTTCCGAATTACCTAATATTAAGACTAAATTGTTTTCAAGACAAATAAAAAAAATATGAACCTTCTTCTTTCCTTCATTGATTATGTGATATGTTACATTGTAGCAAATTTGGCATAACTACATTATCGATCTTTCATTTAAGTACATTTTATCTAAATTGATCACCTTGATTTAATTCAGATAGATAACGCCAGCAATTCGATCAATGTCTATCCTTGAGATTACCACCAAATAATACAATCGGAATTCCACGAGAACATGGTAACAGTGTAAATTGGGCCTGTATTTTTTTGTTCAGTAACTAATTCAACGTTTTGGCAGTTAGTTAAATCAATTGTAAAGGAAAATAAAATTAATCGGCAGTATCCACCGTGTCAATATGAATGTGGTCAGTTATAAAATTAAAGTGACAGCAATATATTCAATATTGGTTCAAACTAATGTAAGATTAATGAATTATTAACTCATAAAATGGAAACCTAACCTAACCTATTATTAATTACCATTCATTAATTATTTCCTGCCATTTTATTATTTTCCTACTGCCGATTGATATTTTTCTACTCACAAATGATCATTTTTTTCTTTCTTTTTTAAGTTTATCGTACTATACATATAATATAAAAAATATACTATAGGGTCCGCCATCTAACGTTTTTTTTTCAACTAGTGCTTATTTCGTGAATGGTAACACTTAGCTCATGTCTGATTTGACAAATAATTAGTTTTATCTTTCCGCTGAACGAATATGGTTGTGTATACGCTTGAACAACGCTGGGAAATATTGCGACATTACTTTGAAAATCATGGTAATGTTGCAGAATGTGTGCGAAAATTGCGTACGGATTTTGGAAGAAGAGAATCACCGTCAGCTACGTATGTTTGTTATCTTGTGAAAAAAGTGAAAGAAACTGGCATCCTCATCGATAAACCAAAGCGTGAAAAGCCAAAAACAGTGCGTACACCCGAGAATATTGCTGCTGTGGCAGAAAGTGTGCGTGAAGCGCCATCAATGGCGCTTCCATGCGGAGCGGCCATGTTGAACGAATTTTTGTTCACAAAAATTGAAGAAGAGGATATTGGCAACATTTGGTTTCAACAAAACGGCGCTACGTGCCACACAGCCGAAGCTACACTCGATGTTTTGCGCCCTGTTTAAAAAAAAAACAAGTTTTTTGGCGGACCCTTTATATAAAACATTAGGTATATTATACTTCCTAACTACACACACAATAAGAACCATCTCAGAGAGGCGAGCCCGATGGATTGGTCACATCATGCGCCACGATGGTCTCCTTCACTATATTGTGGAGGGGATGGTTGAGGGTAGAAACTGTAGAGGCCGCCCTAGACGGGAGTATTTGCAGCAAGTATTCGAGGACATGAATTGTAGCGCTTATGCTGAGCTGAAAAGGGTTGCGGAGGACCGAGAGGAATGGAGATCGAGATGCAAGATTCTGTTGCTGCAAACCAATCCACCGGATTGATACTACGAAGAAGAACTACACACGATATACTTAATGACATCCGGGTATTCTATGTAATAAAAAAAAGTTATTTAAGTATAAAAGTTTTCGTCACAATTTTATTATAAAAATATATAAAAAATCGTAATAATACATATAATATTACATTTGCATTATAGTAAGTCATACTATAGAAAGGCAACCATTATACAACAGTTTTTTTCATCTTCAGTTCTTTACCTATCAAATGAATAGTATGTTGTAATGGTGGGCGTATTTTTATTATTTGGTCATACATGGTACAGTGCCGATTTTAGGGGGTGGCGAGGTGGGTCGGCGGCCTAGGGCGCCGAATAAGCTAGGGCGCAGAGGGCAACATAGTTTTTTTTTATGTAAGCACATACAGGAGAATACCGACAGATGGTAATAGTAATTCTGAAGGATTATCTGTGGAATTCTATGACGCTTACCATGCTGCATATGGCTAAGCGCTGCACGTGGACTGTTGATCCGCCAACGTCATAGACTACAGCCCGAGATTCACGCATCATCCTTTATTATTACAGAATATTATTATGAATGGCTGGTCTTCGCGGGACTGCTTTCGTCTACCACCAATTTTGATTAACAGGCTATGACTGGCATTTTACGGGTGGGGGATCAAATTGACACCAACCGGGGTAATTCTAGAGCTCAGAAATCGTCCGTCGGGGATCGAACCCACGACCTTTGGCTTTCGAAGCAAACGCTTTGACCATTGAGACTATACCTGACGGCTTGCAGATTTTTCTTATTGCGCCCTTTCTATACTTAATATTTATATAGTAAATAATTCTTTTGTTAAAGATTTTTTCACGAGCAAATATTGAAAAAATATATATGTACTTATATATGCAAGAAAAAAAATTATAAGAGGGCGCCAGATTTTTTTAGCCCTAGGGCGCCGCAGGGTCTAAAACCGGCACTGACAAGGCATTACAATTATTCATAATTTTTTCTTATTATTTCTCATTTACACTCTAAGTACCCACATTTTTTATTTGTGAACTTAACCCTTTCGCATCGACAGCCGTCTAAGATTCCCGGATAAACGGTAGCGTTGACATCAGTAGCCGTGATATATCGTTTTGCTACTTTCAGTACTCATTGTGACATCTACGGTAGGAACTTGGAAAATAATAATAATAAAAATAATAAAAAAATATATATACCGTTAGGTTTCGTCACAGGAGTGATTTTTCCGTAAACCACATGTGTCAATGCCACCACATGTATTACATAATGAACGTTTGCAAAAATAATAGTTTTTTATGCATCATTTGATAGCTAAAAGATGCAAGAACCAATGTGATATATGAATATAGGTCATATAAGTACATTTATGCTCCAAATACTACTTTTAAGAAAAATAAAATGGTTTGAAAAATTCACGCCATATTGACAGTATAATTTGTATTCCACCGAGTCGTAACGAAAGGGTTGAGATGAATAATTTTAAAACCACATTCACATAATTCTAATACTATGTATTTGTAATCTAATCACAGTAATATTCGGAACTCTCTGCTGCTAGGGAATCTCTGGTGGAGAAGATGAACATGTCTCTTGAAAGGGTTTCACGATGGGGCGACCTCAACCTCGTCAGTTTCAACATTTCAAAAACCCAATCATGTACTTTCTCCACCAAGAAGACTGCTATGGATCCTGTATCTTTCAACGGTTGTTCTCTTCCGAAAGCAAGCTCCATCAACATGCTTGGATTATCAATATCGAATAATGTCAAATATTACGAGTCAATTAAGTATAAAGCCGGTCTCGCTTCCAAAAAACTAGGTGTATTATATAGATCACGTCGGTATTTCAACGATAAACAACTTCTTCTTCTATATAAAGGACAAATCCGACCTATCCTTGAATACGGCAGTCACCTTTGGATTGGAGCCCCAAAATACCTTCTAAACTTAATTGACTCAGTTCAAAGAAGAGCAATTCGTTTGATAAACAATGACACCCTTACGTCTAATCTACAATCAATGGAACACAGACGTAAGATTGGTTCTCTTAGTCTTTTCTACCGTTATTACCACGGTCGCTGCTCTTCGGAACTTAAAGAACTAATTCCTCCTGCACCCCCACTCACAGCCGACAAACTCGTCTTACACTTGCCGAACAACAATACACGGTTAATATATGTCGACCAAGAACTGGTAGCTTCCAAAGTTCCTTCCTTAATGCCACCGGTAAGCTATGGAATGCTCTTCCAGCGTCTGTGTTTCCTCCTTCCTACAATCTGGATCTCTTCAAGAAACAGATAAATATACACTTGCAATCTCCCCAACCCACACACAAACACGAACACAACACACGTTTCCCGCATGCAGCGTCCAGCCTCCCTGGCTGAGCGTCATAGAGTGCACTGGTCTTGACCGGTTGTGCTCTCCTGCATGCGTTTACAAAAAAAAAAAAAAAATAGTCTTCATAAACGTAAACAACACAGAAACAACATATTCCACAAATTTTTCATTTCCAATGTCGTAGTTTTCGCCTCAAAAATCAGTCCACATGCTTCATGTTTATGATGAGCTTAATACACTCTCATGTGATCACATAATTGAATTTCACTAATACGAATAATTTCAAAACGGCGAAAATTAAAAAGCAATTTTCACTTAAAAAAATACTTACTTTACAGGTCTACGGACCACTTTTCTTGTTCCATGACTTGAGCCACTGTTTGCTTACACTACCTAACTTATCATAGACATAACCTTACTTAAAATCTGTCGATGAGAGTTCTTCAGTTATATAATATGTATAACCTTTTGACATCAGCACGATGTATCCCTTGCCGACTGGTACCGAAGACGCTCGATATACAATCTTTCGTCTCTTGCTCCTGGTCGCTTGTCGTGCATTTATGTCCGCCATGTTGTCATTTTGGACGGGTCCGCTAACGGTTGTGTTAGTTATAAACTCGAAAGCCGAGACCAAGTGCGGAGATCGGTTGTCGGTCCCCACCCTTTAGCGTGACAAGGTCGCGTTACGGCCAGCGGTATGTTTCCGCTTGGCCGGAAGCTTGTAAAGTTTTAACGTAGATATAATCAATGTGCTTCTAAAAGAAAGTCTTTGTTTGCTGACCTGCTCCTCATCCTGCCCTCACGCGACGTAATAACTGCCCTTTCTGAGGTTGTTACTTTATTTTATCAAAGAAGTCAGATATATTTAGCTTTTAATCTAGCAACACCAATGGCATATCTTTTCCCCAACCTAACATCCTCAGAGAAGAAGCTAGTTTGGCTCATGGGGCACTATCTTATATATAAAGTCTCCGCAAACATATATCAAATGATGGAGTGCATAATCCATAAGAATCACACGTTTTCTGTATTGCCTGGGAGTCTCTCCCATTTCTTGGGAGGATCTTCCTGAACTGCTAATCATTTCTCACGGTATCTTGCTGATCAACAATATCAAAGGTGTGGTCAACGAGGCCTACATGAAACACATGTTTTATTTTTAGTCTCTACGTTTGATCTAACCTTGTTTGTAATTTGTAGAGTACAAAGCGCAAACCATTTTTTTCTATAAATTTTTATGTTAAAGAAAAGTCTCTCCTTTTTCCTAGTAGGGTCTTCAAATTTTTAATGATTTGCACGTCCTCAAAACAAATATTTTATCAAAAGGGATGTACCGGTTTTCTACTAAAGAGTCTTTTAGTGACAGTCCATGGTATGAGAGGTTTTGTAGACCTTAAAACTATCCAGTCCGATTACACAATATGTGTGTAATCCCCAGGTCGAACGTTAAAGGCCGGTCACACAACATGTGTGTGATCGTTCTGCCAACGCTTAGTGGCCGACTATACACAGCTTGTGATATTTTTTCAAACGTTAGTGGCCGATCACACAACATATGTGTTGTTTTTACTTTCGACCATAATTCAAAGATCTCAAACCTTTTCAGTGAGGGTCATATTTAATTTTATTTGAACACATGACGATAGATTTAGCAATTCTTAAAAAAGCAGTCGGCCTCCAGCGTAAGCTTAATCGCGTAACGCGCGGACTGGATAGTGTAAAAGTAGGGTCAAATGATCGCCACAAATCTCACAACAATGAGAATTCACATTATTCACTTCACTCTGTCTGGTGTTCTTAAATCACGTCTGCAGCGAGTCTTTGATGACGTTTTTTCTTCTCCTGTGCCTCACGATGGCTTGCACAGCCCATCCTATTGTAGACAGCACGGCAAGGAGGAAGTAGCAACAAGCATACACCTGGTACTGCTGGTGGATGTTCAGTGTCCAGCCGTGTCCAGAAATCACCGCCAATGTGAGAAGAGTCTGCATGACCAGAGCCAGGAATGTGTTGATGCCAAAGATCAGGCCGAAGCAGCTATCGTATACCAGATTATGGGCAATTTCAGAACTGAAAAAAAATTAAATGATTAAAGTTATTTATATTTTTAGCGGATATCCTCGTTTCAGTTTCTATATTTTAGAGACATGGAGCACACACCGAGGATAGATCTCTCCATAGCACGCTGGGTGACCTCTATTTTATGGGTAAGACTTGCTGTTAGATTTTACGTCTCTGCGCCATAAGTTAATACTCAAGTAGTGGAGGCTGCCCAACACATGGGCACACTCAAGTGGCAATGGGCAGGACATATCTGTCGAAAAGACGACCCTTTGCTAGATGGTCTAAAGACATAAGAATAATAACGGGAGTGGCCTGGATGTTGAAGGCAGAGGATCGAAGAAGATGGAGACTCATGCGGGCGGCTTACGTTCAACAGTGGACGGATACAAGCTGATGAAGAATGAATGAAGTTTATAGCATACAGTTTGAGATCCGTTTTAATATTAAATAGATAATTTTTTCATACCTTGTTTTAACATGGATCACACTGAGCACTATTTCATTC
This sequence comes from Glossosoma conforme, assembly GCA_022606575.1. Taxonomy (NCBI): domain Eukaryota; kingdom Metazoa; phylum Arthropoda; class Insecta; order Trichoptera; family Glossosomatidae; genus Glossosoma; species Glossosoma conforme. The sequence continues at coordinate 2,200,568 of JAGTXR010000049.1, forward strand.
ACTTAGCCGGCGGGTATATCTTAGTGGTCAAAACGTTTGCTTACCAAACTGAAGGTCTTGGGTCCGATCCCCGACGGCGATTTTTTTTTTATTTTTTTATTTGATTTCTTAGCTCTAAGATTCTACAGTTGATGTGAATGTGATCCCACACACGTAAAATGTTAGTCAGCTTATTATTTAAAATTGGTGGTAGACGAAAGTCGTCACGTGAAAACCACCCATTCATAGTGAATTCCTGTAATAATTGGATGATGTGTGAATGTCGGGCTGTAGTCTACGGCGTCGGCGGATCAACACTCTTAGCTATATGTAGCATAGTAAGCATCAAATATAATCCACCCATGAAATTTCTACATCACTATCACCATCTGTCGATATACTCCTGTATGCGTTCACATAAAAAAATGCAGCCTTCATTGATTGAAAACTGCTGTCTTCCAGTAAGCGATTAAGCAGCGCTCAGTGTGATCCATGTTAAAACAAGGTACGAAGTTTTATCTATTTAATATTATATTTAAACAGTGCCGAATTTAGAGGGCGGCGAAGTGAGACGGTGCCTTAAGGTGTAAATGAGCTAGAGGCGCCGTGAGACTATCTTACTTTTTTTTAAATATAAGCAATATATTAGGCGCTTATTTTAAGTAAATCAATGTGCAATATTACGGCTTACCTTGCTATGGTGATCATGTACTGGTATAACACTCCCATGACAATATATCCGACATAGCTAGTCCACATATCAGTGGCTATGGCTACTGCCATAACAGCTCCTGCTTGTATGGCACTGACAGCTGCAGCTAGGAGAACTAGAGCACCAGCTTTGGAGGAACCTCCTCCGCATCCACTCAATCCGCGTCCAGCCAGAAGTGCTGCACCAGCACCGAGGACAGTAATAACGGCTTTCATGTTACCGTTATACAAGTTCTGGAAACGAAAATCAGATCAATATTTAACTTCATAGACAACTTAACAAAATGAGAAGTCAACAGTCGCATACATCAAGCAAGTATGGCGTTCAATAAAAAAACAAAAATTCTTGAGTCAAAAAATATTCATTTAAAGCTCCGCAAGCAACTTGCTAAAACATTTGTGTGGAGCATCTTGATGTACGGCTGTGAGACATGGTGTAAAAGTGATAAAAAAAGACTACAGGCTTTTGAGATGTGGTGATACAGAAGAATCTCGGAATTTCCTGGAGAGACCACGTCACGAACAATGAGGTTCTCAGGATAATCAAGGAAGATAGGCATCTAGTAAGAACCATCTCAGAGAGGCGAGCCCGATGGATCGGTCACATCATGCGCCACGATGGTCTTCTTCACGACATTGTGGAGGGGATGGTTGAGGGTAGAAACTGTATAGGGCGCCCTAGACGGGAGTATTTGCAACAAGTAATCGAGGACATGAGTTATAGCTCTTATGCTGAGCTGAAGAGGGTTGCGGAGGACCGAGTTGAGTGGAGATCGAGATGCAAGATTCTGTTGCTGCAAACCAATCCACCGGATTGACACTACGAAGAAGAACCAACAATAGAATTTTATTTTATTATTTCATTAACAGCCTAGGCCAATACAAACGGCCTTAACTTAGAAAATACATTTATAGAAGATGGTAATACAGAATAAATATATAAGCTAAGACAATACATTTGGACAAAACATAACATGAGTAAATAGAACAGATATCACGCACATCAGTAGAGGGATCTGCGAAATGCCGGAGAATTAATCGTTAACCTTTTCACTACGGCTCGGTTTGAATACAAATTATACTGTCAATTATAAAACAAGTATTAAAAGCATAAATGTATCACATTGCTTCTTGTATCCTTTAGCTATCAGATGATGCATAAGAAATTATTAAGTAGCAAAACGATATATCACGCCAGCCGATGTCAACGGTCGGAGAATCTTATGACGGCATATGCCGACAACCGATGCTATAGGGGAAAGACCAATGGCCTTCTTATCAGCTTTACAATCAAGGCAAACTCGACTCAGCTTACAATTGAATAAATCTATATATATCTATAGAAAATATTAAAATTTTAGGAGTCATTTTCGTATTTTACCCCATCTTCAGGATCGATGTCTTTCCACAGCAGCTGCATATAACACTGCACTTGAAGATACAAAGCTGTAGAAGCAGCATACCACAGTGACCAAGACAAAACTTTTGGTTTACTGAAGGCTGATACAGCGTGTTCCCAAATCAGCACCAGTCTACTTTTCTGAAAATAAAGAAATTATTTTACTTTCAAATTCTTGATATAAATATAATCGTGTCGGAAACTACAGGGTTAGATATTGTCTGCCCAGAAGTGGGCGACGTCGATGGCGTTACTCCCAGCCATCATCAGGTCTTCCTGAGTGCAGCTACTCGGACACAGCGCACACTCCAGAAGGTGTGACAGGGTCTGCTCTACGCCGCAGTCACATTCAGTCGGTCCGCTGTAAAACTGTCAGGCTTTCATTTGTGTCCTCGTCTCTCATACTCCGGTTCGAAGTCTGTTAAGGGACCTCCATATATTCAACCCCTGGTCATGTCTAGGGGCTAGGTCCTCTTCGGGAGCAAATTCTTGATAAGGAACAAGTAAAGTTCAGAGAAGAAACCATCATAATAATTATTACTTAAATATACATATACTAAACATAAAATTCTTTTTTCAACGCGTCAATCCAAGCACAAAAATAACGGCAGAAGCGGGATGCGAACCGCGGACCTTGGAAACCAACTATGCCCAGGTATTCATACCGCTCGGCGAATCGCGCCATTGCTATGCCCAGAGAGACCTGCGATGAAACCAGTATTTATATCATTCTTATTATCGTAAAAATTATCCATCAGTAACACAGGTAAATGATTGGTTATAAAGTCCGAGTCGGAACTATAAGTAGTCGTTTCACATCCATTCAGTCTATAGTTTGGTTCGAGACCCGAGTGGTACTTACTAAAATAAATAGACTGCCGGAAAGTAATAATATTAAGCTTGTGAATAAATGAATACTGATAGAATAATAATAAAAATATACATACTTTGAATATATACTATGGCGACATCTGTCTGTCGTACGATAATAACAATGATATAAATACTGGTTTCATCGCAGGTCTCTCTGGGCATAGCAATGGCGCGATTCGCCGAGCGGTATGAATACCTGGGCATAGTTGGTTTCCAAGGTCCGCGGTTCGCATCCCGCTTCTGCCGTTTTTTTGTGCTTGGATTGACGCGTTGAAAAAAGAATTTTATGTTTAGTATATGTATATTTAAGTAATAATAATATTGTAATATAGTCAATGATCTATAAAAGTAGATTAGAATATTGAAATAATAAAATAATATTCTAATAAAAATTAAAAAATAATTAATCATAACACAGGAAAGAAAATAAAACATAGTATCACAATTAAGTAACATGTATATTAAAGTGCCATGAAACGGATGGCATCAAATAATAGTTATTGACATCCCCCCGTTCTTAAAAAGACGAAAAGTCGCGGGTTCGTCACGTGGCTGCGTGGAAGGAAGGATGCAGGAGCAGATTACCAAGCAAAATAACTTGTTTTTGAAGCACAATTTGCATTTATTTCCGATATCGACTTCACTCCCCCGATCGTAACATAATATTAATTCCGTCTCGATCGAACGGGGCTTGACTGACAACTGCTGGAGCACTCTGACATCTAGCGCCGCCAAGACAGTGGCGGCAAAAGAGCAAATTAAAGATGAAAGTTGCACCAACATGAAATGGAGCAACTGTCACAACAAATAAAATAGCGTATGCAAACGCCGTGTACTATTATATAATTAAAACTTAAATTATTAGATGTGCATGTCAGGCGAGCGAACAAAAATAAGAGACAAAATATCGCATTTCGAGACTTTACGGCATCACCCTAAAAGAGCTATATCAAGCTGATATCATTATGATAGCTCACTAATTCAAATATCAAAATTGTGGTAACAGTCAGACAAACTTTGCTTAGTAAAAGCTGCAAATACAAACTGTAGTGGCAATACCAATTGTAGGTCAATGTAGAAAAAAATATAGTGTTGCGCGTGGTACCCTGCAAATTACGCAGTGCCGATTTTAGGGGGTGGCAAAGTGGGTCGGTGCCCCAGGGCATCGAATAAGCTAGGGGCGCCGTAATCAACCAATGTTTCTTATATATTTTTAAAATATGTACAATATGGGGCCTAGAAAAAATAATGCCCTAGGGCGACCCAGGGTCTAAAGCCGGTACTAAAGTTACGCACAAGGTTTGATTATACGTCCGACAAAAAGTTATAAAGAACATAAAAGCTTATTCCATTTCGGCTTCGTTAACCGCGCGTGATGTTTCAATGGGTGTCACGACCTATCGTTCACAGACAATTCCTTCAACGACTCATCGGTAACAACATGGGGCGCACTGGACGTCTGGTGCACGGGTCATTTGGCGCACGAGACAACTGGTGCACTGGATGTCTCACAAACCTAACCTAAGGATTTGTCCAGTGATCTTAAAGTCCAGAGATCCATAGATTTTGTTAACATAACAACTTAGGTCAAGTTAGATTAGAGTCTGTTTCAATGATATATTTGATGTAGTTTAATAGCAAGGTATTGTCAGAACTAAGCAGCAGATCGGGAAGGTCCTCCTAAAAATGGCAGAGACTCCCAGGCGACTGTATCAGATATTGGGATACGTGTATAGACTGTTTAATGAAACCACATGTTCAATTAAACCACATGCTAAATGAAGCCACACAAACCTCTACTGGAGGAGGTGCTGCTGCTGGATCAGCTTTAAGAGGAATATCAGCATCACGGTGAAAGTATATACTGCGTTTCACACTGGGCAAGAGAAGAGACCAGATAGTGCATATAACCTGACCTGTAATTGTAAACCAAATAATCATTAGATTAGCTAAACGTTTTTATTACTGGGCTACGCCACCTGACTATCGAACAACTTAAGCAAAATATAAAAAATACACAATTAAAGAAAGTAATAACTAACAAATGCCCAAGCACATGCTCGACAGCTTGAAAATAAAACATACAAAACATGACTTACTTGTGAGTGTGATGTAGTTGAGTTGGCGATAGTCCATGAGGTGACAAGACACTAACAATTGCGCCAAAACTCCAGCCAAAAACTTCCCCACCAAAGCGGCTGATCTGCTCCAGCTGGCCACTTGCCGGTAATGCTGTTCCTCCACCTAAAATCAAGAAAGAAATCTTATTCTTAGCATCAAGTACACGTGCAGTGTGTCCTACCGTACGTGACTTACAGAACTAAGACATGGAAACACAACAAATCAAGCAATTACCAATTACAAGTGGCGCAGAGAGCAATGGAGTGTTCCATTAAATAAGACGTATCTTACCTATATTCGAATAGGATATGAGTAGCCGAACATAGCGCTTATAGTTTTGCGCAGAAAATGGGAGTGAGCTGGCCATGTATCCAAACGAGAAGACGGCAGGTAGAACCGGCTAAGAATCGGGCGCAAAAACATAGCCTGACAACCAAACGTTATTGCCAATAATGATAGATTGAGGAAAGTCTTAAACTGTAAATGTTTTCAATAAATTAAGGAGAAGGGTAAATGCTTAAACCATTAATTTCCGATCCAAAAAAAGCAAGTATTAAACATATTTCATTGACTGAATCATTTTTTTCGTTTTCCTTTTCATGGGGTGTTTGACAAGCTTGTAGAAAATTTATGTTTTTTGTTGCGGAATTTTCGCTTTAAAAATGTTGATATCAGCTTCATATAGTTCCATAAGGCTGATGCCGTAAAGGCTCGACAAACGATCTTTTGTCTCTTATTTTGGTTCGCTCGCCTGACATCTACATCGAATTTAAATTTAATTTTATAATGTTAGCGGTGTTTGCATACGCCAAAATAATTGTAATGACAGTTGGCCCATTGCCAGTTGGTACGACTGTCATCTTGGCGGTTGGTACCGCCGAGATGTGAGAGCGCGCCGTGAGCTGTCAGTTGGACAAACGCTCGCGACCGTGATGGCCATGCCTATATGGCGTGGGCAACAACGGTCCTTTTTGTAGCAAGTGTTTGACGAATAAACGTGTATCCTGATCCTGCATCCTTCCTCCAGTAAACTGATGTCCCAAATGGAAGAGGAGGATATCAATGTAAAAGCGAAAATTCTGCAATGTCTTAAAACTAAGGCGTTTAACCAATGCATCGTCCCTATATTAACTTATGGCGCAGAGACGTGGAATCTGACAGCAAGTCATATCCATAAAATAAAGGTCACCCAGCGTGCTATGAAGAGATCCATGCTCGGAATATCGCTAAAAGATATAATCCGAAACGAGGAACTACGCAGATGAACTGAAGTAGTGGATGCTACCCAACGAATAGGCACACTCACGTGGCAATGGGCGGGACATATCTGTCGAAGAGACGACGGTCGATGGGGAACAAAATTTTTGGAGTGGCGCCTAATAAATGGCAAACGAAGAATTGGCCGACCCCCCGCAAGATGGACTGACGACATAAGAAGAATATCGGGAGTGACCTGGATGCGGAAAGCGGAGGATCGAAGAGGATGGAGACTCATGCGGGAGGGTTACGTTCAACAGTGGACGGGTACAGGCTGATGATGATGTTTGATGAACACACAGAAGAGTGCTTTTATAAGGCTTTGGTTCTCCAGTTACTATTATATATACATGGCGTTTAATCGCGTCTACTAGACGCAACATGTTGAAATAATGTGTAGTTGCGTGCGTGTAGGTATTGAGAAGGATGCAAGTGCTTATAAATATGCTTGTTAAAGAAATTTAAATTTCATGTGAGAAAAAACACAGACGCCACTGTTTAACATACGCAACGGAGGAAATCAGCTGATTATTTACTAAACAATTTTGATACAAAACAGCAATGCTAATTTCTGTATATTTATCTAATGATTGTGAAGCACATAGTAGCATTCCATATATGTACTTAAATATTAAAATATATACAGTCGATTCCGCTTAATTGGGACACATTGGGACTTGGGCATTTTGTCCCAATTAAGCGGCTGTCCCAAGTAAGCGAATTTCTCATTTTTTTTAAATTCATTTATTTGGTTTTGGCAACTAAGGCTATTAACCAGTAATTCACACATAAAATTAAACAATGCATTTTTTTTCAATAATTTTATTTTATAAACTCTTGGAAACTGTAAATTACATATAGGTTATATAAATTATCATATAAATTACAAATATGTAATTTAAACTTTTAAGAAAAAAAAATCCTAATTAAAATTATAAATGAGCAGGTACATTCAATTTAATTCAATGTAAAAATGACTCAAGTGTAGTGGGTCTTTAGTTTTTGTAACATTTTACTTCTACAAAATCAGCACAGATATTCAGTGCGGATGTAGGGCTCCCTTCGTTTCCTTCCTGCATAAAATAACACTACAATTGAATCCTCACAGTCTTCATTATCATCGTAACATGGTAAATTGTTATCTATTCTTGAAAATTCTTCATAGTTAATAATAGGAACTTGCAACATATCGTATCATAAGCGGAATCGACTATATACCAAAAAGTGGAAAAGAAAACGTGAAAAATAATAAGAAAATTAGTATGTGAATGGTATATACAAGTATATTAATATAATATTTTATTTATTATACAATATAACATAGAAAGACCGTTAACTATATTTATATCACATTACTCATCGTTCACATTTAAAAGGTCAACGAAAGTAAATAAAATAACAAATTTTATCTTATATTTACTAACAAAAAATTATCACTTTTACATTTTATGCGATGGGGAAACTAAACTGATAACGTCAATGCAGACAGCAAAATATAACCACAAAGTGAATAACGGTTTAATCATTTATTTTCATTATTTGAACTGTTATAGATAAATAGTACTGATATCAGCTTGATATAGCTCCTTTAGGCTGATGCTGATGAAAGCCTCGAAAACGATCTTTTGTCTGTTATTTATGTTTGCTCGACTGACATTCATATCTAATAGTGTTAGTTTTAGTTATATAATAATACACGGTGTTTGCATACGCCATTTTATTTGTTATGACAGTTGGTCCATTTCATGATGGTACCACTCTCGTCTTTAATTCGCTTTTTCTGCCGCGACTGTTGGCAGCGCTGGATGTCAGAGCGCACGGGCAGTTAACAGCTCACTCGCGAAAAAGTATATAAGAAAATAATCGCGAGTTGTGAATCGAAAACAAGTTCTTTGTATTGTTAACCTGCTCCTGTCACACAGTAATTCGATACCCAACTTAGATAGGATTATATCAGTACAAATCATTATATAAACGTTGCGATGAAGACATTATCAATAAACATTATTGATAGAACAGTTTTACTCATCATCAGTCTGTATCCGTCCACTGTTGAAAGTAAGCCTCCCGCATGAGTCTCCATCTTTTGCCCTTCGCATCCAGGTCAATTCCGCTATTTTTCTAATGTCGTCTGTCCATCTTGCAGGGGGTTGGCCAATGCTTCGTTTGCCATTTATTAGACGCCACTCCAAAATTTGTGTTCCCCATCGACCGTCGTCTCTTCGACAGATATGTCCTGCCCATTGCCACTTGAGTGTGCCTATTCATTGGGTAGCCTCCAATATTTGAGTTCTTTTGCGGATATACTTGTTTCGAATTTTATCTTTTAGAGACACTCCGAGCATGGATCTCTCGATGATAAAGTACTAAGAAAAAAGGAATAAAGACAAGCAAAATAAAAGGTCCCAATGCTCATCAAACAGACGATTCCAACAAATCATTCCTACAAAGAAACTCGTGGAGTTCATGCCTGAATTGGGCCTCCCTTACATTAAATATATCAAAATCCAAAGCGATTTGGTGGAACAGTCTGATCCCTCTCCCAAGAGGCATATTCTCAGGTTAGTGTTACTCTTTGAAAGGTCGAGCAATCTGTGTCTCCTTATTCTCAGATATTTATCGAGGACATAGAGGTTCGCAAATTCAATAGCTTAAAAATATTACAACAGTGCCAGTTTCAGGGAGTGGCGAAGTAGGTCAGTGCCCCAGGGCGTCGCATAAGCTAAGGGCGCCGAGGGCAATCAATCTTTGTAAGATTTTTAAAAATATAAACAATATGAGACGCTAGAAAAAAATGCCCTAGGGCACCGCAGGATCTAAAGCTGGTACTGTATTACAATAACTAAATAATATTACAAAGATTCACCAAAAACAGTTTAGCTACTTGAAAGCTATAAATCTTTTGTGCTCTCATGCTTCTTCACATTTAAAAGATTAAGAACCTTAACTTATTCCATTTTCTATGAATATAAATGAATAAGTAACAGAGTCTAATGATCAGCAATCTTACACTATATTCAATGTCAAACTATTCAATATGTTTGAAGATACGAGTACAAGTATACATCATGGTTAAATAAACATAAAACACGTTTAAAGCTAGAATTATTATCCTCTACTATTCTCGCTTTTTACATTTTTTACTTTCAATATTAAAAACAAGGACAATTCACATAATCTATATCAGCTTATACATGATAAATTATGTAAAAATTCACTTCCTAGACTGTTAGCTCATAATATTTATTAGTATATACACAAGGCTACAATACTTAGAGACTATAATAGCAGAATGCAAAAGAATATTCTCAATAACATGCTATATATAACAGTTGTTGGAATTTTTTTTATTTTATTGCAATTACATAGGTTGAGCTGCCACTTCAGAACCAAATAGTCAAGGCATCGAGAACCTCGGGTTAATCGTCTGATTTTCTTAAATTTTCTGATTGAAAAATCACCCAAAAAATACACAATTAGGCTGTTGACCTGGAGTTATTCGGGAACCATTTATGTTTCCAGGCGGAAATCGGGATGCAGAAATGTTTTGGGACATGGCAACTAAGAGAACTGAGTGGCAGCAATCTGTAGATACTATTTACTCTATATGTGACTAGGATATGGGAAGATGATTTATTTGGTGTCACGACCTATCGTTCCCTGACAATTCGTTCAGCGACTCATCGGTAAAAACGTGGGGCGCACTGGACATCTAGTGCACGGGAAATTTGATGCACGGGACAACTGGTGCACTGGATGTCTCGCTTACCTAACGTAACTTAAGGATTTGTCCAGTTATCGTAGAGTCCACAGATCCATAGGTTTCGTTAACGAAATAACTTAGGTTAGGTTAACGAGACATCCAGTGCACCAGTTGTCCCGTGCACCAAATGCCCTGTGCACCAGACGTTCAGTGCGCCCCACGTCGTTACCGATGAGTCGCTGAACTAAGAGTCTGGGAAGTAAATGCGGCGGAAGCAATTTATTTTATCTTTTTTAATGTATCAAAAATATTTTTTAACATCAAAGAATGCTACCAATAATATAAACAATCAAATTGAAATAAAACAGCGTAATGTTAATTCACTACTGATTAGTAAATTGTGTAATGATTAATAGTTGTAATAATCAATGATGACATTTTAATTAGTTTTATCGTATTTATATAAGGTTGTATGTTATTAATTTCTTGCTATAAATTTGTTTCGCAATATTCATTATTGAGGTTACTCCAGATAAGATTGGTTAATTATTAACCAATGCCAAACTAAATTAACAACGGCTTAATATTATTTAATTTTATGAATTGGGCTACCAAAAATATTTTAATTAAATCTTTTTACGTACCTTTATTAACCCTTTCGTTACGGCTCGGTGGAATACATATTATACTGCCAAGCATAAATATACATATCTGACTTATTTACATATATCACATTGGTTCTTGTATTCCTTAGCGGTCAGATGATGCATAAAAAACTGTTACATTAAACAAACGTTAATTATGTAACTCTGTACATGTGGTGGCATTGACACATGTGGTTTACAGAAAAAATCGCTCCTGTTACGAAACCTAACCATATTTGTTTACATGCTTTACAGATTCCTGTAAAAATACATTTAGGTTGATAAAGGGAATGAATGCAGTTCCAAGATCCTACCGTAAATATCACAATGTGTACTGAAAGAAGCAAAACGATATATCACGGCCAATCGGATGTCAACAGTAGGGGAATCTTAGACGGCATATATCGGCAACCGATGCGAAAGGGTTAAGCTTGCTCGGATAAAAATTTAAAGTAGTCACAAAGTCTGTATGCCAAAAACTATGTTAAAATTGTGAGTCTTGGAGCAGATGGAAGGCATTAACTCGATAGATTAACCTCCCAACGACCGCAAATATATGCATCGATATCTTCTTTAGGTGAAGGTACAGTAAGGGGTAACGAGAGAATTGTGAGATGCAAAGAAAGGAGTGCATAAAATCAAATGTTCTTAGAACAAGATATTTTTTTCACTCTTTTAAGTGGTGCAATTACTTGACTTTTTACCTTCGCAAACATGTAGGTGTAGTAAGCGACTTCTGTGGCCAGGTAGAGACCAAAGATCAGCTGTGTCACCTGCAGCCATTCTAAGCTCTCTGTCCAAAGCAAGATGGCGTTGATGACGATGCCGCATATTCCTAAAACATGACAGAACTCTTAGAATCCACCATAAAAATCAAACAAGCCTTAGCTCTTTTTGTGAAGTGTTCGTGCGTCAATGTCATTGGACTACTTTTTGGCATTCACGTATTGTTAACCCTTTCCCTGCCACGGACGAGTTAACTCGCCAAACTCGTTAGGTCCCGCCAGGCCACGGACGAGTTAACTCGCCAGATCATTATTAAACTACACAATTTGTGACAACCCTGTTCGTATAAATTATCACAACATTATTTATCAATTAAGTGTGTCTATTCTAATGGAAAAGGGGAAAACATCCAAATATGGTAAGTTTACATTAAATAACATTATATTAAGCACTTGATGATTTTGTAAAATGACTTTTCTGACATTGAAAACGGCTGGCCTATGGGGGTCTTTCTTGCACAATTGGTCTGGCAGGGGAAAGGTTAAAGACGTGAGGCGCAATAAACGTCTGGTGTACGGGAAATTTGGTGCACGGGACAAATGGTGCACGGGACAAATGGTGCACTGGATGTCTCGCTAACCTAACCTAACCTAACCTAACCTAACTTAAGAATTCATCCAGTTATCGTAGAGTCCAGAGATCCATCTTCAGATCTCGTTAACGAAATAACTTAGGTTAGGTTAGGTTAGGTAGGTTAACACCCAAAAGTATATAAAATAATTGTTATAATCAACTCTTTATCTTAGATTCATTCAGTCAGGTACGACACAGGGCATTTGGCCAATCTATGCAAATTGAGGGGATCAAGGTCCAAAACAACAAGTATCGAGGAATTTGCGGTGTACGAAAATATATGTATTAGTAATATTAATATTAATAAGGAATGCTTACGCATCGATACGAAGCTTGGACCATCCCAATAATCTGCCACTCTATGTGGATTGAATGGCTCAAGGTCCAAAAACGGTATCGAGGAATGTGCAGTGTATGACATTCAAAGTATTAATATTACTTTTATAACTGCTTACTCATGTTGTAAATTATGGTATAAAAAGTGGACTCGTATTAAATAAATTAGTACCAACTCGTCTCCGGTCTTAGGTCTTATCATCAGTGCCGGATACTTGGTATCCGGCATCACCATATAAGCTGATGCTGTAATTTCGGGACCGCGACCTCGGTTCCGGAACAGTGATAACACCAACGGGCATATTTATAAATTGAAGCATGAAAACACTAGTTATAAGGGAGACATATTAGTTTGGACTGGTGTTTTGTCATTATAGATTTTCAACATCAAGAAGTGTCGGGTTTCAGCCAAAATTGTATAGTATTATTTTTTTAAATATTCTAAATTCTAGAATAATTACTTTCGGGTTTCTAAGTAATACGCCAGGTGGCAGAGTCCAGTGATAATAACGTTTGTTTATCATTCAGACGCCGTCGGTTCAAAACCAGACCGAGCTTGATTTTTAAAAAAAAAATCTTCTTTAGCCTCGGCATTTCTCATCATCTGGGGTCAGCTCTCCTTGTGCATATTTACCATGTCTGCCCGTCCTGCGATGCATTCTCGCTCAAGACAAGAGTTTTCAGATCCTTGTCTATCCTTGATTTTTAAAAAAGTATTTAATGAAATCTAAGCTCTATACATGCCTACGTTAAGCTTGAGCTACCCCTTAAGGAGAAAACAAAATTGTCCAGGCCTCGAAACTATCGAGCTGACCATCCGATCGAAGAGATTGAAGAAGAAGAGTAAAACAATAAATTAAGTACATTTTTTCAGTGAAAGTTCCACAATACCATTAAATCTTAAGTGTTTCATTTATAGCAAAAATGATTGAAGTCTCACCTGATACGACTATGAGCGGCTTGTATCTGAGATAGTCCGTCACTAGGAAGACGACAACCAGCAGCGCCAGGTAGGAGTACGTGGATATCGGGAACACCTCCTTGTTGAGAGCTTCCTCAGTGATGTTCCTCCAAGGGCCGAGGATGAACTCGGACACGTAGGGCTCCGAGGGTCTGATCTCCCGCAGCAGCCCATAGCTGCACAGCATCAGCGATACCCTCTTCCATTCTTCCATCTTGAGCAAGCGCTCACAACATCGACGCAACGCGAACGAAGACTGACAAAGAATGATTCATTCAAAAATTTCTGTTGTGGTCACGTTGTGTTAAGATGTTGCCAAACTCTGCAAAAAATTAAATATTTGTTAACCCTATCGTTACGACTCGGTGGAATACAAATTATACTGTCAATACAGCGTGAATATTTCAAACCAATTTTTTTATTTAAAACTAGTATTTGAAGCATAAATGTACTTATCTGACCTATTTTCATACAACAGATTGGTTTTTGTATCTTTTAGCTATAAGATTATGCATACAAAACTATTATACTTAACAAACGTTCATTATGTAACTCCATACATGTGGTGGCATTGAAACATGTGGTTTACAGAAAAATCGCTCCAGTGACGAAACCTAACGATGTTTATTTACATGCTTTACAGATTCCTGTAAATAGTTCATGTAGGTTGATAAAAGGAATGACCGCAGTTCCAAGTTCCTACCGTAGACGTCACAATGAGTACTGCAAGCAGCAAAACGATATATAACATCAACCGATGTCAACGTTAGGGGAATCTTAGACGGCATATATCGACAACCGATGCGAAAGGGTTAATATCAGCTCTATATAGCCCTTGAAATACGAAAAGCCTCGATATACGGTCTTTCGTCTTTTATTTTTGTTCGCTCGTCTGACACGCTTATATGAAAGTGTTGTCTCCACATGTTATGTGCTAGTCAAATGGCCGACATGAAGTCGGAGGGCGTCGCGAGAGTTAGGGCGCATTTGAAGTCACTTTGGCCCCGGTCTCTACGGAGGTAGATCGTTCATTGTTTGTGGCCCGGGCCGAGCACCGAATTTTGTCAATATTTGTCTTAAATAAATGACAATGTGCTTCTAGAAAATTTCATTTTGATTGGTGACTTGCTCTTCATCCCTCCACCACGCGTCCCGATGACGATACCGGCGACGTGATGTCGTCTCTTAGTAAACGAGGATGTCATTCTATAAAACAACATTGGGCGTCTACCAAAACTAGGATGGATCACCACCTGCTCCTTACCACGTAACTCATTGATCCACTTCTTGGGACCAAATAGTCCAGGCTTCTGAAGCATCGCGATAGTCATATTCAACATTCATAAAAAAAACATATCAACAATTCACCCAAAATATGCCTCGAATATTACAGCTTCAAATCTTCGGACTTTTGCCCTGGTGATTTTCACGAATCACATACAAGTAAACCTTCAGGGGAAGGATGACTTGGAACAATGGGCAGTGTGAGCTGAAAGAACTTAGTAGCCGTAATTTTTGGCGACCGTGTGTTCTAAATATGAAACAGATACGGGGGAAAAAATAAAAACAGCATCACAAAATTCAAAACCTCTTACGAAATACCTAACTACATATATGGATACCATGAGCCTAAATATGGGTCCGCTGCGGGAAGCCTGCCAGTGCCGTGAGCACACCGGTGTGTTATAAAACTGTATATTTTCATTCAATGTTATAGCTTGGGTCTATAACGACATCTATCGTTTGCCCAAGAAAAAAAAATGGTTAAAATCGGACACCATTGAGGGGTTCAAATCTTTGATAATCCACGAGGCGTTCCATAGATCTATTCAGGGTCATGGCATCCATACGGTTAAAATAATAGCTATCCGAAACATTGCGGAACTGAAAATCAGAGACACAGTAAGAAGTTCTGATTCAAGAAAGTTAGGTACATTGAATATTTCATTTAATGGGTAAAATCAAAGAAGACGGTATTGGAGTGTTGACATTGAAAAAATGTGTACTGAAAGAGTGGTGAGCATAGCAGCTGAGGAGAATGCTCTGGGTATCCGAACACTAAGAATACCACATAAAAGATGACGACTACTGGAAAACACTAACCTGCCAGAGACTATGCCTCTTGGAAGAGGGATCAGACTGTTTATCCAAATCGTCTTGGACGTTGATATATTTCACGTAAGGAAGGCCCAATTCAGACATGAACTCCACGAGTTTCCTTGTAGGAATAATTTGTTGGCGTCGTCTGTTTGATGAGCATTAGGACCTTCTGTTGCCTGGCTTTATCGCTTTGTTCTTAGTACTATATTTGTATATATTGTATTTTTTTTATTTTAGGATTAATTCTTATTGTATTTCAGAAATGAAATGAGTTTTTCAAATTTGGAATATAAGGGGAAAAAATAAAATTTAAATTGATATAAATTCAAGTAATAACAGAACGCATTACTAGAGGAAGAGGAAGAAATATAATAAAAATTCAATAAAAATTTGGGACACGTTACAATTACAAATAAAATAGTAACTATTCGACTAGTATAAGTTGAATATACTTCGATTTAATCAGTTTCGCAGTCGCATATCTCCACAGAGCACTGATATTGAATCGCTCGAACAAATATGAAACTCAGTCTAAGTTGGTTGGATTTTAATTTAAAAAATATATAAAATACTGACCTGGCAATACCAAATCTGAGTCATGGCTTTCAGACATAAAAAGGACTTAGCCATACATTGAATATGCCCGTTTATGACTTGCATAGGCGCCATGAAGAATAATCAATGATTAATATTACCCACAATGCACATTTATACTTTGTTTCAAAGATTACATAATCATTTTTATATAGTGAAGGAGATTTCATGAATTTATATATATATATATTATCTTCGACTCTCTAATTGCCCGCGGCACCAAATTTAGCGAACATACCTTGTACGCGGCTGCTTTTTCAGGTATTTTGTTGTCGCGTTTTCCACTATAAATATTGATTGTGATATTTTTTTAACTAATCAAATATGTTGATTGGCACCCAAAGTAATTTGTTCAATAGTAAAATCCAATATATTTCTTGAATTTTCGGTTTGATTTAACAATAATCATTCTTCTTACAATTGCGGCGTGACGAAACTTCCATGACCTCTATGTGTGTCATACGCGCTGAGGGCATGTTCATTAGAACACACATAGCGGTCATACGCGGTGAACAGATTAAAAAGGTGTTATTCAGTCGCGTGGTGGCAGGATAAGGAGCAGATTAATAACACAGACTTTTTCAGAAGCACGTTGACATATATTTACGATAAACTTTACAAACTTATGGCCCGAACCTAGTCACAGCATTCGGCCGGGCTAAAATACAATATGCTCTCGCCGATGGGTGGCACACGACTCCCGCGATCGTGATAAGCTCTCACCAAGCGCTACAAGCAGCGGTCTATATAACTAACCCAAAAGGCAAACACATGCATGTCGACAAGCGAACAGAAATAAGAGACGAAAGATTGGATGTATTTTGAGGTTTTCGGTACCAATCAGCAAGGGCTATAACATGCTGATGGCAATGCATATATATATATATATAAATATACGCTTTCCATTAGTGAATACCACAGTACTGCCAACAAAGAGTTAACGCGACGGCAACCTCACTCAAAAGTGATCGGAATATAAGTTGGTTCTTGTTAGAACCGCACTTCCTGACCGTGAAGTAAACTCGATTTGAAGTTTTCTGTATTTTTGTTAATTTCAAATAAATAAGAGTAGTAGAGCACCGTTAAAATACCGGACTGTCCGGTTGAAAAACCGTACAACCGGCAATCCTAACGAGTTAGCTTATCACATTTGCATTTAGAACTCAATGCAATCTCACATGGCCACTCGTTGCATGATTTACATCTGAATAACTGATAATTATGTCAATTTCCTCAAAGCGAATATTACAATTTATATAATTTTAATTGACAGTCAATAATCTTCATAATATCACATCATTTTAACCATTAGCAACATAATAAAGCTGTTCTTGCGATTAATGACCTCGTATATAAAAAGTACAGTGGAACCTTGCTGTAAATGTGACACAGCGTTATCATTGAATAAGTTTGTGGCACGCATAGCCACCTCCTCATTAGGATGGTGCTTCTCAATGAACGATGAAAGAGTTTTCCATGCTTTCAGCATTTCTCTTGCGTCAGAAGATTGTTGCTCTACTACTCTTCCTCCGAACTGTCCAAAAAATATATACAAATAATATTTAAACATAAGTTAAGAAAAATGTGTGATAACATTTGCAACATGCGACACTAACATGTTAACGGCACGAGTGCTAAACACAGACTGATGCAATGACGTCCCGGCTCACAAGTGCGTCATACGTTATGTCAACTTCCCCTTTCTGCGACACTCGTTAAACGAAATGTCGCTCGTTAAGGGAGCAATTTTATCACATTATTTTTGCTCGTTATGCGAATTACTCGTTATAAGAAGTGTTCGTTATGAGAGGTTCCACTGTATATGAATTTGTTGAGTACAAACGTATTTCCTTACTAAAGCCACGATAAATAGTCATACATTCCAGACTATTGAAGCATGTATGGTTCAATAAAATATGACAAAAAATATATTTGTGTAATAATACTTGTACGTAAGTATTAACATATTTTTCGTTGACATGTTGATGCCTGACGTTTCATGACACTGATAGCGCTCCACGAATTTTAAATATAACCATTTAATGTCTGAGCAACTAATTTACATATGGATTGGTTAGGTTGGTGATGCATAAACATTGTTAACACATGGTTTTGCGATAAGCATGCAAAAAATTACTCAGAACGATAAACAACATGTTAAATCAGACAAATATACAATCTGTCAGACAAATTTGCGTTCTTTGTTGAAGCTTGAAATGTTAAAACTATTTTTTTTTATTATTTATTGTAACTTTGAATATTTTCTCAAAAATTAAAAATATTACATTGTCTTCGATTTACTATGTTGTTAACTATTACCTGGGTTCTTAATATTTCAGTGAAAATTAAGTTCTTTGTGTGCACTATTATCTTATTCAAATGAATATTTCCACACTCTTTCGCCAATATACAATAGAATAGAGATCTTACTAATATAGTGACATCACATTGATGTAGTCCTCGCTTGCTGTTACCGAAAGCCTCAATTTACGATATTTCGTCTTTTATTTCGGGTCGCTTCAGTGCATTTAGGTCCGCCGTCATATTGTCATTTTTGAACAGGTCGCGGCATGTCAACCCGCGTGGTCGAAAGCTTGTAATGTTTTTAAAGTAAATACAATCTGTGCTTCTAAAAAAAATATTTGTCTGCTGTCCTGCTCCTCATCCTGCCCTTGAGCGACGTAATAACTCCCTTCTTTGAGAGAGGAGGATGTTAATAGAATAGACTTATTTTGTTCGAGACTTCACCAGTACAGTATCAAAAACAAATAAGTACCCACCTAAACTTGTAACAATACACTGCAACATAATGTGGAGCTCTCTCAAACAATCAAAGAAAATATGTATAGATTCATGTTTCCTGGATTGTTACAATTACGTGCATGATACATCATAGACGTTATTCTTAAATATGATTAAATTTATATTAAAATCCCCTTTACTTAAGGAAATAACGACTTCACGTCGCCGGGATCGTTATTAGGACCGCTAGACAGATGAGAAGCAGATAAACAACACACAGACTCTTTCAGAAGCACACATATCTTCGATAAACTTGACAAACTTTCGGCCCGGAGCGGAGCTTGCTTGCTTCAGACACCAGACCGATCACACTCGCTACACGTCGCGATCGGCGCACAACTGCTTACTGGCCACCGGGCGGCCGTGGTCGGTGACACCCAGCGCCGCAAGTGGCGATCTACACAATTTATGGTGCATCAATGACGAACATTCATGTACAATACTAATTATAGACCCGTAACTGGGCTTGTCAAAAAACAATGTGGCGACACCTACATGTCCGACAAGCGAACAAAAAAAGACGAAAGATCACACATCGAGGTTTTCGGCACCATTCTGCAAGTGCATCTGTACCAAGCTGATATCAATCATCATCAGCCTGTATCCGTCCACTGTTGAACGTAAGCCTGCCGCACGAGTCTCCATCCTCTTCGATCCTCCGCCTTCCGTATCCGGGTCACTCCCGCTTTTCTTCTTATGTCGTCAGTCCATCTTGCAGGGGGTCGGCCAATGCCTCGTTTGCCAGTTCTTGGGTACCATTCCAATACTTTTCTTCCCCATCGACCGTCGTCTCTTCGACAGATATGTCCTGCCCATTGCCACTTGAGCGTGCCTATTCGTTGGGCAGCATCCACTACTTTAGTTTTTCTGCGTATTTCCTCGTTTCGGATTCTGTCTTTTAGCGACACTCCGAGCATGGATCTCTCCATATCACGCTGGGTGACCTTTATTTTATGGGTAAGACTTGCTGTCAGATTCCACGTCTCTGCGCCAGAAGTTAATACATTGCGGAATTTTCGCTTTAAAAATGTACTTTAGTTTTCCAAATGCTGCCCATCCCGGTTGTATTCTTCTTCGTAGTATCAATCTGGTGGATTGGTTTGCAGCAACAGAATCTTGCATCTCGATCTCCATTCCTCTCGGTCTTCCGCAACCCTTTTCAGCTCAGCATAAGCGCTACAATTCATGTCCTCGAATACTTGCTGCAAATACTCCCGTCTAGGACGTCCTCTACAGTTTCTACCCTCAACCATCCCCTCCACAATATCGTTAAGAAGACCATCGTGGCGCATGATGTGACCAATCCATCGGGCTCGCCTCTCTGAGATGGTTCTTATTAGGTGCCTATCTTCCTTGATTATCCTGAGAACCTCATTGTTCGTGACGTGGTCTCTCCAGGAAATTCCGAGAATTCTTCTGTACGACCACATCTCAATGGTTTCTAGTCTTTTTTTATCACTTTCAGATAAGCACCATGTCTCACAGCCGTACATTAAGATGCTCCAAACAAGTGTTTTGGCAAGTTGCTTGCGGAGCCCTAAAGAAATATTCATTGACTCAAGATTTTTTGCTTTTTTATAAACCAGTTGTATACGCCTATCGATTTATTTTGAGAACTTATTTTGATATCAATATGAAACAATAATCCTCTTCTTCCTCTTGTAGTATTTTCAACAATCGTAATTATCTCAACAGTACATATTGTTTGTTCCGTGAAATTGTTTGATAATACACTTAGGTAAATACTCGCATTATGGTCTTTATTGAAACAATAATTTATATGGTTTTAATTCGATTCACTTCTGTCAATATTTCACTTGCGTTATTTAGACTTTGTGTCACCAATCGTTATTATCTCAAGTGCACTTGATAGATAGCAATATAAGCAATTTAGAATTGATTTCCATCCGACAGTGTTGAGATCTTAAATCGTTTAACTCACAATGACAAAATAACACCACATGTACCAAACACGTAATTTTCGTCTCTTTTTTCTGGTCGTTTGGGGACGTTATTTGACTAGTCGGTAACTTTGATAAGTGCCGGCTTTAGTCGCTGCGGCGTCCTAGGTCGGCCAATGCTTCGTTTGCCAGTTCTTGGGCGCTACTCCAATACTTTTCTTCACCATCGACCGTCGTCTCTTAGACAGATATGTCCTGCCCATTGCCACTTGAGTGTGCCTATTCGTTGTGTAGCCTCCACTATTTGAGTTCGTCTGCTGATATCCTCGTTTCGGATTCTATCTTTTAGATATTTTAGATTTAGTTTAACCAATGCATTATTCCTGTATTAACTTATGGCGCAAGAACGTGAAACCTAACAGCAATTCTTACACATAAATAAAGGATACTCGGCGTGCTATGGAGAGATCCATGCTTTGAGTTTCGCTAAAATAATAATATTATTTCAAGGCAATTATTTAATGACAAAGTTGAACTGGGGGGAACGGGACGTTCTGATGCATTCAACGCATATATATAGTTTTTTTACGTTAATTGTATAAGTAACGAATTGTTCGTAAAAAAAAACATTATTATGACTTTTTTTGTGAATTTCTCAAATTGTTGAAGAGAGTTTTAATCTTGTAATACGATGATATCAGCTCGATACAGCTATTTTAGGCTGATCTCGAAAAGCCTCGAAAAACGATCTTTTGTCACTTATTTTTGTTCACTCGCCTGACATGCCCATCTAATAATGTTAGTCTTAATTGTATATGAAAATACACGGCGCTTGCATACGTCATTTTATTTGTTTTGACATTTGCTCCAAGTCATGTTGGTTCAACTGTCAACTTTAGTTTTTGATTTAGCCGCGATAATCTTTGGGGCGCTACATGTTACTATGCCCGTGTCCGCAGTCCCCGTCCGGCGAAAAGGCCCATGATACAACATGTTGCGGTCGGGCGGGGAAACCGAAGACTTCGACTATTGTCCACTTTTTAAAGATGGGGAATGTCAACAAATATATTTGCAACTATAAATGCTTTGACTACAAAAATCGGCACGGAATCCATAGATGACTTCTTATCATAAACGTCCCCTTAAGCAATGTTTATTGTGTTTGTATATAAAGAAACTACAGGGGTTGCCAAGTTTTATAGTGAAATGATTAACTTTTCTTCGAAAGTGCATCTATTAATACATCCGACTAGATGCCCTGCCAAATGCACAGGAGCCAAAAATTACACTCTACTAAATGTCGTTCATTTTTGTATATAACCGCCTGCATTTAACACATTGTTGTCGGGTGATTTCGCGCATTGTCTTAAGCCTGGCGCGGGCCATTTTTTAGCAGCCGCGCGCGTATTTTTACATTTTCGGAAACTCTACATAACTTTTACACTATACAATATAAAATTACGATATTTTAAACACATACTTAACAAAAACAATACTTTCAAATGAAGAAGAAACATGGAGGATGACTTGCGTTTATTATGCACATAAAAGTTTTATAAAAATGTATGTAATAAAAAATCGTATTAAACACTAAATAAAAGTAAAATATGTCACAATTTTTTTTATAAATAGTTTTTCAACGCATGATAACTCTCAAAACACGTATCTCTGTGTGGAGATATTTGTATAGTTCTTATGTGTCATTTTTCAAAAAATATTTTCCTGGGTCAAAGCAATCCAGCAGCAGTGCCGCAAAAACGGGAAAATCCGTGTCCCGTTTAACAATGTGTTAACATTTGGAACACTCCACAAAGAACATTTTTTAAAAGTTTAAAACAATTCACATTAATTACAAACAACGATTGTTTATATATATATTTTTTTTCTGTTACCATGGTTATTAATTGATAAAGAACCATCTCAAAGAGGCGATTGGTCAGATCATGCGGCACGTTAGTCTTCTTCACGATATTGTGGAAGGGATGGTTGAGGGGAGAAACTGTAGAGGGCCCCTAAAACGGGAGTATTTGCAGCAAGTGTTCGAGGACATGAGTTGCAACTCTTGTGCTGAACTAAAGAGGGTTGCAGAAGATCGATATGCAAAATTTTGTTGCTGCAAACCAGTCCACCGGATTGATACTACTACGAAGAAGAATAAGTACTAGACAATGCTTTTAACCTTTTCTTAGCCGCAAATAATTTTCGCCGCAGTGCTTATCAGGTCGAATGTTTATTTTCAAAATAAAAGTTGTCTAAATTTTTTTTATTGTGCTTTTAAAATTTAAATTTACTCACCAAATACTATATCCCGCATCGACCTTTGAAGTTTCATAATTGAAGTTTTATTTTCCGTTTTTATAAGATTTTCAATATAAGTAAATACGTCGCAAAAATACGCCACCAAAAGTGCTTCCGAGATATTTCGTTTCTGGCAACCATCGGGTTAAGAAATAAACCAAACAAAACTATAAAAAAGGTGATTTGCGGTGTCCATATGCTACAAA
Source organism: Glossosoma conforme (assembly GCA_022606575.1). Taxonomy (NCBI): domain Eukaryota; kingdom Metazoa; phylum Arthropoda; class Insecta; order Trichoptera; family Glossosomatidae; genus Glossosoma; species Glossosoma conforme. The sequence goes on from JAGTXR010000049.1 coordinate 2,223,812, forward strand.
TATTGAATGGATATGGTAAAATAGAGATCTGCAATAAAATTAGATTTTTAAATGTAAATTAAATAAAATTACTACTATTTTAAAATTGCAATGTTGTTTTCTTGGAAATATATGTAATATGTCAGTTTCCTAATACTGTCTACGTAGACGTTATTTACTTAAAAATTAGGAAAATCAAATTTACAGCAGTCGGAGTTTTATTTTCGTATTCTATGCCGTGCTCTACTTCGAATTGTGCAACGCTACAGGTCATCGCCACTTAAAATAACTCTATTTCTAAGCACTCCGAGATGTTCCATCTATTATTTCACTTTTGTCTACTGATATCCTCCTCTTCCATTTAGATATCGATTAACTGGATTAAGGATACAGGATCAGGTTCACAATACAAACAAACTGTTTTTGTTTCACATTTTACTTGTTTATTTGTCTATAACGTCACCCGTTATAGGGACGCCCTTAGGCGTTCCTATAACCAACTGTCATAACAAACAAGATGGCGCATGCAAGCGCCGCGCAATATTATACGATTAAAAACATTATATGTGCATATCAGCGAATAATATAAGAGACAAAATATCGTTTTCGAGGCTTTACGGCATCAGCCTAAAGGAGTAATATCAAGCTGATATCACTATATTTATTTAAGTTCAAATGCACTTTAGAAGCCCCAGGACAATGACCCGAAGCTGATTTAATATTTTTTACAGCCCACTCTGTATATTTCCATAAGTTCAAATGCACTTTAGAAGCCCCAAGACAATGACCCGAAGCTGATATCATTTTTTTACAGCCCACTCTGGACTGGACTTTACCCGCCTCACACCCGCATCACACCGGAGAACAGTTAAGTCTCTTTCATGACGCGCTTATTCAGATTATGATCAGTTAGCAACTGTCCAGTGGGAGTTCCCTCTGAACAATTGTGGCCGCTGCACAGAAGTGCTAAAAGAAATAATCCGTAAAAGAGATTAGAATCGCATTCACGGGTTGTAAAGAGATGGAGATGGAAGATAGATTCGCTCACCGAAAATACGAGCAAAGATTGTAAATACGTGGAATATTTTTTTTAGTGGCCACAAAGTCTGCATGCCCGATAGGGCCGAGGCGATACCCTCGAACTGCATCGAAAAGGACTCCTCTTTCTAACGAGAGGAACTGGCTTACAGTGTGGACTTACAGAGTGACTTACAGCCCACTCTATATTGTAGTTGCTAGATCAGATATATCTACAGATGTTTAGTATATATGCCATTTTTTCTTATTTATCGACTGAAAATGTACATGCCTAAAACGTTTTTTCTTTTTTTTTTATTTTAATTTGTTTTTAAATATTACGTTCAAAAGGAATTATAATTTCAAACAAACTTGAAAATGTTTTTTGTTACTATACAGGGAGCGGCAAAAAAGCTGACGGCTTTAAATCAAAACATCGACGAAAGTCGTCAGCTTTTTTTGACGCTCCCTATAAAACTGAAAGTAGTTAAGAGTAAATTTAAGTGTGTAAATAATGTTTTAATATTTACCACAGTTGAGGTACACAATAAAATGTTGTGCAGTCTACCCACAAAGTCATCAACCCTGAAGAAAATCCCTCCAATAGCGGTCGAAATATTGGAACACACGGCTAAGCCCAAAAGCCACAATACCAGTCTACCCTCCTATAACTTTTTCATAAAATCAGATTATTAGCCTGATACTTTCGAATCGATCCTGGACCATTTAGTTCTATTAGCCGGTTCAACCCAGAATAACAGCTGTTATATGAAAAATATCCGCAATTACTACAAATTAAAATAATCTTGCATTATGGATGAACTTGACAATAGTTAATATCATTTTATCAACATATCCAATTTTTGCAACTTTTTCCTAATTACATAAAGGTCAATAATCCACATGCAGCGCATAGCCATATACACTATGGTAAGCGTCATATAATTCCACAGGTGACACTTCAGAATTACTTTCACCATCAGTCGGTATTCTCCTGTATGTGTTTACTTAAAAAAAACTCTAAAATTCGAACTCTAGTAATTGCAGTAGTCCATTGTAGTATCAGTAAGCGCTCAGAGCACTTACGTCACTGTACCTACATGCTATATAATTTTAATTTCTATTACTTATTGATAAAGTAAAAGTATATATTTACTTAATAAATTGACTTGAATTATCAACTTTACTGATAAATTGCATACTCAATATGCTTGGGACAAAAGACAACAGCTGATTTTATCAGGACTATTGCTACATGCTTATTCTCCAAAGTAATACCGCATATGATTGAGTATCGTGGCACCAATAATATCGATTTATTCACTTATTCTCAAAATCATAATTGCATACAGATACAGACTCTCTAGCTTGAGCATTGGTCGTCATAAATTTCCGCTATAAATTTCTGTATGCCTCCAAAACCTTCGCCAAATACACTATACAAGTTATGCATATTTTTGACGAGAGCCAAAGCCTGAAAAAGGGTAGCACTAGTATGTGCCTTCCTACGGCATTCAGAAAAACATGTCTCAGCGTAAATAACTGTAGAACGGTATGGGTGTCACGACCTTTCGTCCGCAGACAAATCGTTCAACGACTCATCACTAACGACGTGGGACGCACTGGACGTCTGGTGCACGGGAAATATGGCCCACGGGATAACTGGTACACTAGGTGTCTCGTTAACCTTACCTAACCTAAGGATCCAGTTAATGTAGAGTCCAGAGATCGGAGTCAGGTTAGGTTAGCGAGGCATCCAGTGCAACAGTTGTTCCGTTCACCAAATGTCTCGTGCACTAGATGTCCAGTGCTCCCACGTCGTTACCGATAAGTCGTTGAACGAATTGTCTTGAGACGAAATGCGGCGGAGCCATAACTGTAGGACGGTATGCTATCGTGTTCATTCTCAATCTTTTTATCTATCGGTCGAAATCTAGGAAAGAAGAAAGGGCACTTAAGTGTTCGAAATAAATTTAACCGTTTGTTTGTCATTTTTTAAAGACTTTTGATGATTAGCCTGACACTCCTGAGCCTTGGATTGAATGGTTTTAAGGGGCAGCTTAACCCAAAGGGCGAACGACATGCAGTGTTCACAAGCAGTTATAGGCAATAACCAGTGCTGGTTTCAGGACGTGGTGAAGTGGGACGATGCCCTAGGGCGTCGAATAAGCTAAGGGCGCCAAGAGCAACCAATCTTTCTTAGATTTTTTTAAGCTTAAACAATATAGAATGCTACAAAAAAAATGCCTAGGGCGAGACAGGGTCTAAAGCCGGTACTGGCAATAAAAATCGTAGTAATAAAAATACAAACCTCACAGGTACATAATAAAAAAACAATAAACAACATGATGTATTATGCTAATATTTAAATGCCAATTAGTGCTTTGTAACAATAAAATTAAAAAGAAATCAATTAAATAAATTAATAATTTTTAAACAAAGGTTTGTCATAATTGCACTATCATGTTTAGTATCACTTAAAATAACATTAAGTGACTAAAACATATCAACTGTTTTTTTTTAAATATATGCGAGTACGTAAAAAAATCAATAGATTTGGTATACAACATGTTAAATTTTATAAACTTTCAGCAATATTATTGAAAACCGGACGATTTACTTAGAAAATATCGTACTCAAATACTAGAATAAGATGATTACCTTTTTTTACTATGAATCACATTGAATAACTAGTATAAATCACTGTAGTCGCTGTTTCATTTTTACAAAACAGTATATTTCTGTAAGTGAATGCTTTTAATCAGAAAAATATTATATATTTTGTTTATGTACACATGTCAAATCACGTAAGTTTTCACTCACAAATAATTCACATTCACAGAAAAACTCCTGAAAAACACTGTCACAAAGACATAAAATACGACATTTGATCTAATTTTTTACGATATCCTTTGTTCGCTTTGTTATTGTATTATTTATTTTAATGCTATCTTTATTTTAAGCAACTAATCTATACGTTTTCAGCAACGAAAATACACTGAGCGCTTGATTGAAAGATGAGTGTCATTATGTACCTAGTGCTGCCACCTACGAAACAGATGTTTTCAGGCGAACTAGTTTTCCTACAATGGCGTCACCTGTTTTACCGACGCATTCACTTTTGACGTTTGATTTTCACCACATACGAAAATTTGTTATCTTGCAATCAATTTAATTTATTTTTGTGTTCTATTTTTTTCCTTATAATAACATTACAAATTTCGAAAATTCAATTCGTTATTGAAGTACAAAATTTAAAAAAGATGCTTCAGTATTGACATATTTAGTGTCAACGACCTCACTTTCAGAACAAGTGCAATACATTTGTCAGTATGTTTGTAAGTTGATAAGAGCAGTACCGACTTTAGACCCTGCGGCGCCCTAGGGCATTATTTTTTTGGCGCCCAATATTTTATACATTTTTAAAAATCAAAGCACGATTGTTTAAACTCAGCGCCCCTAGCTTACTCGACGCCCTGGGGCACCGACCCACTTCGCCACCCCTAAAACCGGCACTGGATAAGAGCACGTGGTATTATTAGTAGATGCAAGACTGTAGTTAAATATTTTAATTATTTATTCTTTTTTTTTCTTTATAAACGTTACAAAAATTAAATTAAATACGTTTATAAATGACAACAACGAAATAAAAGACTATAAATAACAATAATCATTTCAATATCTGTGTCTATATTATGACGAAATCTTAAGTATTGACATATTTAGTGTCAACGCGACCTCACATTCAGTACAACTGCAAACGAACCGGAGAGCCAATAGTTGTGTCGTAAATACATCAAATTTGGGACAAAGAACACAAGTATTATTGTCACAAATTCAACATCTAACTCTCCGTATCTGTTCACACCAACACCGCACACGGAGCAATATTATACCAAATATGTCAATATCCTACACATGCGACTCTTGTGTCCCACACGGATCCAATACTGGATGATAGGTTAGCGAGATGGCCAGTGCACCAGTTGTCCGGTGCGCCAGATGTCCCGTACAACAGACGTCCAGTACGCCCCACGTCCTTACCGATTAGTCGTTGAACGAATTATCTGGGAACGATAAGTCGTGACGCCCGTTTTCTCTGCTCCGGGCCGCTACCCGCGCCTAGAGATTTTTCGATATTTTATTTCTTTATTCCGTTGCATAGGTACATAGTTTTTTACGTTACAGAATCCATATAATAATGATATTTTCTGATCCTTCGATGACATTTCTCTTCTTGTGTATTGATAGATGATTTGAATAGTTATTGACTTAGGTCTTAGACTGTGAATATTTTTTTTAATTATTTTTAATTAAAAAAGTAACAAATTAAAAATAGTTAGTTTTGATTAACATTTATTTATAATGATTACATGTTTCGGACTCCCTGGAGATCATCTTCAATAATGATTAAATTATTTATATAGATATGTACGATTTTTAATTTGTTATTATTGAAGATTGCTGCATTTATATTCACCTTCATAAAAACTAAATGTAATTTAATCTAAATATTTTTCATTTGTTTATTTTGAAATTAAAATAAATTCAAAATTATAATTGCGCTTTTTCACCGTGTATTGTCAGTTGATAACATTAACGTTATTAAACAATGATCTTTATTACACACAAATACATAATACATATACAGTGGAACGCATATAACAGCATAATTCGTTCCAGAATCTTGCTCGTTATGTGAAACACTCGTTAAGTGAAACTAATTTTCCCATATAAATCAATGTAAAACACGATAATGCGTTCCATGCGATTTTTTTTAAACGTTTATTCAACTAAAACTACGTGCTTATAGATTGTTAAAAATCATAACAACCTGGATAAAAATATATTTAAAATTCGAAACTACCTTATTATTTGTAATTATGAAAAATAATTATTTTTTTTTACTAGAAAGCTGTCAAAAAACATTTGTTTTAGCCAACTCTTTAAAATTTGGTGAATATGTGACAAAGCGTTATCATTGAATAAGCTCGTGGCACGCATAGCCACCTCCTTTTATGATGATGCTTCTTAATGTACGATGAAACAGTTTCCCATGCTTTCAGCATTTCTCTTGCTTCAGAAGATTGCTGCTCTATTACTCTTCCTCTAAACTCTCCAAATAATATATACAAATAATATCTGAACATAGGCTTAGAAAAATGTGTGATAACATGCGAAACTAACATGTTAACGGTACGAGTGCTAAACACAGACTGAAGCAATGACGCAGAAGTCCCGGCTCACAAGTGCGTCATACGTTATGTAACTTCTCCTTTCTGCGTCACTCGTTAAGCGAAATGTCGCTCGTTAAGGGAGCAATTTTTTCACATTTTTTTTACTCGTTATGCGAATTACTCGTTATGAGATGTGCTCGTTACATGAGGTTCCACTATATTTACTTTTATATGGCAATGTAAATTTATCCTTGATAACCCCAGACCTCGGGTTTCCCATGTGTCATTTCAATTCTACCGCTTGGAAATTCCCAGTACGTACTTCAGTATGTAGTCCTAGTAGTACTACTATTACATCTGTGCATACGAGTACATAAACAGAATGCAACCCATAGTCCAATTTAAATAATTCAACTTAAATAAATAAACTTCTTCTAAATATAAAATAATGATGTGATATAATTACGTCATATTTTTTTTCTTTTATAATAAGCTCTTAATCTTATTTACTATCGTATTAATTAACGAAACTAGTCATTTTCTGCCCGTGCACTGTCAGGCGCACATCATTGCTTGTGTCCCGGGCAGAAAACCAAAGTTTGTCAGTCTTCTTGTATTTACCTAAAACAAATTTTAATATCCTTCTCGATGAATTATTTGCTTTGGCGACCTGCTCATCATCCATTCAACACGCATCTTGATGACGATCCCGGCGATCAGGAGTTGCCTTTTTTAGACGGGGGTGTCACTAGATACATTCTTTTAAAGTGAGGAAGCCTCAGCCCTCGACTCACCTTAAATCCTAAGAAACGTCTTTGCAAAGTGGTGTAAAGTTGGTTACTTAAGTCAAGGAATATCTCTGCATACGGGTGTTAAGATTTTTCGCAATATACTGAAGAACTGAAGTGAAGTGTGCATATATATTTTATAAAACAATCAACCGTTCATTTTGAGAAGACTATCGGACTCAGATCATTCAAAATACTGTCCATCGGCAGCTACGACCTTCTCCCCATCTTTCAGGTAGCATACGGATTCAACGATGAAAAAAGTCTTTGTCTTTTGAGGCAATCCAGTCATTGATCCATTTTTTAGTGTCGTCATAAGAATAAAATCGCTGCTCAGCCAGGCCATGTGTCATCGACCGGAGCAAATGGAAATCGGAGGGTGAAAACGGCGGGTGGGGTAGGACTTTGAGGTTCTCCAGGTTGTTTTTTACAACATGGGGTCGTGCATTGTCATGTCTTTCGGCGTATTACGGACTTATATTCTTCAATGTTTGGCTCATCTTGATCAATTGTCGTCGGTAATGGTCTGCTGTAATCGTCTCGTTCGGTTATTTATATTATAATAAATATAACATTGTGTTTACGCAATGAAATTTAATCTTATAGCTTCTCGTGTGTATATTTAAATTTGATGATAAATATCATATATCTCGCTAATCGCTTCTTAACAATGAATAAGAGCAATATTAATATACGAGTCCAACTAATGACACTTGGTATAATTAGAGCTTGGCAAAATGGTATAAATCGCTAAGCATCTTAATTATGTATGTCTTTGATATTGTTTCAACTAATTTGTCCTTGAATAAATATGCTGAAAAGCGTTGGTTTAATACCAAGCATAATTATATAAAATGCTTTCTGAATGTGCATTTTGTCTGTATATTATTCAGTAGTGAATTGTGTAGAAGATCTTACCAGAAAACAATGCAATAATTAAATGGCATAAGGCTGAAATTGAGGTCCTCTCTCTGGGGTTTTGTGTGATAGCAAGATTCCAGTGAGGACCGAAGGTAAAATCTACAAAACTGCTGTAAGTCCAGCTATGCTCTACGGATTAGAGTGTTGGACCCCGCTGAAACGCGACTTGGATAGAATTCATATGGCAGGGCGGGCGTTGTGACTAGAGTGGACATAGTTCGAAATGAGCATATTCGGGGTTCATTTCGGGTGGCCCGCATACCTGAAAAGGCAAGGGAAAACCGCCTAAGATGGTATGGGCATGTGACACGGAGTGATGAGGACCACATGGTGAAGAAAGCCTTCAACATACCCATGCTGAGGAGAAGACCTGGAAGACCACAGGTAACCTGGACTGCAACTGTAAACAAGGATCTCAAAACTCTAGGCTTGACTGTGCACTATTTCGTTAACGAGACCCACGGACCTCTGGACTCTACGATCACTGGGTAAATCCTTAGGTTTGGTTAAGTTAGGCTAGCTATCCAGTGCACCAAATTTCTTTTGCACCAGACGTCCAGTACGCACCATGTCGTTACTGATGAGTCGCTGAACAAATTGTCTGGGAACGATAGGTAATGACACCCATTCTCTTTGTATTTACGATATTCATGTTATGTTCTAAAAAAAAGAACGTTCATACATATGGGCATCAAAAGTTAGTTATTAAATTGATAATAAACATACGTATTTAATTAACTTAGATAATAATTATGTATTACATACGTACTCGTATGTAATCAATGTGTATTAGAGTGTTTCCATATTTGATTTAAAAAAACATATGTTTAAAAATAATTATGTGAAAAATTAAACAGAATGATAAGCCGAAATACATTAATCAGTGTGTTTTTATGTTGATAAGAGCACTTGGTATTAATAGTAGATGCAAGACTGTGGTTAAATTATTCAATTATTTATTCAATTACTTGATAAACATTACAAAATTTTAATTTAATAAGGTTAAAGTTTATAAATAACAAAAATAATCATTTTAATATCTAAGACTATATTATGACGGATTCTTCAGTATTGACATGTTTAGTGTCAACGACCTCACATTCAGTACAAGTGAATCCAAACTTGAGAGCCAATAGTTAGGATTTGTGACAATAACACCGCGTCTTAAGTACACCAAATTTGACATAAAAAACACAAGTATTATTGTCACAAACTCCAACATATTACTCTCCGTATCTGTTCACACCAACACCGAACCCGAAGCAATATTACACCAAATTTGTGAATACCCTCAACTCAAGTGATAATTCCACCATTTACATTGCGACCCTCGTGTCGCACACGGATCCAAGGCTGGACGATTCACAAAATAATTGATATTTCATTTGAATTGGCATACGAGTTTAATTCGTTCCACAACTTTGCTCGTATTTCGAATGACTAGTATCTCAAAGAAAATTTCCCAATTTGAAATAAATTGAACTGCCACTAATCTGTTCCAGCCCCGAAAATGTCAGTTATTTTCGTTACGTGTTTTTGAATAAGAAAAATGTATTTATAAATTTAAAATATTGTATAAAAACATAATAAAATAGAATGTAAAGAAATTAACTACATTTATAAAGTGTTACTTTCGCTTAATTTTCGTCACTGCTTTTTTCTTCACTGGTGTTTGCCTTTTTCGCCACGCTTTTCTCAGTGTCTGCTCGAACATAGTAAGAACACACTGATATCCTCCTCTCGTAATTTGATATCGATTTACTGGATGACGGGATGCAGGATTAGGTTCACAATACAAAGAACTTGTTTCTGTTTCACAATTCGCGTTTATTTGTAACACACTTGCTTTTTCGTCACCCGTTAGGCGAACGTTTTTAGGCGCGCGCCATAACGGTCGCGAGCGAGCTCCAACTGTCAACCAACGGCGCGCTCTCATCTCGCGCTGCCAACCGTCGCTGCAGAAAAAGCGAATTCAAGATGACAGTGATACCAACAGGAAATGGGCCAACTGTCATAACAAATAAAATGGCGAATGCAAACACCGTGTAATATTATAGAATTAAAACTAACATTAGATGTGCATGTCAGGCGAGCGAACAAAAATAAGAGACAAAATATCGTTTTTCGAGGCTTTACGGCATCAGCCTAAAGGAGCTATATCAATCTGATATCAATACTTATCACAACAATTAACTCAACACAAAGACATCAACCCTAAAGAATACCCCTGCATTGGCGATCGAAATATTGGATCTAAATAATTCGCCACACACGGCTAAACCCAATACCAAATATGACAATGCATTAAATATTAATAAAAATAAATTAATAATAAATTAAATAATTACATAATTAGAACATTTACGAGTATGTAGTTTAATTTTATTTATGTTTAGTATGGCAGCATTCGCAAACTCGTTTGATAATAAAGCATAAATACTTATCTTGAGCATCAGCTCATCTTGCCAGCTTTACGTCAGTCGAGTTCTGTCACTCGAGACGTGATGTCCTTGTACTGGACGCTCTCATCCACCTGACCGATCCATCAGTTGGAGTCCAACAAGAAACCATTCACTGATCATTCAATCACGAGTGATCTCCACCAAGAAATCAATCAAACACCATAAGAAATGGAGCTGTGGAAGCGAGTGTCTCTGCTTCTATGCACGTATGGCTTCATCAGAGAGATCAGACCCTCGGAACCTTACGTCTCCGAGTTCATCCTAGGTCCTTGGAGGAATATCACAGAAGAGGTGCTCAACAAGGAGGTTTACCCGATAGCTACGTACTCCTACTTGGGCCTGCTGGTTGTCGTGTTCTTGGTCACCGATTACCTCAGATATAAGCCGCTGATCGTCGTCTCAGGTGTGTACGAATATGTAATATAATATGATAGCTACCCTTTTTCCTTTATGACATTATTTTTATATATGTGGCATATTAGCTTTTTTATACTTAAAAATGACAAGTAAAATACTGATATATTCAGGGATGACTTAGTGAGGTCACTAAGTCATCAACCCTAAAGAAGACCCCTGCAATAGCGGTCGAAATATTGGAAAGAAGTAATTCGCCACACACGGGCTAAACCCAAAAGCCACAATATATTTAATAATTTAATTTGATACCAGAATCCATTACAACAGACCACATGCATACTTCATATAATTCTCATTCTACGCGAATTTATAGTAGTGTTGTTTACTAAGTGTATGTAAGCAGTAATAACATTCCAGCGTATAAAAAATAAATATAAATTAAAAGTAAAGTACATGTCACGTATTACGAGCTTAACATATCAATAAATGTTTTATTGAATGTTATTGTTTGATGGTATTGTTGTTTTTTTATTTCGAAATTTCATTGACTATCTCGTTTTTTGTTAATTATATTTAAAAAAAACGATATATCTACTTGTTAACAGTCATCATCAGCCTGTGTCCGTCCACTGTTGAACGTAGGCCTCCCGCATGAGTCTCCATCCTCTTCGATCCTCCGCCTTCCGCATCCAGGTCACTCCCGCTATTTTTCTTATATCGTCAGTCCATCTTGTAGGGGGTCGGCCAATGCTTCGTTTGCCAGTTCTTGGGCGCCATTCCAGTACTTTTCTTGCCCATCGACCGTCGTCTCTTCGACAGATATGTCCTGCCCATTACCACTTGAGTGTGCCTATTCGTTGGGTAGCATCCACTACTTGAGTTCTTCTGCGTATTTCCTCGTTTCGGATTCTATCTTTTAGCGACACTCCGATCATGGATCTCTCCATAGCACGCTGGGTGACTTTTATTTTATGGGTAAGACTTGCTGTCAGATTCCACGTCTCTGCGCCATAAGTTAATACTTAAACGCCTTAGTTTTAAGGCATTGCGGAATTTTCGCTTTAAAAATGTACTTTAGTTTTCTAAATGCTGCCCATCCCAGTTGTATACGTTTGTCGATTTCTTTTGAGAAGTTATTTCGCCCTAGTTGTATTACTTGTCCCAGATAGGTATAGTCGTTTACAACTTCTATTTCTGTTCCTCCAATGGAAACCATTTGTTAACAGTAATTAACCTAAATTGGGAATATTTTAGAAAACAGTGGTACCTTGACATTCGAGTACCCTAACATACGAGTTTTTTGAGATACGAGCTGTAGAGTAAGCGATTTTTTGCTTTGAAATACGAGCAAACGGCTTAGAACTCAACATACGCTTAACACAAACATAAAAAATATACCATTTTATATGAGGTCTGAACTGATCACTTTGAGATCCATTATAAATGATAAATATTTATTTATTTACTTATTGTTTTCACACGGATCCATCACTGTCAAGAGTCAAGAGACAACTTGTCTCTTGACAGTGACGGATTGAGAAGGCTACGAGTTAGTTGAAACTGTAGTCTACTAAACAGAGACCGTATCTTACGTGATCCATATAAAAACATGATAAATAAATAAATATTTGCGATCTTTATTTTAATGTTTCTTTATTTCTTTGGTTTTATTTTAGGATTATGCGGGATTTTCATCTACGCCATTTTGCTGTGGACCAAGAGCTTGGAATGGCTTCAAGCGTCCCAGTTTCTGTTTGGACTCTACATGGCGACGGAAGTGGCTTACTACACCTACATGTTCGCAAAGGTAAATAAACTTATCTTTCTTTTTAAGACTTTATAACGAACGCTACAGAATTATTTAAATTAAAAGGACATTTTTTCAGTATCGTTTGCAATACGAAGAACTAAGTTTCATAATAATATTGTTATAAAGCATCATATAATGTTATTATTTATACATAAAATGCAGATCAATCATTCGAATACCGTTAAAACTAAATGTTACGTTTTTATTATTTTAAATTTAGTAAATCAGCTGGCGGTCATAGCTCAATGGTCAAAGCGTCTGCTTTGCAAGCCGAAAGATAGTAGGTTCGATTCCCGACGGAGAAAAAAAAATTTTTTTTAATCGATTTATGAGCTCTAAAATACCCCCCGGTTGGTGTGAATTTGATCCATCACCCGTAAAATGCCAGTCGTAGCATATTAATTAAAATTGGTGGTAGACGAAAGTCGTCCCGTGAAGACCACCCATTCACAGTAAATTTCTGTAATAATAAAGGATGATGCGTGAATCTCGGCTGAGTGACCACATCACGAACAATGAAGTTCTCAGCATAATTAAGGAAGATAGGCACCTAGTAAGATCCATATCAGAGAGGCGAGCCCGATGGATCGGTCACATCATGCGCCACTGTGGTCTTCTTCACGACATTGTGGAAGGGATGGTTGAGGGTAGAAACTGTAGAGGGTGACCTAGACCATAGTATTTGCAGCAAGTGTTCGAGGACATGAGTTGTAGCTCTTATGATGAGCTGAAGAGGGCTGCAGAGGATCGATAAGAGTGGATATCGAGATGCAAGATTTTGTTGCTGCAAACCAATCCACCGGATTGATACTACGAAGAAGAAGTAGGTGAATTAAGGATTTTTTAAATGAATAGTCTTATTTTTCAGGTAGAATCAGAACATTATGAAAAGGTAGCCAGTTGGACGAGAGCAGCCGCTCTTGCAGGTCGCTTCGTCTCAGGAATGAGTGCCCAGGTTCTGTTCTCCACAGGGCTCATGGACCTGAGACAACTCAACTACATCACACTATCAAGTAAGTACAATTGATAAGTATTTCTGCAATAAAGATAAGATTAAAACATAAACTCATGTATAAATAAAATAAATTTTAGAATTCCCACAATAAATTAACATCCTCTCTCTAAAAGAGGTGAGTTATTACGTCGCGTGAGGGCAGGAGGAGGAGCAGGTCAGCAGACAAACACTTTCTTTTAGAAGCACATTGAGAGCGACCCGTATTTTTAGCATCTATTTTTTTCAAAACTAGCGCTATGGAGCATTTAAAAACATGGACTTTAGCATCTATTTTTTTCAAAACTAGCGCTATGGAGCATTTAAAAACATGGACTTTAGCATCTATTTTTGTATAATACAAATATTAAATAATTATCAATTCCACTAAGTTTTAACATTTTAATAATTAAAATATTGACAAACATGCATTAATATTATAAATAATAATTAAACGTACTAACACATTAAACAAAATAATACAAAAATAGGGCAATAATCAAAATATTCATTCATTTATTGAAATTTTCACGAATCAACTCTAACAGTCACCAAGTTCATTTATAGGAAATTTGAGAAGAAGCCGATAACGGACAGTTTAATCAATTTGATTGTTTATTCTCCATAATAGAAATAAAAAAGGGTTACAATGTTACAATATAGGATTTTATCTTACAAACAATAATATCTAACTAATATTTCTTAAAATTAATCATGGGGCTAGTTTCAAAGGATGATTTTTTTAGATTAGTTCGACGATCAGTTACAATTAAATAATATTTTCTGAAGAATAATTAAACATCAATACTATTTACTGTACACCAAATTGATTTGATAGCAGTACAACAAAAATATTTATACTTAATTTTGTGGCCAATAATAAAAATATCTAGTTTTAAATCACTTTTTATAATTTCTAAAATTTTGATATCCTTCTATACATTGAGATTCTGTTAATAAATTAAATAATGGCAAGTTATTGTTTAACATTAATGGTACAGTTTGAACCTGCTACTGATGGATTAAAAATTTGACTCAAAGTCTCGTAATATAAATTGGTCTTCTTTATCACTAAATGAGACTCAAGTGTAAGAAGACTATTTTTAGCAGATTCAGTTAAATGAAATTCCAGTTTTTTTTTATTGTTTCACTAGTGAATGAGATTATTTGTATTGTTTCAACAGAAAAAACTTCATTAATAAGATTTTGTAGTCTCCGTTTTATGTCATCAATTTCCTCCCATAGTAAATGTGCGAAAGGATATGCATGGGCAATGTTAACAGTGTAAAAATATTGCCATAGGATATGTAAAGTGTGTTCATATAAGATAGGTATGTAAAAATCTATCATTTCCAGGTCGAATGGCCATTTTCAAGTAAGAAACTAACGAATTGTCTGTGAAGGATAGGTCGTGACACCATTCCCAAGATCATACAAATAACACTAGCGGGTGTGAGATTGATCCCTCGTCCATAAAATTGCATGCTTTTCGAAATTGATAATACAGTGGTACCTTGACATACGTTTACCCTAAAATACGAGTTATTTGAGATACGAGTCGTCGAGCAAATTATATTTGCTTTGAAATACGAGCAAAATTTGAGATACGAGCAATCGGCTTAGCGGGTCAGCCGGTTGCACACGAACCGCGCGTCACGCTTTCCCGCGTGAATCCTCCGGCCACGGTCAGAGAATCAGATCAGTGTGCTCTCGCTGTCAAAGAACGTTGCGGAACGAATTAACCTCGTATATCGAGGTACCACTGTATTTTATTAATTGCAAATAAATCTCGTTCACTTATTTACTCGCTTAGTACGTTGTTTACAATTTTTTAAGAATACTGGATAAGCGTAAATGACGCCATTTCTGAATCATTGAAATTGTTATTAGTCTATGCACCAGAAATAGAACTTTTATATTTAAAGTCTTTTCCTTTGAGTCATAAGATGATAAGAACATAATAAACGTGATAAAAATGCATATCCGGAATATTCAAATTTTAGAACATTTTATTTATTAAAAAAAAAACCTTTCACTTAAATAAGTAGATATACTTGACATGCTATATTTTTAAAATTGGTCACTAAGTGATATAAGAAATCACTTAATATCCTTTAAGCTCCCAGTGGTCCCATACGGCAGTGCTCCGCAAACGGTGTGCCGCGGCACACTGGTGTGCCGTAAGCCGATACAGGTGTGCCGCGATCAAATAAGGCAATATTATAAATAAATAATTTGACAACGGTCCTCAAGCTCCCAGAGCCTATCGCCTATTTATGTAGCCATACAACGAGGTACTTGCTTTATTAAGTTTTAAATGAACTTAAAAAAAAGTGAAATTGATCAAATTAATATCTATTTTTGGCTTTTGGTGTGCCGCGGTATTCAAGGTGAGAACTTTGGTGTGCCGTAGAATCCAAAGAAGTACTTTGGTGTGCCGTAGATGAGAAAAGGTTGCGGAGCTCTGCCATAAGGGACCGCAAATTTGCGTAGTTCAATGCTCTAGCAGGCCAATGTTTGTTACGTTTCGTCGCACAATAGATTCTTCGATGAACTTACTTTAATACTATTATTACAAATGAATGTAATCCGATTGTGAAATGAACCATAGGCACTCCTGTATGGGACCGCAGGGCATTGAACATAGCAAATCTGCGGTCCCGTAAGGAAACCACTGGGCGTTTAAAGGATATATGAATACATAAATCACTAAATAATTTTGCATATTGTCATTTATTTTTTAAAATATCTACAATAATTGAACAGTGTAAATACGGTATTTTTTTATAATAATTTATTAGAGTTGGATAAGGTTTGAATAAATTTTATCAACTATTACTCTCATTATTATTTCGGCAGTTACTTGTGCATATTTCATGGATAAACAATATATTTCTATTTTGATGTTCGGTATTTTTAACGATTTCAAATATTTTTAAATTATCCAAAATATAACTATTTTCAAATAATATACCATTAACTATGTTGACATCCGTTAAAATACATTTTGTAGCTTTACAAGTAGGCATATAATTAGAATACTAATTACTACGAATCAAAATTTTCATGTTTTTCTTCTTCTTTGTAGTATCAATCCGGTGGATTGGTTTGCAGCAAAAAAATCTTGCATCTCGATCTCCACTTATCTCAATCTTTTGCAACCCTCTTTAGCTCAGGATATAAGCTACAACTCATGTCCTCGAACACTTGCTGTAAATAATCCCGTTTAAGGCGCCGTCTTCAGTTTCTACCTTCAACCATCCTTTCCACAATGTCGTGAAGAAGACCGTCGTGACGCGTGATGTGACCGATCCATCGGGCTCGCCTCTCTGAGATGGTTCTTATTAGACGCTTATCTTCCTTGATTATCCTGAGAACCTGATTTTTCGTGACGTGGTCTCTCCAGGAAATTCCGAGAATTCTTCTGTATGACCACATCTCAAATTCCTCCAGTCTTTTTTTATCATTTTCAGATAAGCACCATGTCTCACAGCCGTACATCAAGATGCTCCAAACAAGTGTTTTTAGGATACGTTAAATCTATCTTAATTCACTGTGTATTCTTTATATTATTCTTTATTTATTTTTGTATTATGACTTCAACTGATTAAAGTCGCTTTCTCAATTTAAGAATTTTATTATTAATTAAATATACATATACTATACATAAAATTCTTTTTTCAACGCGTCAATCCAAGCACAAAAATAACGGCAGAAGCGGGATGCGAACCGCGGACCTTGGAAACCAACTATGCCCAGGTATTCATACCGCTCAGCCAACTGGGCCATTGCTATGCCTAGACCGACTCGCGTTGAAACTAGTATTTATATCATTGTTATCATCGTACGATAGATGTCACTATAGTATATATTCAAAGTATGTATATTTTTATTTTTTATTATTCAATCAGTCATCATTTATTCACAAGCTTAATATTATAACTTTCCGACAGACTATTTATTTTCAACAAATCTTAATGATATACTGAAGGAAATAGAACATTTCTACGGGTTATTGTATTCATCTACGATGCCAGGTCCTAATGACAGATCTGCGGACGACAAGAGGGCTACTCTCACAAAGCACTGGTCTGAAGACATCCCAGATATAAGTATATTCGAAATTAAATCGGCCCTAAAACAACTTAAGAACAACAAAGCCCCTGGAGAAGACGGAATTACATCTGAGCTTCTGAAAGTAGGAGGAACCCCTCTGTTGAAAGAGCTTAAAAACTATTCAACAAGGTAATAGAACATGGAGAAACCCCGGCGACATGGAGTACGAGTATTGTGATATTGTTCCACAAAAAGGGGATAAATCACTGCTCAAAAACTACCGACCCATTTCCCTTCTTTCCCATGTGTATAAAGTATTCTCCAGAATTTTAACAAACAGGCTGACGGGTCGATTTGATGAATTTCAACCTCGAGAGCAAGCTGGGTTTAGGAAAGGCTTTAGTACAATTGATCATATCCACACGCTAAGACAAATCATTCAGAAAACCGAAGAATATAATCAGCCACTCTGCCTCGCCTTTGTAGACTATGAAAAGGCATTTGACTCAATCGAGACTTGGGCAGTGCTAGATTCACTACAACGCTGCAAAATAGACTATCGGTATATAGAGATAATAAAATCTCTTTACAAATCTGCAACAATGATGGTCCAGCTCCATGATAGCACTAACAATATTTCTATAAACAAAGGTGTTAGACAAGGAGATGTTATATCTCCAAAACTCTTCACAAACGCCCTAGAAGATATTTTTAAACTGCTATCCTGGACAAAATGTGGAATAAATATTAACGGAGAGTACATTTCTCACCTCCGATTTGCAGATGACATAGTGCTAATAGCCGAATCACCTAACAAGCTCCAAGACATGCTCTACGACCTCAATGAAGCGTCGAACAAAATTGGTCTGAAAATGAACATGGATAAAACAAAAGCCATGATTAATAGTCATATTTCACAGACCTTTGATCCTATTTCCATTGGAGGAACAGAAATAGAGGTTGTAAACGACTATACCTATCTGGGACAAGTAATACAACTAGGGCGAAATAACTTCTCAAAAGAAATCGACAGGCGCATACAACTGGGATGGGCAGCATTTGGAAAACTAAAGTACATTTTTAAAGCGAAAATTCCGCAATGCCTTAAAACTAAGGCGTTTAACCAATGCGTCCTCCCTGTATTAACTTATGGCGCAGAGACGTGGAATCTGACAGCAAGTCTTACCCATAAAATAAAAAGTCACCCAGCGTGCTATGGAGAGATCCATGCTCGGAGTGTCGCTAAAAGATAGAATCTGAAACGAGGAAATACGCAGAAGAACTCAAGTAGTGGATGCTACCCAACGAATAGGCACACTCAAGTGGCAATGGGCAGGTCATATCTGTCGAAGAGACGACGGTCGATGGGGAAGAAAAGTATTGGAATGGCGCCCAAGAACTGGCAAACGAAGCATTGGCCGACCCCCTACAAGATGGACTGACGATATAAGAAGAATAGCGGGAGTGACCTGGATGCGGAAGGCGGAGGATCGAAGAGGATGGAGACTCATGCGGGAGGCCTACGTTCAACAGTGGACGGACACAGGCTGATGATGATGATGATGATTTATTTTAGTAAGTACCATTCGGGTCTCGACCCAAACTATAGACTGAATGGATGAGAAACGACTACTTATAGTTCCGACTCGGACTTTATAACCAATCATTTACCTGTGTTACTGATGAATAATTTTACCTTCTTGATATTGTCTCAAGGAGACATTATTATATGAATTTAAAAAAAATAAAAAAAATCATAAGAATGTTATCATTATTTTCACTTACCGAATTGTTTTAACCTTTATTTGATTTGTTTTTATAGTTGTTTTTTGATGTTTACACTTTTATTTTGCGCTTTAGGTCAAGTCTTAACCAGCATCTGGGCTGTGACCTTGCCTAGCGTGGATAGGAGCGTCTACTTCCATAGAGAAGTCCAGAAACCACTCACTTCCGAAGCCGAAGAAGGAAACAAGAATACAAATCAAGTAAGTCATCTTTAGAGTACCTACACCTTGAGTTATCGAAGAACTGGTCTGATTGAAAGAATTTTATATCTATCTTAACACTATTCAGTCCGCGCGGTACGCGATTAAACTTACGCAGGAGGCCGACTGTTTTTTAAAGCATTGCATATAAAAAAATTCACATAAATTTATTTGTTTATATATATCCATCCTCCATCATCGTCGCTGTCTTCGATCTCCTCTTCGTCATCGGGAATATCGAACAAAGCATCAGCGTATATAAGGAGACTAATTCTAACCTAAAATATATTGAATTGGAATACAAAATTAAATTTAAAAAAAAACCTTTTATATTTTGGGAAATACTTATTTTGCTAACAAACATATAAAATTTAAATGAATTCAATCGAAGTGTTGATCGAGAAAAAGGATCAAAGTTTTCCCAATTTAAAAATAACAATTATAACAAGCGCGATAAAGTTTAATGTCACATATTTTTTTTTAACGAAAAATGCTCGTTTAAATTTTTATCGACATGTGTTCAAATCAAATTTAATATGATCCTCACTGAAAAGGTTGGAGATCTTTGAATAATGGTCGAAAGTAAAAACAACACATATGTTGTGTGGTCGGCCACTAGCGTTTGAAAAAAACATAACACAAGCTGTGTATAGTCGGCCACTAAGCGTTGGCGGAAAGATCGAACACATGCTGCCGGCGGTCATAGCTCAATGGTAAAGCGTTTGCTTTGCAAGCCAAAGGTCGTGGGTTCGATTCCCGACGGAGATTAAAAAAAAAAAAAAGGGAATTTTAATCGATTTCAGTGCTCTTAAATACTCCGGTTGGTGTGAATTTGATCCATCACCCGTAAAATGTCAATCATAGCCTATTAATTAAAATTGGTGGTAGACGAAAGTCGCCCCGTGAAGATCACCCATTCATAGTAAATTCCTGTAATAATAAAGGATGATGCGTGAATCTCGGGCTGTGGTCTATGACGTTGGCGGATCAACACTCCACATGCAGCGTTTAGCCATGTTGTATACACCATGGTAAGCGTCATAGAATTCCACAGATGGGACTTCAGAATTACTATCACCATCTGTCAGTATTCTCCTGTATGTGTTTACATAAATAAAAAAATAAATGTTGTGTGACCCGCCTTTAACGTTCGGCCTGGCGATTACACACATGTTGTGAAATCGGACTGTATAGTGTAGCGAATCAAAGAATCCAACATTCAATGGACTGACACGAGTATATCCTAGCTTTGGAAGTGTAAGGTGTGATTCCTTACGAAGAAATATACTAATCCAATCTGGAACTATTTTTATCCTTCCATGTGCTGACTAAATGAGAGAAGTTACCTTGCTCTCTTGACTTCAATCACTAAATTATTATTACCAACATTGTTTAAAGCCAACTGCATAATCTGTGATATACTCTAACATCCCCCATCTATCAAAAGGCGACAACTAGTCGCGTGTTCGTCATTTGGCCGCGTGGACGAAGGATACAGGAGCAGGTCGCAAAGCGAAGAACTTTTTCAGAAGCAAAATACGCGTTTATTTTCAATATAGGACTTCGGTTTCCCCGCCCGACCGTAATATGTTGTATCGTCGGCCTCGGTCGGGCGGGAACTGCCGCGCGGCACGACCTGACGACAGACGAGGCACTGTGACATATAGCGCCCCAAAGATAATCGCGGCTAAGTCACAAATTAAAGTTGACAGTTGAACCAACATGAAATGGAGCAATTTTCAAAACAAAAAAATTGCGAATGCAAACGCCATGTAATTTTATATAAAATTAAGACTATCATTATTAAATGTTCATGACAGGCGAGCGAACAAAAATAAGAGACAAAAAATCGTTTTACGAGGAATTTCGACATCAGCCTCAAAGATCTACATCAAGCTGATATCAATTCGTTTTACTAATTATTGAATTAAATTCATGATTCAAAAACGTATAAAAAGAATATTAACTATATGACGTACTCGTTTAGCAAATACTACTAAAAACTAATATTATATTATTAGTAATTGAATATACACTTACATCAATTTTTTATACGCATCAATTCATTCAGAAAAATATCGGTAGACGCGGGATTCGAACCACGAGCCTTGAAACCAACCTTTGCTCTGTTCTTTTACACCGCACAGTCCACGCGACTATTTCTCCGCCTGAACGGACACGCGAAAGATGCTGTATTTATACCATCCTTACCATCGTATAACGATAGATGTCTCTATAGTATATATTCAGAGTATGTATATATATATTTTTTTATTATTCAATCAGTCAACATTTATTCACAAGCTTTTTATATTATTACTTTCCGACAGTCTATTTATTTAGTAAGTACCACTCGGGTCTCGAAATATTAAATTGTTCTTTGATCAATGTTATTTTAGACATTGCACAACTATTAATCGGTTCAAAGATAATTGTGCAATATGTTTACTTTTAACTTACGATTACAGTATGTATTAAAAAATGTTTTCTTTATAGCTTAGATTTTGATACCTTATGTTGATAATAAATTAACGAACACATTGTAACAATCTCAGTGATGATTCATACTTCTTTAGATAACCAATTAACGAATAACTTAATTACCTACAAATGAGATTTGCATATTCATTAGATAATCAGATAGGTCATGCTGTACCAACGAATAATGAAATCTTTCATCAATAATAACACATAAAAGATTCGTAATACGATTGCATTAAAGCCTTACATTCCGAGTGCCCGAAGGAAGTATAACTCCAGAATATTATCTTAGCCCTTTGGCTGATATAGAGAAAGAAGTCTTTAAAATGTAGTAACATCCTCCTCTCTCTAAAAAAAGGTTGTTATTCCGTCGCGTGATGGCAGGATTAGGAGCAGATGGATAACACAGGCTTTTTCAGAAGCACATTGACATATATTTATGATAAAGTTTACAAGTTTCCGGCCTAGGCGGAATGACATGCCGGCTGGCAGAACACCATTGATCGCGCTCGTCGGCGCTGTCGCACCGGCGCTAAAAGCGGCGGTCTATATAACTATTGCCAACAAAGCGGACACATAAATGTAAAACAAGCGGAAATAAAAGATGAAAAATTGTATATCGAGGTTTTCGGTACCAGTCAGCAAGGGCTACATCATGCTGATGTCAGTAGTTTCAATCAACACATAGTTTTAACAGTCCACAGACATGGCGTCAACGGCGACACACACCCTCGCCCAGAGGCTCGCTAACTCGCATATGCAGAGTCTTTCTTTGACTTAAGGTAACCAACTTAAGACTCGTTTACATAGACATTTCTTAAAATAATTAACCGATAATAGTCACATTCATTATGGATGATTTAAGTGAGGAAACCTCAGCCGCCAAATAACCGCAATGCCTTAGAAATGTCTCTGAAAATGGGTGTTAAGTGGGTTACCTTAAGTCAAGGAATGTCTCTGCATACAGGAATAGTCGTCACTTTAGGCAGGGCTATCAACGTTTGGTATTGGTACTACACTTTTTGAAGAGTATATAGATGATAATAAAGAGTAATGAAGTGATTAATAGTAATGAAAACCTTGCATCATTCGATTGTTGCCAATAGTGCATTTTTTAAATCTAGTAGTAATTGGAAAACGTCAACAACTCTTTCCGAGCATTATTACGCGGTAATGTAGAGTTAAGATAAACATTTTTCTTTAACA
The DNA here is from genome assembly GCA_022606575.1 of Glossosoma conforme. NCBI lineage: Eukaryota > Metazoa > Arthropoda > Insecta > Trichoptera > Glossosomatidae > Glossosoma > Glossosoma conforme. The sequence goes on from JAGTXR010000049.1 coordinate 2,247,042, forward strand.
TCAAATGTACGTTTTGTATTGTAAAATCTTTACAGTTTACACACATTGATACCAATGTATTAATTGACTAAAGCCACGACTGGAAATTCCTATCGTTTATTTATAATTTAAGTTTACAAAAAACAAAATAAGTTTTAATACTAGGGTACGCGTTAATACTAATGCCGTGAGGGCAGCTCTATGTCAGGAGAGCGATCTAACAGCAATTTCGCTTAACACTTTTATACGGCTCGGTTTGAATACAAATTATACTGTCAATTATAAAACTATTATTTAATGCATAAGTGTACTTATCTAGTCTATTTTCATATTTCACATTGGTTCTTGTATCCTTTAGCTATCAGATGATGCATAAAAAACTATTCTAAGAAAGTAGCAAAATGATATATCACGTCAACCGAAGTCAACGGTCGGGGAATCTTCTGACGGCATATGCTGACAACCGATGCGAAAGGGTTAATCATGTCGCGCCCTATGCGTGGATAGGTACCCGACTAACTGACCGCGTGGGAGTAGTTTCTTCCTTTTGCCGCTGTCTATGCCGATGGTGCCACCGGGAAACAATGATTATTTCTTCGTTCGCTGTTTTTGGTGGTGCTACAGGGACACGCACGGTTCTCTTTACTGACGCCGCCGATCAGTTTTTGATTGGATCGTAATTGCACAATGCCAATGGTATCCACATACATCTTCCATGCACATATTCTTACACCACGAAGCACCCAGCTGACTTACATCAACCAGTGTATGGACAAAAACGGATGAATTCACTAGCTTAATCGTTAACTTTATCTTTCAGCTTGGTGGTCTTCTGCTTCTGTGGGAACATGCTCGGTCTGCTTACAGCCGCATGCCCGTGGTTGCCTGGTCACTGTGGTACGCCGCTTCCACAGCTGGATATCTTCAAGTGCAGTCATACATGCAGCTGGTGTGGAAAGACATCGCTCCACATGAAGAAGTGAGTCTTCTACTGCACACAATGTTGCTAAACTTATATCCACTCACTGCTGGATAGAGTTCTCCTTCACTGATTACCAATAGTTACTGTTTAGGCGATCCACAACTAATATATTCCGTTAGTTTTAGCGATACAGTTTCTCTATCTCGTCGAATGTCTATCTATGTTTGTATGTCCAGTTTTTGTTTGTTACTTTACAACTATTCTTCTTTACCTGCTATCTTCTCGTCTAGATACATGGCCAGTCAATCCTACTTTATTGGCACAAATACATACGCAATTTCGACAACTCTTGTCCTCTTTCAAATCTTCACATTATTTATCTGCGCCACCTACAATTACTGAATAGTCTGTCAGCTCTAAATAAAAACCAGTATCCGGAGGGTCAAAATATTAGAAGATGGATAAGTAATTACATAAACTCGCCGAGGTCCAGACCACGTGTTCAGAAGCGGGATCACGAACGTCCAAGGTTCGGTCGAACAGGTAACAAAAGTAACGTCTCTGGCTAGCAGCGGGAACCAAGTGGGGCGAGACGACTGTCGATTTTCTACACTATTGTGTGAGTCAGTGGTGGGGGGTCTGTTGTGAGCTGGGTCGCGACTCTGTTAGTTATTCTGCGTTGGGGTGGTCCGTCAGGGTAGTGTTGCCACAATCTCAATGATCCAGCATTAGTCTTTAATTAGATGAACTCAATTAGTCATCATTTAAAAAGAAATCAAATAAATGGTCAAAAATAATTTATATTATCATTGTTATAACATTTAGTTTACAACAACCAGGAAATTCGCCAAATATTTATCCATATTAATAAAAAGTCATCCTATTCATCATAATCATTTACCATGTCCGCTTCCCTAGCTGAAGCATATGGCAGTCACTAGCTGTCGCCACAAAACTCTGTCAGCCGTTATATTCTTCGCCTTATCCCAAGTCACCGACGCCTCCCACAGCACCGCCGATCTAAATCTATGTAAAGTTCCCGACGGTCTTTCAGGACGGCGCGAGAAGGGAGGTATAGTTTATGCTCTCCTGCGGTATCCTTTATATATGTCGCAGCCAGGTACACCTTCGTATCTTGACCGACTGTATTATAAAAGGATGCCCTGTCCGCTCTCTCACCTAGTCATTCTTCATAAAATCAAACCATCGTACTGCTACATGCCATTACTGTATTTATAATTTTAAATTAATTCATTAAAAATATTTACTTTTGATTCACATTTATTTTAAATGATTACACGTTTCGGCATCCCTCGAGACCATCTTCAATAATATTAATTTCCTTATAACCAAATTCAATAAAAATAATTATTGAAGATAGTCTCCAGGGAGGCCGAAATATGTAATCATTTCAAATAAATGTGAATCAAAACTGAATATTTTTCATTTTTTTTTTTTAATTCTAATTAATTTAAAGTTATAACTATGCAGTTTCACCAAGCATTGTCAGTTGATAACCTTGATGTTATTACTGTATGTATTTACAGAACTTGTACAACGGTCTCGTTGAAGCCATTTTGACTGTTTTTGGAGCCGCATCAGCTCTTCTGGCCGGACGCTGGATGACCGGTTGTCGTGAAAAGAACCGGACACGAGTCCTGATGGTTCTACCAGCCGTTGCTGCTGTCATCCAGGCCGGGGCCGCGCTTGCTGCAGCCTTAGCGCTGGAACTTTGGGTCAGCTACGTGGGTTACATCGTACTGGGAATACTGTTCCATTTCACCATAACAATTGCAAGGTGTGTACATCAATGTCCCACGGTGAGAGCAAATATTAACTGTGGTTCCTTCCGACGCGTGGTTTTAACAGTCCACGCACGTGTCGTCGTGGACTGTTGTGACGCTTATCATGGTGCATATGGCTAAGCGCTGCATGTGGATTGTTGATCCGCCAATGTCATAGCCTACAGCCTAAGATTCACGCATTATCCTTATTATTACAGGAATTTACTATGAATGGGTGGTCTTCTACTTTCGTCTCCCACCAATTTTGATTAATAGGCTATCACTGGCATTTTACAGTTGAGGGATCAAATGCACACAAACCGAGGGTATTTTAGAGCTCAGAAATCAATTGAAAATATTTTTTTTCTTAATCTCCGTCTAGGATCGAGCCCACGACCTTAGCTTGCAAAGCAAACACTTTGAGCATTGAGCTATACCTGCCGGCAGACTTGTGGTGAACGTGAGGTCCTTGGCACTAAATTTGTTAATACTGTATATTTAATATTAAGAGTACAAAAACTTTATTTTGCCTCTGAACCATTCTTTGTTGTTATTATTCATTTTTAATTATTTATAAACGTATTTCTTCATTTTATTGACTAAATATAGTGTTGTACTTTGTGAGCAGTTCGTTAAGAACTTTGCGCCTTGAGGCGATTTTTCGATAGCGACTCCTTGTCCGTTAGTCGCTCCGCGTTGGCGTTCTCCGTCAGCGTGGTGTTGCCACACATTGAAATTTTGCAATGTCAATAAAGAATACCGTAGTTCTGTTATAAATCTTGATTATATTGTGATTATTTCGTTTTTAGTTCCGAGATAGCCCGTAACTTGGTTTACGACAGCTGCTTCGGCCTGATCTTCGGCATCAACACTCTCCTTGCTCTGGCGATGCAGTCCTTGCTGACTTTGGTTGTGATTTCGAAACACGGACTTGAGCTGGACATCCGAGGCCAATACCGCGCCTACGCCATGTGTTACGTGGCCCTCGGTATGCTTTCCGTGGGCGCGTGGATCATCGTATATCTTGTCAAGAAGAAGCAAAAAAATGCTATCAGAGAGAGCGTCGAAATGGCAACTTAAGCGATTACTTATATATGTACAGTGCCAGTTTTAGGGGGTGGCGCAGTGGGTCAGCTGCCCAGGGCGTCGAATGAACTAAGGGCGCTTAGGCCGTCCTTAGCTCTTACAGGGTGTGTTTTCTAAAGATTTCCCCTCCCACCCAAAAAAAACAGGGGGCGCCAATTTTCTTTTGCCCGGGGCGCCGCAAAGTCAAAAGTCGGTACTATTTATGCCAGTAATGATCAATAAAAATTAAAATTTGTATTCACGTTGAGATCACTTCAAATAAAAATCTATAACATTATTATTTAATTGTCTTCAATTTAACAATATATGTAAAATATTAAGGCAATGCATGAAAACGTATTTGTAAATTTATTACCACTGAACATATTTGTAGAAAATTAATGTATTACGTTAATTATACACATCATTTATACATTAATTAAGAAACAATGTTTATTTATTTATTTGTGAAAAATCTATTTTCGTTTGTATCGTAAATATAATGAATACTATCTTGAACTACTTCAGAATGACCAGATTTTTTTATAGTGTAAAAATATAAGACAAATCGTAAATAAAATTCATAAAACGTAATATTATTTTTTTGTAAAAAATACTGTAAATGATCAAAGTTTCTAGCAATATGTATATATTTATTATATTACTAGCGTGTACCCGGCATACGTTGCAATGCCACTAAAAAAAAGAAACCGCGAGTTTTTATGGAAGCGCCTCGTCGGGAGCCTCTCGCTTTCCGATTGGATAAGTCGGACTTGAGGCGTGACCGGAGCCAATTAGAAACAATAAACTTAAGTTATGTTGTTCTTACCTAAATTTGACAGTGGTGCCCGTATGTATTTTTATTTCTTGGAGTGCTTTTCGATACACAATGTTTTTTTTTGTTTTTCAGCCATCATTTACAACTGCACCGCGTAAATGAATATATTCTGCGGAACGCAACTTGGTTTGATTTAATCAAATGTAGAGGAGTCGTTCAGTTTCTATTTTCACGTACATGTATTGATGGAACAAATGTCGACATTTTAGGATTTGATTTTCAGCATTTTCACGAATCATCAATCGATATGAATAGTAATTCATGGCACTGACTTTCTTAGTCGTTTCCTCATCTGTTTGTGGATTTCTCAACGGGATGTTGAAATGGTATCCGTCTTCTCCTTGCCAAAATAAAATCGGATATTGCAATCCATCGTACGATCGATGCGTTTCTGAGACTTGCTGAACATGACCATTTGTACGATGAAGAATGATTTGCGTTCGGCAGTGATAGTAATAAGAATTGTACTTTCGTATGTTTGTCAAGAAATGTTTTGATTCACTTGTATCACCCGATACCAACGTTAATAAAGGTTCGGGTGGTGAATGTATTTCTGGCAATTTCAATTTTTCAGTCGTGCAACACATTCCTAGTTTATCATTTTTAAATTTAAAGGCACTACAATACACGCATAATTTATCAATTTTTCCAATAACAATACTTGGGTGCAGACTGTATTCATAATTAGGATCGTAATGGAAAGCACTATAATTTTAATCAGCACGCAGAGTACGTCTGGTACGATCTACGCGTACTCGCTCTGTTTCCTATCTTGCTTCCCGTTGCTCATCTGCTTCAGATGAACGGGTTTGAGCAGTGTGTACTCTAACTGTTTCCAATCTTGCTTCCCGTTGCTCATCTGTTTCAGATGAACGGGCTTAAGCAGTGAGTACTCTAACTGTTTCTAATCTTGCTTCCCGTTGCTCATCTGTCCAGATGAACGGGTTTGAGCAGCGTGTACTTGATCTGTTTCCAATCTTGCTCTCCTTTGCTCGACTGTTTCTGAAGCTCGAGATGCCCTTTTCATTCGTGCTTGAGTTGTAATCTTGACCTATTGCTTTTCGTTTGGGTGGCATTATTGATTTCACAGTGAATGTTACGTTTTGAAATTCACTTTTGAAAAATAAAAATAAATTGATTGTTATAATACTAACATTAAGGTTATCAACTGACAATACTTGGTGAAATAAATATAATTTTAGAACTAATTTTAATTAAAAAATTATAATACCTAGTATTTCATAATATCTTTTTAAATTTAAAGCAAAAAAAAATATTATTGTATGATGTCTTAATACATTAAAACTAATCACATACCAATTAATTTTTAAAATAACCTTTTTCAATTGTTGTACCCGCACACATATACAACCTGTATATATATGTGTACTAATATAGGATCTTATCCATACCTATATAAGCCACGGCCTGTTTTTATTTTTTCATTATTGAAGATGGTCTTCAGGAAGGCTGAAACATGTAATCATTAAAATAAATTGTGAATCCAAACTAAATATTTTTAATTTATAAATTTTTTAATTAAAATGAATTCTAAAATTATGATATAATACTATCCGAAGCCGACCAGCAATTGGAATTCCAAAATTAACTCTTTCTATTGTATATCACACACAATTTATACGTAATATTTATTTTAATTCGTTCTGTCATGCGATATAAAACCAAAACAAAAAAGTCGTCAAAAATTCAAAGATTGAAATAGTTTATTCGAAAATCGAATTTTGTTTCAAAATATTACTTATACTTAAAATACCTACTTAAAATAATTTCAGGTGAGTGAATTTTTGCTTACGGCGTTGCTATGGAAACAAAATGTTCTAAATTGGCCGTTCTGTATTACAATAATTATGATAACATTGTTTCTTAATAGTCTTGTACGAAAACATGTTTTACGTAAATATTCAATTAATTTTTGTAATTTAAATTTTGAGTATCCTATCTTTTTCCTCCTAGTATAAGCAATAATTCGACAAAGTATTATCGCAATTGGGTTAATGGTGTCGGAATATATAAACGACAGACAGACAGACAGACAGACAGACATTCATTTTTATATATATAGAAGATAATTAAAATTTTCAAAACTTGTATGTATTGTTATTTTTTACCGCCTAATTATTTTTACTTTAAACAGTTAAAATCCGTGTCTATTAAAAGAAGAGGCCAATAAAATTATGTTAAATTATTATTTGTAATTATGAATATTTTCTAATAGTTATTTATTTAATAATTTTATATGATAATTCTTCATAAAAACAAACCAATGTTAAATGATGCATTCTAACGGCATAAGATACAATAATAACAATATTAGTTTATCAGCCAATCAAATGAGTGGTTCTTTCTACAAACAGATTCTAGGTTGCGTTGGTTGGTACCCTTTTCAATCAACGGTCAGTTAGCAGTTGCACGTGTTGAGGTTAGGACGTGTGCACATTTGTCAAATTTCGCAGCACCGCATGGCCGATGAATTAACAAAAATGGCTAACGACGCACGTTCGAAAAGATTTACGTGTTCGATATGCCCTAACCGTTGCGGAAGGAGCTGCACCGCATTTCTGAATTACACGGTTACAGAAGAATTTCGGCGGAGCTACAAAGTTTTCGACATACAAGTAGGTAACAAGTTTGAATTTGTTTATTGTCGTCGGGCGTTATCGACTTTTTTATTCGTCTCGACGGCTTTTTGACTTGTGTGAATTCAAATAGCAATTGATAATAGGCTCAAAACCAGAATATCTTGCGGCTAAGACCTTATCTATTTCTCTCTCGATGACTTTTTGACTTGTGAATCCTAATAGTAATTGATAATTAGTTCAAAACCTGCGCCATGTTTTTTTATTGTTACAAGTTTATATACATTCTGTAAATTTTAATAACGTATATATATCTCATTTATATATATATATAAATCTCATGCTTGCTTAATTTTCAAAGACATTTACTACGAACATATATGCTGCAGTAGAACTTTGGGATATGGAACCATGTGGTTGTATGAAGAACTTCGTAGCGGTCACTTAAATTAATTCTGTGGTGGTTATATGCTCTTATTTTGGGAGCGGGCATGGTAAAGCATCTATAGATACGTTGAAGTAAAACTGCAATGAACTATTACATCAATGGTTTTATAAATTCATCGACTTCTTTCTACTCTCTAATGCCCCATCGATAAATTGACACGAAATATTTATTACTGGTCAGAAAAGCATGTTTTACATTACTTTTATTGGCGTTGGCATCGAAACTGACCGTACGAGACCGAAAAGCCCTGAAAAATACTCAAAGTAATATTAAGATTCAAATATGGAACAAAATTAAATTATTGAATTTTTTAGTATCTATGTTTTTTCAGTTGTGTTTGATTGTTTTCTAACCATTTGGGAGTGTGTGACGCTAACCTCTTTCGATGTTGATTATAGGTGTTTTTTTTCCTAGTTTAAATTCCTTTATTGTCTTTTCTACAAAATAAATAAGTTACCTGAGTGCTACGGCTTTTTGTTTCTACTCTTTTGATATGAAATCTGAAAAAAATCATGCCACTTCATATGAGTGAAAAGGTTTTAAATATTTTTTATAATACTTGATAATTAATGGTATTACAATGCGACTGAGGCCACATTGTCAGATTAGTTGCAGTGGGGTAAAAAGGGTAGTTTTTGTTACAATCTGAGACATAAAAGCTTCTGTAAAAGATAACTGAAAGAATCCTAAACCAGTGCTTAGTCGTTAAAAAGTAAGTAAAACGTAAATTTAAACTTTTCTTATAACATAAATGCTGCAGGAAAACTGCTTGATTATCCTGGACAATTCCTTAAAAATATTGGTCTTGAAAGGAATTAAAAAAAATATCGAGTGAAAAAATTTAGCTTGAATATGACAATATGGGTGACAACCCATTCGTGTGTAAAAACGGGAAGTGAAATCTTATCTGAACAAATTTTATCCTCTTATATGCATTTATTTGCACACGCATAGATGTGTTCTAGCAACACACATATTTTTTTCTCACTTATTGGTATGTAAAAACGTTAAGTGGTTAATGATGTGTGTTTTTATTGCAGAGTGCACAGGATAAGGAGGGCGTACCTGCTGCTGAAACACATGCAGGGCAACTCAATATCCACGATGGTAGACAAATACAGCTTCAGGGTGGTACTGTTTGAGATTACCAGTGCAGTATTGAGAAGCGCTCCGAGCATTTCATCGAGGACTATGTCTGGCAGTACTACTAGGAGCACACCGATAACATTGGTGAGCATCCACTACCCAAATAAATAACTTCTTAGGATTTCACGGCCACTCAATGAGAGTGTGTTTAGCCGTGTGTGGCAAACTTCCTTCAACCAATATTTCGACCGCCATTGCAGGGACCAAAATTAAATAAATCATCAATCCTGAAGAAGACCCCTGCAATGGCAGTCAAAATATTGGTTGAAGGAAGTTCGCCACACGGCTCAACCCAAAAGCCACAATATATCCACTACCCACTCCACAGACGGTGAGACACTCTCATTGAGTGCATCATCCATGAGAACAGGAGACGCATTCTGTGTTGTCGCCCGGGAGTCTACCGTTTCTTGTGAGGATTTTCCTGAATTGCTGCTTAGTTCTGATGGTCCCTTGCAGTTGAACTTTATCAGGGAAATCGTTGGGGCTACAAGAGCGGTTAACGAGGCTGTCATGGAATAGGTTCCTACGTTCTTCAACTATTTCTCAGACGTATATTCTAACCTTGTGTGTAACTTGCAGGGTACAATACGCAACTATATATTTTTTTCTACATTTTTAAGTGAAAAAAAAAACTACCCACTCCTGGTGGTAGTTTACTTTAGGAAGTCCCAAATCGATAGATTTATAATGAAAATAAGTAATGAAATTATTAATGAAGCATATATCATGCTTACATTTTGATTAGCAATTTCTTGGTTCTCATTTTTCTCTCAGTTCTCTTTTCTCTCCATTTTAAACAGTCATATGCTTAATGCTGTAATATTATATTATTGTTAAATGTATTTAGTGGTTTTAGTAAAACATTTTTATTTTTGTGTTTTTTCACTATTCAATTGAGCTATATATTTTCAACCGTGAATATTGAAGCTGGTCCATAAAACCATTAAAGTCTGAACGCAAAAATGAAACAAATACCAAGAAAAAGAGAGAAAATCTGGTGTCTAAGGATTTATCCACTGATTTCGATGCGTTGGCTGAGATTTTAGACATAAATAGCGACGATGATTTTAGTGGATCTGGCTGCAACAAAAACTGATGGAATAAATTTAATTTAAACCTACCCACATGTATTCTATTTAAACCTATTCGAAATAAAATATAGATGGAATAATGATATTTATGGTAAATACAGTGTCGGATACATGTATCTGTGATAGGTATAAATGTGCAAATATCCCACAATTTTTTTATACAAAAAATGAATAATTGGTAAAAAAGACACTTATTAGTACTGGAAACAAGAAAAAAAACTCATTTTTTGAAGAAATCGCATTTTCTTTAACCCTTTATTTACTGACGGGACCTATAAGTCCCATACCACAAAATCCAATATTGATCGTGCATTTTGCTGCAGTTGTGCCCTGACGGGACTTATAAGTCGGATTTATAAAACTATGAAATAATAAATGCTTATTTAAAAAAAAATGTTTTTCTTCATTTTTCTCTATATCCTATCAACACTTATTCGTATAAAAATAATGAGAAAAGTAAATACATTATTTGGTAATTCAGAAAATAAAGGGTTAAGGCAGTGAACGTGTTAATACCAAGAGGTTCCATTGGTTAAACTTCATAGTTTTAAGACATTGTGGAATTTTCGCTTTAAAAATGTACCTAAGCTTACCAAATCTGCCTAGGTCTTCACTGTAGTATACTTACTCATGGAAGACTTGCCTTTTGCAGATGGCTTTCAAGACGAGCAGCAGTACAGCTCCTGCTAGTGTTCCGTTGCTTCGTGGTGATTGGCTTCAAGTGCTTCCAGATGAACCCCAGCAGCTGCCCACACGCAGTGGATGTCTGGAAGATGCTCACCAACTTCAAGGTGATTCATCAACTTCAAGGTGACTCGTCAACTTCAAGGTAACTCATCAACTTCAAGGTGACTCATGAACTTCAAGGTGACTCATCAACTCGCCTTCATCAACAGTGAAACCGTCATCTTGTTTAATGGGAAGTGATATAATAGTTCTAGAATAACGTTGAATGTACCTGTATATGACATGTTTCTTTAAACTCGTTCAACATTCCGCCTTACTTTCCAAAGAAAGTAGACTCAACTTACCATAATCCTTCACTGCGATTAGCTACATCACATGACAGTATTTTTTAGGCCAGAAGTCTGCAACCTACGACCGACAGGTTACCAATAAATGATATGAACTATTCAATTAGTTGTAAGTACCAAAATGATAAAGTTATTTTTTTTTACTTTGGTTTAGTACATAACAATTTTATTTTGGATACAAAATATTATAAGACAACATATACAGCAGAGATTTTTAGGGGTCCTTTTTTATATGTGTTTTTATTTATAATTTTTGCATTCACTTAAAAGATCCATTTAATATTAACTGAATGGATGCCATGCACCCAAATATGGGTCCGCTGCGGGAAGCCCACCTGTACCGTGAGCACACCGGTGTGTTATAAAACTGTATATTTTCAGTCAATGTTATAGCTTGGGTCTATAACGACATCTATCGTCTGCCCAAGAAAAAAATGGTTAAAATTGGACACCATTGAGGGGTTCAAATCTTCAATAATCCACGAGGCGTTGCATAGATCTATTCAGGGTCATGGCATCCAAAAGGTTAACAGTTTAACCTTTTGAAGGTTATGAAGTACTCTATTTTTCAATATCCATACGCTAAACGTACTGCGGGACCTCCTCAACATACGAGTTTAATTCGTTCTGCAACCTTGCTCGTATTTCAAATAACTCGTATCTCAAAGTAATTTTCCCCAGGTTGTTTTCCTATAGATATTTCTTAGCAGAAGGGAGATAACCAGGTGTACTAACTCCACAAAGAACTGCCTGGTGACCCGTGCCGTCAGGTTTGCCCTCCATATGACTTGCAGTTTTTCTTTTAAAATCTTATGTTAGTATCTGAAATTTTGCTCGTATTTCAAAGCAAAAAATGACTTGTTTCGACGGCTCGTATCCAAAAAAACTGTTGGGGCATTCATATGTCAAGGTTCCACTGTATTTTCGAATATTTGCAATAAAATGTCAAATAATAATATTATGATGTGATTTATGGGATTATATAAACATGTCAGATTTCTGTCTACAATATGAAACCAACACTCTGAGATGTTTATAAGAAAGCAATAACATAACATTCCATACAAAAAATACTTCTCATTCACTCTGCAAGTGTTTTTAGACCACTGCTTTGATAGACATAATTGTTGTGTACGTTTATCACGTAAAATTTTAATTTCATAAAAACTAATTTAAAAAGTCAAACATAAGTTAATAACATACAAATTTATATGGGAATCTGCATGGATTCACTCTCGTAACAAGTACATATAATGTAGTTGGCTTATCTTACAAGTTTTTACAAGTTTGAGCATGCGCAAATAGAAATGTCTATATAAATCACAATTACACATATAAAGTGTAATCAAATTCAATAAATTGAAAACTAAGTGAAAGTAAAAATAAAGGTGAAAAAAATATCAGTGAAAAGAATGCCATTCACTTTCCTCCACAATGTTTTCGATTCTTGGTGAGTACCTTGTCACTCCCATCCGAATGCAATTGTCAAGATTTACATCTGTTTCAATATCTACTCTTTACCACCTTCATAGACAAAAATGTTGATTCACATATGTAGGTAGAACAAAAAAATGCGTTAATTTTGAGCGAAATTCTAAACATGTCCTCAATCAATAGCAATGCCTCATTATACACGTTTGGTGTGAATTGAACGTGGGGATTTTGAATTGTTGCACGCAAAGTATGTAAAATATCTTCACTCATGTAGTCTTTCTATTTTTCCCAAAGATCTTTTGGATTGGATGGAAATCACATTGTTAATATTACTGCAAATAACACACGTATCTGTTGTGGGTGAGCAGGATTCGATGAATCAGCGAGTGAAGTGTCCCAATGTGCATCGTTTTCTAGAAGATTTAATTCGAGGCAAGCTTCACGATAGGTGACACATATTCGACCGTTAACTGTTCTCAATTCTTGGAAGGATGTCGGTACACGTATGTTGAACAACAGTAATCGCAAGTAAAAGCATTCTGCATTATTTGGGTGAACAGTGTACAGACAGCCTAATGCGTCGGTTGAATATACATTGTAATGTCCTTCAACTGCTTTACCTTGTTTGCGACGTTGAATTTTTTTTCTGATGCATTCCATCTGTAGAATGTTGGCACTTCAGAGTAAAGTAGCGTCTTTGCAAACATATCATCCCTACACAATAAGAAAAATGCAGTTAACGTTGTTGGCTGTGGTGACAGTGCTCTTACACGCGCATTTTCTGTTGTGAAGTACACTCGCTGTCCATTTTCAAGGTGAACTGCAAAATGAGTAACTGTTGGATGCCGTTCATGAATTGGAAACGATAAAATTTGCCATATTGCTTCATCGCTACTAATGCAGTGTCCCAGTTGATATTGGTCGATTTCATCGATAGATGCAGTTGAATTTTGCACTCCAAAAACAGCCATGTCGCTTCCTTTGTTGAACATATTTACAAATGTATTTGATGGATTTCACCGAATTGCAATACTCGACATTGATGTGCGCTTTGTAAGTTTTCGAGAGAAGCGGTAAATACAGTACAATCCAACGATTATCAACTTTAACGTCATTGTTTCTCACTTTTAATGTGATGGATTTGCCACAATTTTCAGTTGACCGTCGACGATAAAGTAAATATCCGTCATTGCCAGTGATAGTCTCGGCTCATAAGCTTTTTGGGTATCGTTTGGTGCATTTCCCATCAGACATGCATGTCGAATTGTTATTGATATTGAATATGTTTTAGTGACGAATTCAAATAAGTTATGATCAATATTCACATCTGGTATTTCTGTTGAGATGGCTTGATCAATTTTATCAGGTGTGACTTTTTCGATTAACCAAATCAAAATATGAGCATGCGGTAATCCTCTTTTTTGCCATTTAATGGAATACATCCTACAGCGTGTCCCTCCAAAAATATGACGCTTGACAATGAAATCCATTAAAGAGTTGAGTTTTTGTTTGAACACCCGTGCGCAAATATCATGACGATCCGATGATGATTGTCCAGGTAACAAAAGTTCGGGCATATGGCCGCCCAGATTTTTTATTACATTTACCTGTAATCCGATATGGGAAGACATAACAGAACTTGTGCGTATTCATGCATGTGACGTGGACTTCCTGTAAATGTGGCCGGGAGTATGACCATTTTCCCCAAATCATCGGGATTCACATTGCCATCATTAACAACTGCATCGCGTAAATGAATATGCTCTTCGGAACGCAACTCGGTTTGATTTAATCGAATGTAGAGGAGTCGTTCAGTTTCTATTTTTGCGTACATATCAACAATGTATTGATGGAATAAATGTCGACATTTTAAGATATGATTTTCAGCGTTTTCACGAATCATCAATCTCTATGAATAGTTTTTCATGGCACTGATTTGCTTTTTCGTTTCTTCACCTGTTTGTGGATTTCTCAATGGGATGTTGAAATGGTATCCGTCTTCTCCTTGCCAAAATATAATCGGATATTGCAATCCATCGCACGATCGATGCGTTTCTGAGACTTGCTGAACATGACCATTCTAGGATGAAGAATGATATCATGCGAGTTAAATTATTCGCCAACTATAACGAGCGCTACTTCATCAATCGTTGGTGCATTGTACTGTGAGCGCTACTTCATCAATCGTTGGTGCATTGTACTGTCTTTCGGTGTTGACTGACAGGTACTTTGTCAGCTCTAATTACAACTTTGTAATCATCAGATGACATTTGTTCGAGAGCAGTTCTGAATAATTTAATTAATTTGTTCTGATCGAATAAAGTTTGTAATTGAGCGATTATTTCTCGTTTAGTACCCGTATTGAATTGACAATGTTGGTCAATATGTTTGTCAGTGTTTCCCATGAAATAAATTTGAAGAAATTTATGATTTGCGTTCGGCAGTGGTAGTAATGATCCAGCACGATGATAAATTTGTCCTTGCACTTTAAATGTTGGCGTGTAATCTTCGCGCACGATATTGGTTGCACCAAAAGATGTCATTTGGAAACTTGAATTGTACTTTCGTATGTTTGTCAAGAAATGTTTCGATTCACTTGTATCACCCCGACACCAACGTTAATAAAGGTTCGGGTGGTGAATGTAATTCTGGCAATTTCACTTTTCACCAGGTTGAAATTTTCTAAACCACCTATGACATTTTTGAAGTTTCAACACGTCTCCATAAATTTCACAGATGATCTGAGTGGCTTCTTTTGCTTTATTTCCTTGATCGAATAAAAACAGCATATAATAACGCAAATGGGTCTTCTCGATTTCTGGCCTTGACATTTCTATAGGGTAAAAAAACACCTGAGTATTAACAAAAGTAGACTAACAGAGCTACAAAATAAGATCAAATTTTATGTGTTAACTCGGCGACAGCCGGTGGCAAACTAATTTCAAAATCGTCCTTTAAAAGGTGTCATTACTTTCCGCTTTACCTATTATATGAGGTTAGAATAATAATTTTTATACATTGCAAATTCCTTGTTTTTCTAGACTTTGATAGTTTAAAACTCATTAGTGGCACAAGTGTCCACTTAGACACAAAATTTTTGTTCTTTTTGTGACATGGTTTTTGTTTTTTAAATTTTTTTTTTTTTTATTTTCTTTTAATATGTTCAGCATGGTAAATAAACACAATAACTGAACATTAAAATATTACATTGACTTTCTTAGCAAATAGCCGTGTCCATATGGACACGCTTGCCGCTTAAGGTTTGCTTTAAATTTTTACCATAAAAATTACCATTAAATCATTAAAATATAATAAAATGTTGTTATGTTTATAATTCTTTATTTTTTGCAAATATTTACATGATGATAATTTTCGAAACATATAATACATAAGCCAACTTCACATTTTCCACATTGAGTTCTTACTGCTGAAGTTTTTTTTTTACATTAGAACCCAACGCATCGTCGCTTTTTTTCAGTTTTTTTAGATGAAATGTTTCATTCCATTATAGCGTATATCATTCAGAATCTTTGATTTTGATGTACGTACTTTCAAATTACTTCCAATCGAGTTGTCTTTATATTTATTTTGATATACTTCTACAATAAAGCCAAGTACCATTTTTTATTTCTAATATGTATTCTATAAGTTCCTATGTTCTCGTCCATTCTGTCAACATCAAACATAGTTTTGTTGTATTTGGCTACAATAAACGGTCTTAATTTTGATACTTTTCTTATCTTTTCGTGAATATCGCCTTACTGGTCCAACAGGAGAAACTCCATATACATTAGAAGCTAAAAGTACAACTAAATTGTCAACCCATTTACAAACCAATACCTCATCCTCTTTGCAAATCGCAGATTCAAAATGTACTCTTTTTGTTTTTTTTAAATGTTATTTAGTGTAAATAAATCATTCTTTGGTATACCGTTAGCTCGAATACTTCCTGTACCTCCATATCCTTGATTTCTGAGAAAATTCAATAGATTAAATCCTGTAAATAATTTATCGAATGTGAAATGAAATGGCATTTTTTTCACATTGATGTCAAATTCGCCTATTATTTTTATAAGTGGTGCAGTTGATTTTCCAAAGTTTATGTCAAAAATCGAATTTGTAAATGGATCTTTTCCTTGATATACATCAAAATTTATAAGATATCCATTGATTGTGCATTAACACCATACTTTATAGCCAAATCGTATTGGTTTGCCTTTTATAAATTGTTTGCATGAATGTTTTCCATAATACTTCACCATTGATTCGTCATATGATAATTTTTGTTCGGGTACTAAGTATTTTATACCTTTTAAGTATTTTAAAATGGTGCAGCTGTCAATGCGGAACACACCGCGCACATAGGGTTCTTATGTATCGGTTCACTGGGTTTATCTTAAACCCGGTCCAGGTTGAAACAGTATTCACGCCTCGATGTCTTCTTATCCGCCATTCCTCTTGTCAGTTTTATCAAGCACAAAGAGAAGTCCAGAGGTGTCGCCTTTTCCTCACTTTCCCACGTTTTTTTTTTAATATGTTCTTTACAAGTTTACAATAATAATTACTCAAACTTAAATTACCAGACTTGATAGTCTCTTAACTTTATTAGATAACTAGCTGACCCGGTGAACTTTGTTTCACCCGAAAGGCAATAAATGAGCAGATTTTGGATTTTATTAAGTTGAATTTTTCGGTACATATGATATCATATATTTGGTCTGGTTGAATTCTATTGCAGTAATCGACTTAAACTTCAGCAAGTAGTTGTCAGCATTTGACGAATCGTCAAACGATATGCGTTATAATTCATCGAGCTTAGATTCTTGGTAGTTTCTTCACCTGAAATTAAGACAATAGATTTGTAATTTTGTATGTCAAGCTAACATCCATATTTGTAGCATAATTATAAAGGGGTGAAGATAAATGATTTTAAATCGTTTGCCGGTTATTTGTCCAATTTTCTCTAAAAAACATCTTAATCTTTAAGTCTGTTATTTTCCTGGTAATAAGCAGTGTAATTGGTCTTTTATTGGAAGCATAAAGCAAAACCAAGCACTTAAAAATGTATGTCATGACGGAATCAAAACTATGATATTGATTATATATATATTGATTACTTACCATTCAATGGATTTTTCATTTTGTATGAGACACGTAGTATTGGGGAAGAAACACTACATTGATTTCTGGGTATAAATTTTGTAGAGATTTTGGGTGTCCTGGAGCATTATCTAAGATTAATAATGCTTTAAATGGTAAATTATTAACTTCACAATAATGTTTTACTGCTGGTACAAAATGTGAAGTAAACCAATCTTTAAATATTAAAGCGGTAACCCAGGCTTTTTATTGGATTTCCAAATGACTGGAAGCAATTTTTTTATCTTTCCTTTCAATGCTCTAGGATTTTCTGCTTGATAAACTAACAATGGCTTCAATTTTAAATCACCAGCTAAATTTCCACCAAGAAGCAATGTCAATCGGTTTTAGAAGGTTTAGTCTAGCCTTCCAATCATTATGCAAGCTAATAGCCCTAGCTTGAATCCGAAGTACTCAGAGGTACGTCTTTTTGATTTTGGTCACTAATCCAATACATCAAAGATTTCTCCATTTCATCCATTACTATGCCGTGCTTTTTGGAAACAATTTTTGATGATATATTTCCACATTTTTTTACATACTCCTTAATTTTATTTTTATTCTTTAATATCGAACATATCGTAGACCTGTTTATATCATACGATCGGCCAATTGAAGCAAACGACTCTCCATTTTCAGATCGTTTTCGACCGAAACAAAACTCGCAGAACAATTCATCTGTGCGTATGCTAACGCAAGACTGAACCTGTCGAGATCAGACATTTGAATTTATACAAATCAGTATGTAAATTCAAATGCATGCGTTGATTCGCTTCGCTCTCGTATGTTAATGCATATGTGCGAACGGGACATAACACTTTTCACAGTGCCGGACTGGGCTCATAAGCGTTTCATGGTGCAACAGGGAAACAAAACATTTTTGCATTATTTCGGGAAAAAAATAATTAAAATCTATTTTTCAAAATGTGCGAAATAGCGAATTGTGCGAAAGTCGAATGTGCGAAAGTCGAGGTTCGCCTGTACCTTTGAATGTCAGATTAAATTCTCGTTCTTCGATACGTCCAGGTGCAATTGTTCTCCTTCAGTCCTTTAATTTGCAATGATTTGAATCCTAGTATTTTAATGATTCTTTATTGGCCATGTATTTTGTGCATGGGTTGCACTCTTCAGTGAAGCACCTTGTGATAGACGACATTTTTTGTTTTATTATCAGGCGCAAGAACAAATAACGCAGATTGTCTTCCAACCCGTGAACATGCCACATATAATTGACCATGGGAAAAACATGGATTTTCAAGATTCAGACCACAAACTTTCAAGGATTGGCCTTGTGATTTGTTAATGGTCATGGCGAATGCAAGACGGACCGGAAATTGAAGTCGCTTAAACTCAAACGGCATATCGGTTGGGATCATCGGGATCCTCGGAATGAGGACTTCTTCACCTTCGAATTTTCCTTTGAGTATCGTCGCGTAAATCACATTGTTCATCAATTTACTTATCACCAAACGCGTCCCATTGCCCAGTTTTGGTTGGTTTATGTTTCGAAGCATGATTACTACGGAGCCAACTTTTAGTCGTAAATTGTGCGGTGGTAAGCCAGGCACATCCAATGAGTTTAAAAATTCAATTGGATAGTTAGTGGCTTTCGTCTTCATTCGTTACACAGTCAATAGATTTGTATGAATGCAGTGTACCAATGATATCATTCTGAATTATGTAGTTAAGGTCGTCTACATCTTTATTCTTAGCCGCCAAAATTGCTCGCTCACTCAACCATTCATTATTTTTGTGGCTAGTAATGATGTTTGGGAATACTTTGTTGATGAGTTCGTCTTTCGATGAGACAAAGATACAGAAATTCTGAGGAAATGAAATCAATCCATTCGATATGTCGACAGGTACTCGACCATTACCGATAGTCAGCAATTGCTCAGAGAAATCGTCAGCAGATGTATCTGTTACGGACGTCCGACTATGTAGACATAAGTTGATTATATAATTATTTAGCTTCTAGGCGCCCGGTACTGTTAGGCGGTCTGGCGAGCCTGAATAAAGAAACATTCATGGTTAAGGCTCGACGACCGCCGTAGCCCCAGGCACCGAAATAGGATATAGGTAAACTTGATAAATTGGGTATATGTACACAATACAAATTGCGCTCTCGAAGTTGCGAGACGTGCGTGTGAGAGCTCCCGAGCCTCGACGCGTAGACCCAGGCAAAAGGCGGCCGGCGGGGGCGCCATATGGGAGTGCGCTGATTGGTCCCGCGTTCCTAACCGGGGCGAGCCTCCCGTGTGGGTTATGGTATAAATATACGTATAGAAAACCAAAATAAACAGAGCTGAAAATACTTTCGAGTTTTACTCTCTCCTTCTCTGGACCTCTGGACTTCTCGGCGCTTCCGGCTCTCAGCGCTGGACGGATAACCTGCTTTGGGATAGCAGACTTCGTGCCGGCCAGCAGAGCGGAACAACAGCTGCCTTACAACCAGCTGTCCGGGACCTGAGCCGAGAAGACAAGGACCCGCACCCACCGCCCGTAGAGCGGTTCGAACAATCGAGGCTGACTGGTCGTCTACAGTATCATTCATCAATGCAACTCTCATGTTTGTTGTCAGTTGAAGCTTCTTTACATAGCGCCATAGATTCGACGATTTGAGGCAAGCGTTAATTTCGTTGGCAGCAGTTGATCTTGGAATTACTGGCAGTGTTTGGCGTAAATCGCCAGACAGTAAAATCATTGCGCCTCCAAAACATCTTGAGTCATTGCTTAAATCTTTCAATGATCGGCTAAGTGCTTCCAATGCATGTTTATGCGCAATAGAAAGAGAAAATAATAAAAAATAAAAATAACACAATAGAATAAGAAGATGCCTTTCCATTTGCTTTTTGTTATAACATTTTTAACAAATAAAAGATTAAACTGATATTTTGACTATAGTCCATCCAATATAGGAAGAACCCTATGACACATTTATTGCCCTCTGCTAAATATCGTCCGATATAACATTGTAAAAACGTTCGCTACCTATACTAATTTTATCAACATAAACAAAAGCCTCTCTTCTTATATATAATAAGTTATTTAGGTAAATATATCACAATAAAAACAAAAATAAAAAAATATATGCATATTGTTACAAATTAGAAAAAATACGGCAATTTGTAACTGTAATACTATAATATCTGACGACGTAGAAGGCCATGTCATATTACTGCGAAAACCAGTGTTGGGGTATAATAATCGTATTTTCGATTGTTTTTTTGTAAATACCTACTAAAATTAAATATTATAATTATTATCAATTATAAGTGAATATTAACAGGTTTTAAGAGACATGTAAAACAAACTATAAATAATAATATTAGTTATATGAAAATTATGAAGAAAAGCAAGTGTAGAGATAAATATTAGCACATAACCTTAAAAA
This sequence comes from Glossosoma conforme, assembly GCA_022606575.1. Classification (NCBI taxonomy): domain Eukaryota; kingdom Metazoa; phylum Arthropoda; class Insecta; order Trichoptera; family Glossosomatidae; genus Glossosoma; species Glossosoma conforme. The sequence goes on from JAGTXR010000049.1 coordinate 2,267,916, forward strand.
CACATACATATTTTAGTCGGAATCCGATAAAGCAGTACATTCTAAATTGTCTTCGTCACTATCGGAATCAGAACTACAACTTTACACACATTTATAATCAGGTTCTGTTCACTTAAATTGTCAAAGCGTACATCGCGATCCCAATCTGCATAATATTCTCTTTTTGTTTTGTCCACCACTTTTTCCAATCTTCTGCCGTGACATTGTCACATGCCTCGTTCAATAGAGTCAACATCTTGTTCGCTGTGAATGGTGGAGACGTGTTATTTCTAGCCGCATAACCTAAATGTAAAAAAGGATATTCATTACATAAATAATTATTAAAATGGCGTGAGGTAGAAGTGATAAATTATATTAATATACCTTTTTATTTGAGCCCATATCATTTCAATAGCATTATATTGGCAATGGTATGGCGGTAATCTGATTACCGTG